>SJYX01007331.1:89030-237418 GCA_006410675.1 Oreotragus oreotragus
CTTTCACTTTCACTTTCCTGTTTAAGGAAGAAAAATTTGGGTACCCATTGAGGGCATATATGAGCCAGGATTCAAGAATATGGAAAAAGGATATGGCAGCTGGCTCTGTTTTCAGGCCCAGCTTTTAGGCCTTTGCCTTTCTTGGACCCAACACACTGGCAGTAATCACATAAGAGGCAAGTGCACAGGATAGCCCAGTCCACTAACAGCTCCTTTCACATAATTTCTATTAAGGATGGTCTGTCAACAAAGGTCCGTATAGTCAAGGTTGTGGTTTTTCCAGTATTCATGTATGGATGTGACTGTTGAACTATAAAGAAAGCTGAGTGCCAAAGAATTGATGCTTTTGAACTGTGGTGTTGGAGAAGACTCGTGAGAGTCCCTTGGACAACAAGGAGATCCAACCAATCCATCCTAAAGGAGATCAGTCCTGGGTGTTCATTGGAAGGACCGATGTTGAAGCTGAAACTCCAATACTTTGGCCACCTGATATGAAGAACTGAGTCATCTGAAAAGACCCTGATGCTGGGAAAGATTGAGGGCGGGAAGAGAAGGGGACAACAGAGGATGAGATGGTTGGATGGCATCATCGACTCAATGGACATGGGTTTGGGTAGACTCTAGCAGTTGGTGCTGGATAGGGAAGTCTGGCAGTGGTTCATGGGGTAAAGAGTCAGACATGACTGAGCAACTGAACTGAATTGAATGGGGGTAAAAAACAGGATCGAGATCTGATAGAAGGAAAGAAGTACTTAGAAGACAGATAAGGAAGGACAAAGTGCAGAGAGCCTGTGACTTACCTGTAGTTCCAGGGTTTTGAGTCCATGTGGAATAAACTCCAAAGTCTGAGTTCCTGTCCTCACCACTGTATTATCCCAAAGGTTGGTCTGTACTGCTCAGAACAGGGGCTCTAAATTCTTTGGAACAGAACTTTGGGGGAAAGGAGGAACCAATATCCTTGTTCCTGGCTGGGTCTGAGGTTTCTTCTGGGCCACAGAACCCTTTTCACCAGTATAAGATGCTTTGTCCACTCTAACCCTCCTGCCCAAATGGGTTCTCAAAGATGAAGCCCTCTGATTCTCACATTAACCCACAGTTTTCTAGACAGTTTTTAGAAAAAAGAAAAGTTTATGGAAATCCCAGCCAGATTCAGATGGGAAAGGCCTGTCCTCATCACAATATTCAAGCAGTTAACAGCTCTGATGTTCAAAAATGCTGTAGTGGACATCAAAATTAACGGAACCAAGGTTACCTGGAAGCCAACAGCCTTCGGTAATCCCTTAAAAGTGTGACTTGTGTCAGTTATGGCAAAGGGAGTGTGGGAAATGTAGGACAAACTTTAGTAAAAGCTGAAGACAACATTGGAAGCTCTTGGCGTTAGCCAGCTCTTCCTAACAGAGGATGGTGTTGATTTCATGGGACTGAATAAGGAGAAATGCCATTCATTCATATTTTTTATGAGTATTTACCCAGTTCCTTCTGTATGCAAGGCAGCCTACCAGTTGCTGCAAACACAGTGGTGAACAGAGTAAACATGTCCTCTGCTTTGACAGAGCTTTGAATCTAGTGAAAAAAAGACAGTCAATAAGAGAACAAATTTCAAATTCTGCTAAGAGGAGAATGAAGAGTGTGTTACAGAAGAGAAGATGGGAGATGTTGAGGGTGAGAAGAAGCCATCTCAGTGAGGAGGAAGGGAGGCCACAGCATGGGTGAAGTCTTCACAGTAGAAAAGAGCTTGTTTTGTTCAAGGAACTGGATTGTTAGTATAGCAAGAGCACCACATGCTGGGGGAGACTCAAATGAGATGATCTTGAAGAAGTACTGGGACCAAATTATGCAGATCCTCTTGGACCATGTTGAGGAGTATGGATTTTCTTCTTAAAAAAAAAAAAAAAAAAAACCTGTTTTTAGGCATGTGAAAAATCTGATCTCTTTTTGTTTTAATTGCTCTAACTTCTATGTGTAAAACAGATAGGAAAGGGTAGCATAGGAAAGGCAAGTTCCCAAACAAGAAATTAAAGAAGCATAGGCCAGAATGGTGTCAGTGGAAATGGAGATAAGCAAATGGACTAGAGATGTATGTTTGAGGAAGAATCAGTAGAACCTGCTGATGAAGATAATGTGGGAAGCAAGGAAATGTGGAAAATCTATAATTACTCCCAGGTTTCTGAATAGAGCAGTTTGTTGGATGGTGATGCTGCCTTGAGATGGGAAAACAAAGGGGAGGGGTGAGTCTTGAAAGGGTAAATCAAGAGTTCTATTTCAGGCATATAGAAATTAAACATCTACTTTAAAAACTCCGCTTTGTCTATGGTCACGCACTGTGCCTTGTCCCTGGGAGATCCTTGTCTTATGGGTTGGTGTGTACTCTACTAGTCAATCACCAAGGACTCAAGCACAGGGGACGCCTAGAAGATCTCATCACCCACTTTTTGCCCCAGCCCCACAATGACTGTTCTCCAACAGCCCCATGAGGCCCCAAGTACCCCTTCCCCATGACTCCATTTGGACAGGAGGGTGGACTTAACCCTGGGAGCGATTCTTGGCCTCTACTGGGAAACTGGCTCCCAGCAACCTCCTCCCCCTGCGTCAGTCCTTTTCCCCTAAATGCTTCCCAGCTTCCCAGATGGTGTCCAGATAACCCGCACCCTCTCCCTGGGGTGTGATCATCATTCCGAGGGTCAGCTCAGCTCCTTGAATCCTTCAGCGTAGGAAGAATCATGAGTCCATCTGTCATCACCCACCTCCCTGGGAACTGAGGAGGGCAGCGAGCCAGGCCAGCGGGCAGAGTACATTTGTATCCCTTTGTTCAAACCCAGCTCTGCTGGTTAATCTATGGAGAAACCCAGCCAGGAAGTCTACAAAAAACACAGGAATCACTACTTTGAGCCTTCTGTCCCACACATCCTCTCCTCATCATCACGCATGTCCTATTCATCATCCCAGATTTAGCTCAAAGGCCACCTCATCTGGGCAGGCTTCCGAATTCCCAAGCACATCTAGTCCCTCTCTCTCCTCCAATTTTTTAATCAGACCACAGTGGTGGTCCAATCTTGCTGTACTGATAATGAAACGGTCTGGTTATATCTCTCGTTCCATTAGATTTGTGCTGTTTAATATGGCGCCCACCCGTTATATGTGGCTGCTTACCTTTAAATCAATTAAAATTCAGCAAAATAAAATTTCAGCTCCTCAACTGGTCTAGCACATGGTCAGGTGCTCGGTAGCCATGTGTGGCCAGTGGTTGCTGTATTAAACATCGCAGATTGAGAGCCCCTTCTCGACCTCTAGAACAGCGCTCTGTCAAACTAAGAATTCCCTGAAAAGCAAACTGGGTCCTATCGTCTTTGTACCCCTGGCACCCAGGACAGAGTATAGAACATGGAAGATGCTAAATCTGTATGGACTGGATGAGTAGATGAGAGAATAAGTTCTGGACACCACATGTGAAGGAGAATAGGGGTGACCTGCATGAAGTATGCTCCAAAGACAGGAAGCAAGAGAAGATATGATTCAGGGGAAAGACAGAGAGGACAGCTCAGTGTGAGCAAGGCGGCCTTTCTGTGCCCCGAGGCACCGGAATGCTGTTGCCAGTGCCCTTAAACAGCACCACTGAGTCACACAGAGTTGCACAGGACAGCTCGTCCTATCGGCCTCTCCTCCGTGACACCTCCTTTTACCTCTCTGTCAGTGCAGTCCCCTTATTGTCCTTGAAGTTCCCAAAGAAGTCTCTCCTGACCCACCCCAGCTGCTCCTGCTTTCCATACTCGGTCCAGCATCCCCAAGTACAATGTGAAGGAACTCCGTCTGACGGCTATGGTCACTGTCCACTTTGTGCCCCAGGGCATATGTCTTATGTCCATAACTCTGCTCTGTCCTTCAGGCTGACTAATCAACAGATCCCCAGGGATGAGATCCCCCCTAAGACTTGGGCTCCCTAGGGGTAAGATTTTACTGATCAGGATGAGTAATGGTTCCCCAAGAAGCTCTTTCCTATCTGGCAGGCCCCTTAGGGGAAGGACCCAAGATCTGATCTCACAGGAACTATTTACCCAGAGTCCTGCCCACCATGGCAGACACAGAACAGGGCTTAAAGGATTTCAAGATGATGCTACTTCTCCTGTGCAATCTCAAGTGGACTTTATGGAACAGCTTCTCTTCAGGGCAGTGGATAGACTCTGGGAGAAGTGAGGAACACAGACCTGAACCTTAAGGATCTGTGGAAGTTGAATCCCCCGGTGTTTCGCTGCGTCAGCTCCTATTTCAGCATCTTGAGACTCATCATCTTCCTTTGCTTTCTGAGAATCCAGGAAAGATAGACTGAGCAGTTCTGTAGCTCTGACTTGGCTCTCTGTGGGTTTCTCCTTGACCCAGGAGCTCTCCCTAAATCCATGACTTCACAGAGACCCTCCTGCCAACAGGAAGGGCTCTCTGGCCCTGGGCCCTTATAGTCCTGCTCTCAGCCTAGGCCATTTCCCTGTGGTCCCTTGGAGTTTATGTGCAAAGCTGGTGGTAGTACAGTTTGGCTCTGCCCTTGCAGACAGTTCCACTTCTTTTCCCACTGGAAACTAGGCCATTCTCAACAACAGGCCCAAATCCCCAAATGGTGGATATGAAGGTTGTAGAGGGTGATGTAGTATTTAGAATGTCTTCAGTCATTCACCTTGTCCTTCTCCTGGGCTCTTAATACCAGCTTCTTTGACCGAAACACTACCCTTTAAAGGAATCAGCAGCTGTTCCCTTTGTCCCCTGAAAGAGAACCTGATCCTCAGTAACATATCTTTGAAAGTTGGCAGGTGGGCACACCTTGTGCCCCACGGATGATCCCTTCTCACTGGTTCTGTGGGTGACACCTCTTCCATCAGAGGAAAGTCTCTTAGAGTCATGATTTGAAAGCTTCAACACAGTTCATCTGTATAGGAACACATGTCTGCAACAAGGAGGCTTGATCACACACAACTTTGGTGAGAGGTGTCGGGAAAGATATTCCAAGCCTCAAATCTGAGTCAGTGTTCCCCACTAGACTCATTCTTTTGGGTTGAGACTTGCCCTCCTTTTAAACAGACCCTTCTTTTTAAACAGTGGTCTCCCTCCCTTGAGGAGCTCTTGGGACTGGTCCCATGGGAGAGCTTTGTGGACGCCAGGTGATTCTCTGACTACTCCTCCAAAGGGCAGTGGGAGGAAGTGGCCATCCCAAGCCAGCGCCTGTGCTCATGTCTCCCCAGCTGCCATGACTGAGAGCGGAGGCCGTCTTTCCCATGTTCAGGGCAAAGGAGGGGAAGAGCTGGAAGTCATCAGGGTGTTGTTTTTGCCAGTGGAGCCCTTGAAGTGGAGACAGGAGGAAAACAAACAAACTCATGTCATCTCCCCAGGGTCCTGGAAGAGGTCCCTTTCACAGCCAGGAATGTGACAAGGAGTGAAGTCAGCCAGGAGGCTGCCTGCAGAGGGAGGGAGGCAGGCAGCCGGGCGAGGATCAGAGGCGCAGAGCAGGGCAAGGGGCCAGACATGGGGGGTGGTCCAAGGCCGTCATATCCCTGGGGCTCAGGGTGGGCAAAGAGCCCACAGGGAGAGATGTACCCCAAGGCCAGGAGGGCCTCACTGTACAGAAAGACATGTATCTCAGCTTGCCTGCTAAAAGGTCCAGCCCTTACTCTCCAGAAGCCAGATTTGTGGAATAGATGTGGCAATAATTACAGGGATTGGCCGCTAATTGGCATGGAGATCATTACAAGGAAGAATAAGATTAGAAGTAGATACACAGAAAGGAAAAATGGTCCCCGGGAGGAGACAAAGTGCCAGGGAGGGGACCAGCCCCAGGCCAAGTGGCCTAGTGAGACCAGGTGGATGAGGGTAAACTGAGGTAGCCCAGCCCTCTGGCTCCCCAGGAGGCCTCTGATGTACTGAGGCTGACACCACACTGTTGCTGTTTTGAGAACCCAACCAGGAATCCATGGCGTGTCCCAGCCTCACCTCTCTATCACGGGGCAGGAGCCAGCAGGCAGTGCTGGGCCCAGATTTGTTTCTCAGCTTGCCATGGCCCCTGGAAACAGGGGAGGGGCTGAGGGGAAGGTGTGAGGTTTCCTCCTCCAAGCCACCGCCGTGACCTTGAGAGCACAGGTGCAGCCCACCTGTTCCTCCTTCTCCCTGTGTGTCTGACAGTCTGAGATGCACTCTGCTCTGGCTCCCAGCTGTGTGGGAAAGCTGGGCTATGCCGGCCAGGTCCAGTTTTCCCAGCAACGCCCTTTGTAGCATTGGGATCACTGTAAATAGTCAGGACTCAATATCCCCATTCTGAAAAATGGAGGTATATCCTGATCTCCCCTCCCCTCCCCTCACTCACAGTTGAGGGTTAACAAGAAACCAGCTTGACCAGAGCACCCAGGAAGCAAACTAATGCATCTAAAGTATTTCAGGAAAGAGGTCTCTCTTTGGGAATTTTTTTTTGTTTGTTTAGGGGTTTGTATAGATCGTATTGAAAACTTTATGTATTTGATTTTATTAAATGTTGTACAATACATTTTGACAAAATAGATACAGTGTAAATCTATAAATATTTGAATTTAAATCAAATATAATTTTTAACTTACATTCACAAACACCTGGGCAAAAACAAAATCTTATATTTGTTTCTGAATTTTGTCAATGAGTGTTTAAAGCACACATTATCTCCAAGACACTTTCAACAATGTTCTCTAGAAGGAAGTCTGAAAAACAGAATCAAGTAAGATGGTATATATTATGTAGTGACACTGAATATTGAGTTACTGAACTTGGAACTACAGTTGACCTTGAACAATCTCTTTGGGAATTTTCTGCTGAAGATGCTGACCCCGTCCACAGCCTGAAATGTAGCCGTCAGAGCGTCTGCTCCAGCATCCCTGCGTGCAAGCGGGAGGACGGAGGCCCACGTGGCTCACGGGCCCCTCAGGCAGGCCAGAGGAAGGCTAGCCGGGGAGAGGCAGCCCCGTCCCCTGGCAGCCCCGACCTTGTGCCTGGATTCTGATGAATGGGGTCTACCTTGTGCCTGAGACCCAGGAGCACTCAACCCTTTCCCCGTTTCTGAAGCCCAGGCCTGGGGCTTGCTTTTGCTTCTCCTCCCAGAGGCTCAAGTTCCCTCTGAATCCCCAGCCCAAGAGCGAGTGCCCAAGCACTGCTCCCAGATCCCTGCCACCTCCCACCTCCTGGCTAGCTGGGCTCTCACTAGGATATAAACACTCTGTGGACAGGGACCTTAGGTCTCCTGTTCACAGATGAATCCAAAGCTCCTAGAACATAGCACAATGGAGACACCAGTATTTGTTGAATGTGCAGAGGCCTGAACCTACTATAAAAGAATTGGTGGGAAAACGTAGCCCACAGATTAAAGGGAAACCCATCAGGAAAGACACTCTGGGGTGGCCACATGCATCTCACCTCACTTGCCCCCACCATAGTTTGTACGCTATGCTCAGTCACTCAGTCGTGTCTGACTCTTTGCACCCCCATAGACTGCGGCCCACCAGGCTCCTCTGTCCATGGGTATTCTCCAGGCAAGAATACTGGAGTGGGCTGCCATGCCAGCTCAGGGACTGAACCCAGGTCTCCTGCACTGCAAGTGGATTCTTTAACATCTGAGCCACCAGGGAAGCCCCACCACTATTTGCCACCTCTCAAAATGTATCAGTCCGTCCAGGGAGGACCACCTCCCTCCACCAGCTCAGGTCCTATAGCTCTCCACTGCCTGGTGGACTCTTCCAGCCTTCTTCTTTCTTCCTGGATGCTCAGTGTCACAGGAGCCCCAGGACAGTCCCTAATCCGTCAGGTTGCCGGCTCAGCATCCATATGGAGCTCACCACGTCCCACCTGGTGGGTCCATCCCCCCAGCCTGGTGTGTGCGTGCTCAGAGCTCACCCCTGTCTTGGAGGTTGTCTAGGGTGGGAGTCCCGGCTGGACTCACCTCCCAAAACCTGTTGGATCATCGAGAAAGCAAGTTTCTTCATCCTCTCTCATATGTACATCCCCAGCTCCACGCCCCTGCCTCTCTTTCCATGTTGTTAGCATCTTCTTCCACTTGCTGGCTTCCCAGGGGTCCAGACTCAAGGCCATTTCCCACTGCCAGCACCCAGACCACAGGAAGGCTGCTATCTCTCCCTCCTGGGCCTCCAGACCCCAGGACCTTGTGTTCCTCAGCTACATTCCAGGCAAGACTCTGGTGGGAGAGACAGCAAGGACACCAAGGTGGTCTGAGCTCCTGGGAACAGCCCGCTTCTTCCCTCCCACTCCACTCTGCCTTCCCATCCCCTCTCAAGCTCTCTGGCCTTAAGCTGCCTGAAGGAATCTTGGCTCAAATCTTCACAACCCCTCCTTTCACCCCCTCCAAGGTCGCCTCGTCCCCTCCCTGCTGGCAGGCCCTGAGGACCTCACTAACGCAGCAGTCTCTCCATGAACCTGCCGTCCCTTTCTTTTGTCCCTGCTGGCCGAGAGATCTTAGACAGGTTCTGATGAAGCTGGAGCTCTATATCATCCCTGCCATATGAGGGATACCAAGCCGGCACTGTTCCCTTCATCCCGTCACAGACCGTAAGCCAGTGTGGAGACCATACTCCAGTGAGAGACTCTCCCTCGGGCTGTCTCCTTAGCCTCAGACTGTCCTGCCCAGACACATAGGTCTCTAACTCTGTCCTCATTTGCCCTCATCTGTCCCTTCACAATGACCCCAGGCCCCTCCAGCCAGCTCTCAAGAATGGGAAGTGAAGCACTTGAGGGAGCCAATGTTAGAGGCTTTTGGAGACCCTCCTCACAGCCCACCTTGGGTGGGGAGGGGCTGGTCACCCACAGTTCACTGCTTCATAGATACGCTTCTGCCATCAGGAAGAGCTCTCTGGCCCTGAGCCCTTCGAGGCTTACTTTCATCCTGTGTCCATTTCTCTCTGTCCCACTGGCTCCAAGTATGAAGCTAGAAGCCCAAGATGGTAGCCTAACAGTGTCAATGTTTGGAGGGGATTTCTTTACCATGTCCCCAGTTATTCCCCTGGCCTTACCACTGGGTGTATTCAAGCAGTATCCCTTCTGCAGCTGTGATCCCCTCTCAGGCCTCTGCTCACATTCAGTGCTCCTGAGGTCTCCATGAGCTCTCTTGACCCTCGCCTGGATCCCCACCAGCCCTACCAGCATGCCAAGTCTCTCTTAAGTGTGGACGTCCCTTCTTCTTCCATACTCATTTCATCCCTGGAGCCCACGTTGCTCCTGAAACACCACGTGCTGTCACGGCCTGCCCTTCTGGATATATCTGGTCTCTGATGGGTCCTGCATGGCAGGAACACTGTAGAAGGTGATCCCAGAGTTGGCCAGAGTCCAAAATACCTCATTTCTTGCCTCAATTCTTTACCTTCCCTTTTTCCAACTGCCTAAAAAAAAAATGTGCCTCTTATGGATTTGTTTGAATAATAATTTTCTTTTTAAAATGCAAGCTCTTCTGCAAAGTCTAGGCCCTTCCTTTCCTTCCTTACATTGACCTCACATTTCTGCCCTCTAACCTTCACAGAACTTGATTAAACTGCACAGAGATGGGGTAGCTCTGCTGCTGTTTTTCACCAGCTCCTCCTTATGTTTCTCTCACTGGTCCTTCATTTACCAAATATTGATCAAGACTCCACAATATACAAAGTGCTGGGCACTTTCTGTCTTCTTTCTTTTTTTTCCTTAAAAAAAAAAAAAAAATCATCTATGAAATAGAGCCAGGGATCCCAGGCCAAGATAAAGTCTAAATGAGGATACAGGTGGTCCATCCCAGGACTGTGTGAGGCACAAGACAGAGACTGAATTCCAAGAACCCCTTTCGAGTGAGGATCCCAGAGGCACCTGCCTCCTCATGGCTCACTGAAGAAGCTATCATCAAGCAGCAGCCACCACCCCCTGCCCCAATCCACTTCTAATCAGAAGCCAGGGAGAGTCTCCAGAACACACCTCAGATCACATCTTTCAAGGTTTACTTGAAATTTCTGCCTGATCTGGACCTCGATGTCCCCCTCGTCCCATCTTAAGTTTGTGTGTCCTATTGCTTGCTACAGACACATTGGTTTTCTTTGAGACTGGCTTTGTGTCAGCTTGCACATGCCTCCCTCACAACTTATACACATGCCCCTCCCAGCCCACCACACTTGTCCTCACCCTCACTCTCTGCTTCTTGCCAACAGTCACATCTCACTGTAAGTGGCACTTCTTCAGAAAGGAACATCTTGCCTGACCTTCAGCTGAAGCCAGTGCCCTGCTGTACGCTCTCATCATCACCCTCATCATCATGAAACTCCACTGAGCTCCCAGCTATGCGTCTGTGACTAGTGATAGCAGGTGGCAGGGGTAAAGGGGGTCTCCACTCAGCTAGGGGGAAAACAAACACAGGTATGAGTTCTGAGAGCAGGGCTCTGGGAGGCAGCAGAGAAGCCAGTACCACATCCCGCAGACCACCAGGGGAGCCCACGTTGGGTGATGAAACCACTGCAGCATGCCCAGCCCTCGGCAAGGTCTGGATGACCGGTCAGTGAGCAGCTGCGCTGCAGCTGGGACAGCTCTGGCCCTCCCTGTCCTCCCCTCATCTGACTTCGGCATGGCCCCGAGGATCGCACCGCCCCCCAAGCCAGGAGCCTGTCGTCAGCATCTTATTCACTGCCTCCCCGTCCTCCGCAGTGTACACTCTGCAGCTCATGTTCCTAGGGTGTCTGGGACACAGCAAGGGCACCATGGGCTCCTTCCAACTCAGGTGGCAGGCTATAAGCACTCCAAGCCCCAACAAAACTGAGCCTTTGACCCCTTGAGGCCTTTCCCACACTTGCCACAGGTATGCAGTCTGGTCACATGAGGCTGGGGGCACCTCCCTGTCTGTGTTCCACTCCCTGGCTGCTGGCTCTCTCCAGGACTGAAGGGGCGTGTTCTTGGAGGTTCTGGAGACCCAGATCTATGGCTTCTGGCCTGATGTGGCGTGATAACTGCCTTCTCCTCTTCCCTGCACCAGCTGCCCAGCCTTTCCTGGGCCTTTTCTCCCATTCTGTCTTACAGAGGCAGCTGGTGCTAATAGCAGAGACCTTGTGTTCTTCTTCCACTTTATCCTGGTTCAGGTTCATCAGTTCTTGTCAAGAAAGGAACTGAAGCCAGGGGTTCTAATCTTCCCAGCTCTGAGAATAATTTGTTCAGAAAACCCCTCTTTCCTTGACAGCTAGGTTTTGGTGTTGAGTTATAACAGGCAGGAGAAATCCAGGCCAAGAGCCTTGCTCACTACAGAGATCTGGACATATCTTAGCCAGCAACATCAGCTTACTGCCATCAAAACCATCATCTTCAACACTGTGATCATCACCACCGTGACTAATATAGTCATGACGACCATTACATCATTACCACCATCCAACGAGCACCGTCACTCTCCTCATCACCCTGATCGTTATCACCTTCTCCATTATTTTCACCATGATTATTACCACCATCACCAACACCCATGACCACCTCCACCACCACCAGCGCAATCATCCCACTTAACATTACTGCTATTATTAGCACATCCACCACAGTCATTGCTGCACCACTTGCAAAACATCCTCATCAACGTCTATATTATCATCCTCATCAGTTTTAGCATAACACCACAACAATTACACACTCACCATCTCCTCCACAGAATGTCACCACTACTATCATCAGGCATCACCAGCACCTCATCACTCTTACCTTCACAAACATTATTATCCACGGCCACCACCTCCATCAGCACTGTTATCACCCACAAACATCAATACCATTATGATGGTACTCATACCCATCATCACCACCCAGCATCACCACCCATTATCACCACCAAGCATCACTGTCCTCGTCCTCATCCTTGTCCATGTCCTTCTTTATTCAGATGACTTTTCTCTGTAATAGATTCTGTGAAATTCTTCTCTATTCTAAAAATCTATGCTAAACACAGCCTGTGAGTTTAACACACAATGGGTTATTCAGGTTGAATTAGTTGGCTTTTGAGGTATAATGAGCAACCCCCAAATAAGTGGTTTGAAACAACAAATATTTAATTACTTAGTGTATGAGTCGTGGGTCGGCTGGGTAGTCCTTCCAGTCTGGGATGGAAGCCACTAGGCTTCCTTGCAGCTGCTGCTGCTGCTAAGTCGCTTCAGTCGTGTCTGACTCTGTGCGACCCCATAGACAGCAGCCCACCAGGCTCCTCCGTCCCTGGGATTCTCCAGGCAAGAATACTGGAGTGGGTTGCCATTTCCTTCTCCAATGCATGAAAGTGAAAATTGAAAGTGAAGTCACTCAGTCGTGTCCGACTCTTAGCGACCCCATAGACGGCAGCCCACCAGGCTCCTCTGTCCATGGGATTTTCCAGGCAAGAGTACTGGAGTGGGGTGCCATTGCCTTCTCCGAGGCTTCCTTATGTGTCCCTAATCAGCTTATAGGTCAACTAGCAACCAGATGCAGAGAAGGCAATGGCAACCCACTCTAGTACTCTTGCCTGGAAAATCCCATGGACGGAGGAGCCTGGTGGGCTGCATTCCATGGGGTCGCTAAGAGTCAGACACGACTGAGCGGTTTCACCTTCACCTTTTACTTTCATGCATTGGAGAAGGATATGTCAACCCACTCCAGTATTCTTGCCTGNCTGCTGCTGCTGCTGCTAAGTCGCTTCAGTCGTGTCCGACTCTGTGCGACCCCATAGACAGCAGCCCACCAGGCTCCTCCGTCCCTGGGATTCTCCAGGCAAGAACACTGGAGTGGGTTGCCATTTCCTTCTCCAATGCATGAAAGTGAAAAGTGAAAGTGAAATCGCTCAGTCGTGTCCGACTCTTAGCGACCCCATGGACTGCAGCCCACCAGGCTCCTCCGTCCATGGGATTTTCCAGGCAAGAGTACTGGAGTGGGGTGCCATTGCCTTCTCCGAGGCTTCCTTATGTGTCCCTAATCAGCTTATAGGTCAAGTAGCAACCAGATGCAGAGAAGGCAATGGCAACCCACTCCAGTACTCTTGCCTGGAAAATCCCATGGACAGAGGAGCCTGGTGGGCTGCAGTCCATGGGGTCGCTAAGAGTCGGACACGACTGAGCGATTTCACTTTCACTTTTCACTTTCATGCATTGGAGAAGGAAATGGCAACCCACTCCAGTGTTCTTGCCTGGAGAATCCCAGGGACGGAGGAGCCTGGTGGGCTGCTGTCTATGGGGTCGCACAGAGTCGGACACGACTGAAGCGAACTAGCAGCAGCAGCAGCAGCAGCAGCAGCAACCAGATGAAGGGTGGTCTCACTCACATCGATGGGGCCCCTTAGCTCTGCCTCCTGTGTCCTCTCATTCTCCAGTGGGCTTGCTCAGGCTCATACACACAGTGGTCTCGGAGTTCTAAGTTTAGCAAAAAGGTAAATGCACAATCGAGCCCCAATGCACAAGGGTCGTTTCCAAGCCACTGCTTGTATCATGCTTGCTAATATCCCATTGTCTAAAGTGACTCACAAGGTTGGCACAGACTCTAGAGATGGAGAAAGAGACCACTTCCTGATGAGAGAATCTACAAAATCACTTTGCAAGGTCATGAGCTCAAGGAAGGGAAGAATTTATAGCCACTCTACAGTTTACCATACTGTAAACTGGTCTGATGGTCCTCGTGGACCCCCTTTTATCCTCCTCTTCCAGGGACTCTCTCGATTTCTGCTGGACGTGGCTTATGAAGCTTCTGATTCCATCAGACTCTCAGCCACTTAGTCTCCATTGCACTTGTGTATGCGTGCTAAGTCGCTTCAGTTGTGTCCGACTCTTTGTGACCCTGTGGACTGTAGCCTTCCAGGCTTCTCTGTCTGTAGGATTCTCCAGGCAAGAACACTGGAGTGGGTTGTCATGCCCTCCGTCAGGGGATCTTCCCAACCCAGGGATCAAACCCGAATCTCTAGGTCTCCTGCACTGGCAGGTGGGTAGCACCACCTGGGAAGTAGTCAACCGACCACACATGCTTGCACAGTTCTGCCACCTGAGGTTGACCAGTTGGCCCTGCCAGTTTGAGGCTCCTGCTGTACTTTTAGTTTTAGAAGAAACATCAGTGTGCAGAGCCTGGGCTCTGAATCCATAAGCAGTTACTGAAGGAGCTGAGTGACACAGTCAGGAAGCTCAGGTTAGACAACTCCCTATGAAATGGATTTTGGCAGAGAGAAGATGTGAGAGATCTTCAGATAACAGTCTGCTTTTCCTTTCTAATTAACTGTTCAAAGACACATTTTTTTTTCTGTAAAGTCTGTCCAAAGATGTTCTGCCTGACTGATGTACTTACATCTTGATGAGCTGTGTCTTTGTAACTCATCAGGAAGCAAGGATCAATGTGATAACTGTCATCTTGCATTGGTTCCCAGCCCTTATGCTTCACTTCCACTTTGCCTCACACTTGCTGCTGAATTTGCCCCTCCCAAATAAAACAGTAGTACTTAAGCCTTGCCTCAGGCTCTGCTTTCTAGGGAATCCAAACAAAGACATCATCTTAAAGGAGTTCATAACCAGGATGTCTTAAGAGGAAGCCAAGGATATCAGGGGGCTAACTAGTTATGCCTTCTAGCCAAAGAAAACTGTAAAATTGACAGATTTTTTGTGGTGTTAGACAGTGGGAGTAGTGGGACATCTGTGTCCCCCTCATCAAAAAAAAAATATATAGTAGCCCATTTCTAGGAAGCTAGGGCTTGAGGATGAGAGTCTAGGAATTCAAGTCCCTATTGTGCCAGTTCCCCGGGGAAAGGGTTTCCTTTTTTTCCCTTTGCCCTTCCATAAGTATTCAGAATCAGGTTCAAAGATTCTTAGTTGTGCTAAATATTAGGACTAGTCTCTGCTTTCTATTTAAGCCAATGCGCACGAAGCTTCCCACTGAGCATGAAGCTTCCCACATCCAGAGATCACCTGTTCCTTGCAGACCAGGACTTTGACCTTCTCATCAGTCTAGGGTTTCCCAAAGGCAGGAAATCTGTGACTCTCCTGAATCAAGCCCAAGATGACTCAACTGGTCACGAGAACAGAGCCCAGGCATGAAGCTGAGGGGGACATTGTCTGCTCCTGTCTCCTCTGGTCATCACACTTCCCCCAACTGTGGCCTGGCCTGTTCTCTCCTTCCCAGGGCCCAGCTCTCATAGAGAGCTCACCACCAGCCTCTCCTCAGTATTCGTGGTCTGTACACGGAATTGTGGCCCACTTCGTCTTTTCTCTGTGTGTTCATGAAACTGGATGGATGAGTTTTCAACAAGGCTGGAGACAAAATAGTGTTAGCAGGTAATCCCACAAAAGGGAAAATAGTGGGAAAATATGTTATTTGTTTGAAGACATTTAACCTCCCCCCAACCTAACTCATTACTTTGAATTTGCGTTTTCCTAAAGTTCCAGCAAACCAGAGACAGGCCCTGCAATGTTTCAATCCTTGTGTTGCAGGGCTGAGACTAGGCCCGTGCATGGACAGGGCTGGGTGCTCACTCGGCCCTGGTCTCTAACTTAGGGCAGCGTAAACTCCATACCTGTCTCCTGAGCAGCTCTCCCGTCTATGAAGACACCTGGGTCTAAAACAGTAAGGAGAGTAAATATCACTCCTTGCCTGTTTCTACCCATGGCCCAGCCACTTTTTCAGGAGTTCTCCTTGCAGCTCACCCACACCCTGCTGGCTGCATTTCAAGCCTGTTTCTACCTGCCAACTCATAGTGAAACTTGGCACTCTGCTGCCATGCTTCATTCATTGGCTCTGGTTTGCAGGGACACAGGATTTAGCTGACTCCTTGGAGCTCTGGTTAACACTAAGTTTTACTTAACACTCAAAAGTCCAAGAGCACTGGCCAGGAGAGGCCAGGTTCTGTCCTTTCTCCTGCTTGGCATGCTCTCAGCCAGATCTTTGGTTGCCAGTATCCTCAAGGGCAACTGCTGGGGTATGGCATGGGCTGATGAGACTAGCAGCGTATGGGCTCCTTGGGACCAACGAAGGTCATGCGGCACAAGGGGCAACTTTTGTGTTCTCAGGACTTTTGTTAAATGCAGTCATCACCCAGTGGTATTAAGTTATAAAATACAGTGCTCAGGGCAAGGTGGGATTCTGCAATGCCCTGTCCCTGTTGAAAATACTTGGATCTGATTGGTTTGGGCTCAAGTGCAGACACAGGATTCTTCCACTTTAGAGCCCTCAGTTTCCCTTTCCAGTCTAATGACTACCTTTAGCAAGCAGCAAGGAGGACAAGTGAAGACCTTCGTCTTTGCAGATAAGATAGCAGGGGAAAGGGGAAGGAAAGGACCATCTAATGAGCCTTTGATAAGTATGTTATCCTAGAGAATATTCAGAATGGCCTGATGAGGCAGGCTGGCCATCCCCAGAGAGGGGAAACCTTTGGTATCAAGGAATCCCAGTTCAGTGGCAGCAGCAGGGGTTTCCCCAGACGCCACCCCAATGCTCGCCCTCCCCAGTAGACTGCCTTATAGCTGAAAATAACATGGCATCCCTCCTCCAAGCAGAGAGAGAAATTGATTGTCTCCTATTCTTAGAAGGCTCACCAGGGCTCCTGCTCCCTGTTTACGTGGTGCTTTTGATCTTCCCTTCCATGTCTCAGTGTCATGCCCAGATGCTGTGGGAATTCCTGGCACCCCATCCAGGTATGGCTATGCCCAGAGGAAGGCAAAGGACCTATCTTCCTGTTCCTCTGTCTTGAGAGTGAGGAATCATTTCCTGGAAGCCCCCAACAGGCATCCCTCATAACCCATTCTTACATAATGGAACTAGCGTGACGGCTAAGTTAGAGCAACAGCTAGACTCGGGCTCTTTGATACTGTAGGCTTTTTTTAAGAGGTGCCTCCAAACCCTCCTAGAACAGCTCCTCCAAGCCGCAGCTCACACCTAACAGTGTTTGGGAAAACAAAGGAAGGGCCCCTATGGTCGTGCCTCGGGAGTTCACGTCCAACAAGAATGCAAGATGAGACAACACAGGTGGGTAAGTGGCCTAGCCCAACTCCGACTCTTCCTTCCCAGCTTCACTCAGTGAGTTCTCAGGAACTGGACATAAAGGCCCTAGAGAGTGGGGCCTCTGCTGGGCCCACCAGAGGCCTTGCAATGGGGCCGAGACACAGCGATGGGATTGGACTGGACTTGAGGGACCTTATGGAACTAGGTCCATAAGGGTAGGAAGAGGAGGACGAAAGATTGGGATGGAAGGAGGGGCAGATCTGAAAGGAGGGGAGGCTTGAGCCTGGGTTTGAGCTCAGAGTTGAAGAAACTCAGCCACTGCCCTCGCAGCCCTGGGTCTGGGCAGACGTGTTCCCTTGCCCAAACCACAGATATCCCAGAGAAGGTTTTCTCCGGATAAGACCCTGGGAGGACAGGGCAGGGAAGCCAAAGGCTGGTACAGGAGGACGGGGCAGCTGGGAGTGTGGAGATGGCCCCAGCCGACAGTGAGCACCCCGCCCCCAGGAGGCTTCCAGCGAGGGAGAGCCCCAGCACCCCTGCACATCCCTTCGGGTCCATCATGACATCCATGGAGACAGGAAAACTAGGGAGAGTGTGCCCCCCACTGGTCAGCCAGGACAGGGCCACTGGGAGTGCAGGGCCCAGGCCGGGCCAGAGAAAGTTGTGGGCCTTTCTTCATCTCACCCAGGAGCCACCCTGCCTCGCGAAGGCCAGCAAACCTCCCGGTCACGTGCCTTCCTGGCCCTGGGGAGGGTCTGTGGGCCACCCCCTATCTGGAACTTCATTTACCTCCTCCCACTGCTGCCTGCCAGGCCTTGCCTGTGTGATCAGAGCTCTGGGGACAGAACCACCTTGTCCCACTCCAAAGAGGGTCTCTCAGAGGTCTCGCTCCCTCCCCTGATATCAGGGTTGGCGAAGTTCCCAAAGATGGCTCAGTTCAGAGAGAAGAAACTGGTCCTTCAGCAATCAGGAGTCTGGAAAGTTCTAAAGGATCTTCCAAAGGAGGAATCCCAACAGGGTGGGAGGGAAGCATCGTCCCAAGGATTTCCCAGCCCAGTGGGCACAAAAATAAAGTGAAAACTCAGGTCTCCCCAGGGCAGGTGAGACTGGGGCTCCCTCCACACATGAGAGGCTGGAGGCCAAGGTTTTCCAGCTTCTGGCTTTCCCTCACTCAGGTAGGTGTTCAGGTTCTAAGGGAACCTAGGAGTTGAATGAGTTAATAATTTTCTCTTTTACGGGAGAAATCATGCCTTTTATAAAAGTTTCCCCAGACCTTTCAAAGCATAATGACATCCCCCCATCACCTTCTTTTTCTTCCTCATCTAAATCCCTCCCATCACAGTTTAAGCCTCTGGGACTGAGCGACGTGCTAGGCCAAAGCTGAATGTTGCTGCCTTTAAGAGGCCTGCAGCTTCTGGGAGAAACAGGCAAGGCCCTCCTCAAAGGAAAGAGGCCTGCAGCAGACAAATATACAAAGTAGAGCAGAAATCATAAACACGTTTTATTTCTAAATAATTTTAAAACCACTGGCCTTGTAGCAAATTGGAATATATTTCCAGAATCGACTCAAAGAGATTTTTTTTTTACAGCAACATATGAAAAATGCCATTTAAATATCCACCAGCAGCTGCACCACATGTTGGGTTCTTAGGAAAACACGGTCATTCTTTTCATCAAAGCCCCTTGATTAATGTTCCACTTCTCTTTGACACTTTTTCCATAGTTTGGGGGGGAAAAAATCAAAGGCTGTACTATTATCTGGAAGAAAATTAAACCGATAAGATTTAATGTCTGCTATATTCTACAGTCATGGTAAAAAATATCGCTCAGGCCTTGGGCCAAATGCAAATGAACATTAAGCAGAGGGTACATCCCTGCAGTGAGGCTTTTTGGAGGGGTGAGGCTGGGGCAGATGGGGGAGCAGAAAGAGCTGGGGATGGGGAAACGGCGGGGAGGGGCTGGTGTGAAGGTTTGGGGGCCAGAGTAGGGGAGGTGGAAACAGGTCTGTGCAGAGGAGAAACTCTTGATGGCGACCCCTGAGCAGGGCCAGGGGGCGGGAAGTCGGAGGGGCAGTATTGCCCACCTGCAGCAGGCTCCTGGGATCCTGGGATTTTGTGAATGGGACGGGCAGAGGAGAGAGAAGGATTGAGCGGGAAAGAGGGAGGGGAGTGCAGCAAGAGGCGAGACCGCGCCAGGAGGAAGCCTAGGCAGATGGAGAGAGGGGAAATCGCAGCCTGTCTGGCACGGCAGCTGATGCCATAATTTAAAGGTCAACTCAGTGGAAAAGGAAGAGAAGAAAGGGGGAGGGGGTGGTATTGAAAAGACTACCTCCACAGTATGGCACTTACCCCCTCCCATCCCTGTGCAGCCCTACGTGGCCTTTTCTCTTGACTTGACATCCTCTAAGTTCTTGTATCCCCTTCCCCAGTGTGGGCTCTGGAGGCTGCAAACCTAGCTCTGCCTTCTGCCTCCATTTGTTACCTCATCAGAGTAGAAGCCACATAACCTCCTGAACCTTAGTTTCTTCATTCATAAAATAGGGATGATAAACCCGAATCTCCCCAGTTTATTGTAAAAGTTAAATTGTATGATGGCGTAAATGCTGGAAAAACTCGTTAAAAAGTTGCAAATCTTTCTGGGCTTCTCTAAAGGAAGTGGCTTGATTACCTTTGAGAAAAAGTGTCCCTTTGTTCTAGGGGGAAAAAAAAAGAAAAACACCATTTGGCAAATAAAAACTAGTAGCCATTCGTTGTCCTAAGGCACCCTCTGTCCTCGGAGGCAGCTGGTCACCCTTGGACTGAATGCTGTGAGGATGAGACATGCTCACTTTCAGCTTTCCTATTTGTCTTTCACCCATTTATTTTGTAAGTGAGTTAATCTTTTAGCAAAATCTCTCTCTCTGTCTCTCCATGCCCCCTCTTCCTCCCTCTCTCTCTCAACTGGCTGAGTTACTTCTTGGGGAAGAATGTTACTTTTCTCGGCATGGATTTGGGCTGCCTTATGCCTATAAATTATAGCAAGTTCTTGAGGGACTATGGAGGTTTTTGTTGGAATGGTTTTTTTTTTGCCAGAAGGCTGAAGAGGAAACCCCAAGGGCTGCAGGAAAGACTTGCAGGCGTGGGTTTCAGCTCAGGCTAGGGGAGGCTGTATAAAGTAACTGGACAGGCCCACAACTTCCTGCTATGGTGCTCTGTGATGCTCTCTTGCCATGCAAGGGCCATGGGACAAGCCCACACTGCCTGTTGCCTATGGTGGGACAGAACATAAGGTATGAGGGAAGTCTGGAGACCATTCCTGTGCTCCCAGGCCTGCTGCTGGGCTAGATCACCCTGCTCTAATGGAATTGGCCAAAGGGCTGACTGAAGCCCCACTGGCCCCTTGCTTCCCTTCCATTATCCTCAACTGTTCAATGAGTCTAAAATCACAGCCTAGACTCTCCTGTTATAGAACAGCCACTTCCTGCTCTTCCTATCAAGACATGGCTTTCAAAGGCTTAGATTGGAAAGATGGATATGGCCATGGAGATACGGTTGGTGAGGGGGAAGACGGAGGGTCCTTCTTCAGAACCCCCATCACTGGGGCTACAGGTAGCCATGTTCCAAAGCAAAACATCAGGAGAATTATACCTTTTCCCCTGGTCTCTTGGGTATGATAAAGGCCTCTTCTCTTTTGAACCCACAAGGACCAGGACACTTCAGCCCAGGAGAGGTTTGCTTCTGGCCAGAGCTATCTAGTTAGACAGTGAAAGGGGCCCTGGCCTGATGGCAGGCAAGGAGGACCTTGCCTTGCTTCCTGCTTTTGCTCTGTGTTTCCCCAGTCCATGTCACTTCTTCCCTGTAATGATGGCTGAGCCGCTCTTAGAAGGTGGGGGCCTTTCAGCACAGGGAAGCTCAGGTCTACCCTGAGCACCTTGCAGTCTGGTTCTGGGTGTGCCAGGACTTGGCTGGGTGGGGTAAGAATGTCCAGGAAGAGGTACCCAAAGAGGGTCACTGCATGGAGTAGGGGATGGGCCTTGACCTTATGCCTGGCGAACAGCTAGGAAACTCTACCTCGGGGCTTTTTGCCAGCCGCAGGGCCGGCACAGGGAACCCTTGCCAAAGGAGGAGGCTCCTTTCGTCCGCTTGAGGCTGTAAGAGAACCCCTGGGGAGGGCAGCACACCTTCACAGTGACCACCAGGGGGCTCCGGGGGACCCTGCAAGAGCCACTTCTGGAGGAGAAACTTCAGTGACCCCCTGCCTGGCCTGGAGCCCTAGAGCAAATGACAGAACCTAAAATCAGCTAGAAGAGAGAGCGCTCCCTGTCTCCACAGGTATGGGATGGAGGCTAAAGGAGTCGTCCTTCAACAAGGGAATGTGTTTCTCATGCAAAAGTTTAACACGGGTCCACCCTGCTCCAAGACCCTGTTGACATGGCCCAGGCAAACCGACACTGCGTTCCCATTAGCTGATGAGCACACACAGCACTCTGCCACCAGCCATCCAAGAGACAGAGAAGGCTAAACCCAACCAAGCCCGTGAGAGACAAACACAAGTTTCATTCATAGTCTCAATCTAGCCAAATGTAGCTGTTGGCAGTTCCTTGCAATAATTAGAGAGACAGCTCACATTTGCCTAAAATAACTAAAGAATTGAAGGAATAAAACCTTTAGCTCCAGGGCAAAGGAAACCTGGGGGTTATGATAGGTCAGCACGTCATCAACTGACGAGGAGCCCGAGGGCAGAGGCAGCGTCTCCCTGTTGGGACAGAGGCTTCCCCGGGGCAGAGGCTCTGTCCCCTGCCTGACACCACCCAACGCATTAGTCCAGAAAACTCTCTAAGGGTGTTTGAGAGAACTGATGGGCCCATCTCTCCAGAGCCTTGCTGCCGCCTGGGGCTCCTGGGATGGGTGCTGGGCTGTAACGCAGCACCCCTGCAGTGGTCCAGAAAAGCAGCCCATTGGCAGCCCCCAGCTCCCAGCAGCATCTGGTCCCCTCTCAGCAGCCCTGCCCAAGGCCACAGGAGAGCATCCTCCCACCCAGAGTGTCTGGCACCCAGTGCTGCTCTCGGCCCTTCTCTGATCAGTGTTTTCAAGAGCCCCATGCTCTTGCAACACAAGTCCCCTCTCCCTAAGGTCAGCTCCCACCTCCTGCCTCCAGCCTCTGCCTCCTTCCCAGAGTGGGCAGGTCTCCCTGACTCCCCAGGGTCCCCAGTGCCAGCTGTAGCCACTTCTCTAGGTCACTCTCGGCTCCAGATCTCAGACCTGCCTGACCCACTGTCCAGCCTGAGTCATCTCGTATGCCAGGCTTGCTCTGGGCCCTGGGGATGCAGGAGCAAGCCTGCCCTCCACGGAACTCCTATTCAGGATGCTGACAGCCTCAAGAATCCCCTAGAGCTTTGCTTTCCAGAGACTAGATTCAGGTTATGATCCTGGCAGAGACTAGCAGCTACGGCTGCAGGCAGGCTATTGGGACAAGGAGGGACAGTCAGAATCAGGCAGGCATGCCTGGGTCAGGGCTGTCAGACTGTTTGGGGGTGTCCACCGGGAAACTGGGAGGCAGGGAGAGATGGAAGGGGACACACCAACGGCCAGGCTGGGCTCCGGGCTTATAGTCTCTGGGAGTCAGGCTGGGCCCAGAGAAGAGGCATATTGATTAAACTCTTGCTGAGCTAAGGTGGGTCTCACTTCTGAGTTCTGATGCAGGCTTCAACATGTACTCACTCCCTCCTTCCGGCCTGTTTTCTTCTCTGAAGATTGTAAGGATCACTCCCGCCCCTGCCTTGCCCCCTTACAGGGATGCAGTGAAAATCACATGCAATATAAAGGCCACCGTGAACATAAAAGATTTGATTCTCCACCTCATACTTACACACCTACAGGACAGGGAACTCACTACCTCTCAGGCAGATGCTCTGTTGAGCTAGTGTCTTCACTGAGTAACTCACAGGAAGTACACTGCAAATCCAGAGGGAAAAGGGCTAATGCAGCTCAAGGCTTCACTTAGAAAGTGGCTCGACCACATCAAGACCACGACTGCACAGAAGATGGACCCCAGAAAGCCAGAAGGTGATGCTTCTGGTCTTTGGAGACTTCCCTGAGCCGCTTCCTCAGCCCTGTACAAACACCTCCCTGGTCTTGACCTGCTCAGCCCTTGCCTGGTGGCATCTGCCCATCTGTGAAGGTCTGGGGCTCTGTTACCCACTGAAGGCCACACATCTAAGAAGTTTCCTGGATTCTGCTTGTGAGCAGCAGCTGTGCCCTGAGCATCCCCAGGCAAGCAAAAGGACATCTCCCCTGACCTAGGAGAAAAAAACCCCTGAGACAGGGGCGGCCTCACTATCCCCTCGGGGAGGAGCCCCCTGGGAGTGAGGGCATTTGGGGCAGCCTAGGGGATGGGGATGAGAAGCAGGCGGCAAAAGCAGGCAGCTGGTTCAGACCCGTGGCAGGAAGTCACAACCAAGATTCATCCTGGAAAAATGCAACTAATGCTACACAGCTGGGGCCCACTAATCAGAAACACGGGCCCAGAGGTGGCAGCAGGGACAGGCCCAGAGGGCAGGACTGACAGCGAGGTGATAATCAGCAGCAAGCTCTAGGTCGGTCTCCCCACCCTCTCCATCAGCTGCCGTTTAGAGACAGAGGTTGTCATACTGCGATCTGGAAGGGGCAGCTTCTCCGCCCCTGCCCCGTCTGCCTGGAAGCGGACGCATAGCTTACCCATAGCCCAAACATCAGCTCAAACAATAGCTGAGCCTTCATCAGATCTCCAGAGAACGGAGTCAGCATGGCAACCTTCACCTCTTTCCTTCCCTGGTGATGTCCCCCCAAGTCCAGGAGGCACAGCCTGTCCCCCTTCTCCCAGCATAGCCTGCCATCAGGACAGGTTCAAAATGAGCCTTGAGCCCTCAGTGGACTCCTCTCCATCTGGGCAAGGCCCTGTCCCCTGGGAAAGGCAGAAACAGGACAGGATTCTGGGCCAAGGTTATGTTAGGGGAGAATGTGGAGGACTGGACTGGGCCACAGGCCCTCAAAGTGCCATTTCTTTGAGTTCAAGGAACATTGGTGAGGCTCCTGCTATTACCTGCATGCCAGGCCCTGGGCTGCTAGGTGCACGTCTGCATTCTCTGTCCTCAGGGGCTCACAGTCTAGCTGGAGAGAGAAACAGGGAGAGAGGAGTCTTCGCTCGAGGTAAGAGCAGGGCCAGGAGGGAGTCGAGGGCTAGGAGAGGGGCTCCCACACCCGCCCAGAAATGGTAGATCCTCCAGACCCCAGGATGCTCCTCTGGATCTCCTCCCTACTTCCCTCCCACTTCCCAAGCGACATCTGCCTCGGGGTGAGCCTTCAGGGCCACAGCCTAGGGAGGGAAGGAGGAGGGCCCACTGCCGGGAGAAGAGGCCTGCCCTGTGGACCCTCAGCCCAGAGGCTGTCCCCTCCGGAGGGGTCTTGCAGTCCCTGTGCTCTGCCACCCTCAGCCCCTCCTTAGCCCCAGCCCCTGCTCGGCCCACGTGCAGCTCCAGCAGCCAGGGCTGAGGAGAGGCTGGCGGCTCATCCTGTTGGAAAGACCCCTTCTTTTGCTGCCTGAGCTGTCTACTAGAGGCGCTTCTGGGCGCAGGGGTCCCCTGAGCCTTCAGAGCAACTGGCGGGAAGCACAGGCCCACAGCCTGCCCCTCCCCACCTTCTCCCAAGCCTGACTCCCCCTCCCGGTGGCTCCACGCTGCTCCCACAGAGCTGCCTCCAAAGTGTAAGGCTTGGTGTCTGGCCGGCCCTCCCAAATCACGGAAGGCATGGGTAGGTGTTGGGTGGGGGCCTGGGGTGAAGGTTTGAGAGATGAAGGCTGAAGGACAGAGGGAGAATCCGGAGGGCGTGCAGGTGGGGAAGACAGGGTTGGGCATGGCCTGGGGGAGCCTGGATGGAAGAAGCAGGGGTCAGAGGTCGGGAGCAGCAAAGATGATGAGGAAGCAAAAGGCAGTGTGGAGCTGGGAGCTGCCTTGTTGGAGGTTTCCTTACTGCCTGAGTGTTTGCCATGGAATTTCCCGGCCTAATAAAGAAGAATTTAAATAGACCACAAGTTGCTTAATGTTGACTGTATAAATAATCCAAATCCCCAGCTCCCTTTGTTCCACAAGCTATTTGTGTCGAGAGAGAGGGAGGGGGCGGGATCCGACAGAAGCCACCGTCCCAGATCGCGGGGTTTGGGGACTCTATGTTCTCCTCCACCAGGGCCCCAGGGAGCAGGGGTTGAGGCCTGGGATGGGGAGACTCGGGTTTCCCAGCCAAGTCTTCCGTTTGTGAGCGTGCACACACTGGCACGTCATCCCCACACAGATTCACGTGCGTGCGTGTACCCGTGCACACACAGCACATTGTGCCCACGCTCACTCTGGGCATGTGTGCACAGGCACACTCGGGCCCACATAGGCTGACTCGAGTGCACGCAAATGTGCATACACACCCAGACACACAGGGAGCACAGAGGGGCTCAGATGAGGTGCCAGCCTGCCAGGGGGCGGGGGCGGGTGCCCCCTGTTGCTCAGTGACTTGGACAGAGGGACCCTTCAGAGTCCTGGTGGGTGTGTGGCAGAGTGGCTTCAGTCACACTGAGTCACTTCCAGAGAGGGTTCCTACGGAGTCACACACAAAAGCCAAGCTGAAAGTCTCCAACCCCACAGCTCACCGGTGACCAAGGTCTCCATCCCCTCCTCCCCCACGTGATCAGTCCTGCCATGTCCACCTGTGCTTAGGTCTCAGAGGAGAGGAGCGGACATGGTCACCCCATGAGGTCAGGACCAGGGCCAGCATGGAAGCTTCTAGTCCCTTAGTGACAGGTGTGGCTCTAGGAGGGCCATTTCGACACAGAACACAGGAGTACCACCCAATCCATGGTAGCAATGGGGGAGAAGAAAGGAGAGAGAGTCAAGGGGTGGGAAGAGGAGGGGAGGAGAGGGGCAGGGAAGGGAGAGACTGGGAGGGGAGAGGAGAGGCCAACGGATGCTATAGGGCTGACCTGCAGCTATTTCTGTTTGGGGTCCATTCTGGCTGCTCCATCCCTGTCGGGGACAAAGTTAAATATCTTTCATTTCATTCTAGAACGTACTTTTGAGCACATTCACACGGATCACACGTGGCAATGAGAGCTTGGGGGGTAAGGGGTGGGGCGCCAAGTTAGAAATTCCTGTTCCAGTCTTAATTCTGACTGGCCCCTGAGTCCCAGACCTTTCCTGGTCACCTAAACCATGCTCCAGGGGCACTGCTCAGATTAAAATGTCAATTGCCATCTCGGTGTCCAACTCTGAACCTTGTACAACCCTACAGATACCCCAAGAAATCAGTAACAGGTACTGATGAAGACCAAATGCAGTGTAAGGGAATTTGTGGGAGTGAGATCCAAGCTTCTATCCCAGAAAGCCACAATTTAATTGTTATGCTAAGAACTAGAGAACAACCAGCCAGTGAGAAATGACCACTCCAGATAACCACGTTACCAGCCGGGAATAAAGAATGAAAAAGCCTCAAAAACTAAGGTTCTGAGTAGGTGAAGAGAAGCCCAGTGGGCTAGAACCTTGGGGGCCATTCATTCTCTAATTTAGCCATCCATTCATCAGATATTTCAGAGAAGGCAATGGCAACCCACTCCAGTGTTCTTGCCTGGAGAATCCCAGGGACAGGGGAGCCTGGTGGGCTGCTGTCGCACAGAGTCGGACACGACTGAAGCGACTTAGCAGCAGCGGCAGCATCCAATATTTATTGGGTCCCTACCGAATGCATCGTCCATGGGGCTGCAAATAGTCGGACATGACTGAGCGACTTTCACTCACTCACTNATGGCAACCCACTCCAGTGTTCTTGCCTGGAGAATCCCAGGGACAGGGGAGCCTGGTGGGCTGCTGTCGCACAGAGTCGGACACGACTGAAGCGACTTAGCAGCAGCGGCAGCATCCAATATTTATTGGGTCCCTACCGAATGCATCGTCCATGGGGCTGCAAATAGTCGGACATGACTGAGCGACTTTCACTCACTCACTCACTAAACGCAAGCATTGCAATGCTGGATACTGTCTTCATAGAAGTGTGTGTGTCTGTGCATGAGTGTGCATGTGAGTGCATGCATCTGGATTTAAGAATTGCTCTGCCACTTGCCACACACAAACCCAGACAAGCACAGGATGCCACAATCACCCTCAGTCCCAGCCCCAAACCCAAGCCCACCCTCCAGGGTCCTGTAATTCCTTCTCCTGAAGCAGTTTTGTCTCCTGGATCTAATGAGCAGAGGGAAGTTGGGGTGGTAGGAACCCCTACATCTTTGCAAGCCTGATCAACTTTGCTCAGGTCCACTAAGCCCAATAATCATTGTGCATAATACCTGCTGTCTTATTTCCACTGGGCCCCAGCCCAGTGCTTCCTCTCAGCGGGGTGGGGTGGGGGGTGGGGCTCTGGGACTGGAAATGCAGGTCTGCCTGCTGCTTCTTCCCCAGGCTGGCTGGGGGCTCGAGGCTCAGGGCTGCCAGCAGATGGTGCGCATCTCTCAGGCTGCCTGGGAGATGGATAGGAAGGAAAGCGGGCCTGTCCACATGCTCAGAATCTCTGGGCTGTCACCAGGTCCCCTTGATCCTCTTTCCAAGAAGGAAAGCGGGAAAAGATGTCTTTCCAGGCCCTAATCCTCTCCACATGGGTGGGCACCGTGGAGAGCCAAGGCCCCACTGCAGGCACGCAGACCACCAGAGTCCCACCATCATTCTGGCCAAGGACCCCACCCCTAGGACCTGCAGGTTTGCAACCACAGAAGCTTCTGCCTTCCTTCCAGAGCTTCCACAGGGACCACCTTCTACTCTCAGCCCGTCCTCTGCCTAGCATGCCTTGCATACTTCTGCCAAAGAGAAACTGAGGCTGATAGACACCTGGGTGGAAGGAGTCAGGCAAAAAGTGGTTTGCCCTGAGCAGCTACTTGAACTTGAAGCCCTTCCAAGGGCACTACAGGCAAAAAGGCCCAGGAGAGCTTCCCAGTGGAGTGCAGGACCCTTCCAAACCTACACAGTGCATCCCTGGACATTCAGGGTAGGATCCCAGCAGCCAATGCTCCCAAGGCCAGTTCCCCATGGGGTGCTCAGTCAGGCAGAAACAAGGGAGTGGAAGATCCTCCAGAATGGAGCCTGAATGGTCAGTGGGAGGCTAGAGGATCCATCAGAGGAAGGAAGGTCTGTGTAGGGGCCCTCGTCTAAACCAGCACCAAGCCTCTCCCAGCCAGGATCCTGTGAAAGGTCAGTTTGCATGACCGAGGGTACAATTCTTTCTTGCTACAGCAAAACAGATCTTGTGCCATCTCCATAGGCTGTGGTTTCCAGTCTTGGCTCTTGTGGTTGATCCTGGCCACGTGGACCTCCCCCCCAAACCCAACCCCCACGGCCTGGCTTTTGGTGACTTGCATGTCTAGCCCCTGGGTGTCTGAGGACACAGAGCCAGTGTGACAAGCACAGAGAGAGGATGTGGGCTGCACCCACCCACAGCTGGAGCTCCTGGCAACCCCAGAGTGGGAAAGAGCTCACATGTCAGTTGCTCTAAGTCACTTGGGGCCTGCCACTAATGCCAGGCTGGCCTGCCCCCTCCAGCCACTATGTCGACCACACAGCCTGGACGGACCCCTAGGGCAGGGAGGAGCTGCCAGGAGCTGGGAGGCGGGGAGGGCTTGGCACTGCTTTGATCTCGGGCATCAAAGGCCAGGAAATGCAATCAGCTCTGAAGAGCACTTGCTGTCAAGCCATCCCCAGCAGGCACAGGCCCAGACCCCTCCCAACTCTTCCAGGCCCCGCCTGGGCCCTAGTAGGCTAGCCAAGGGCCCTGGGCAGCAGACTGGGAAGGCCACCCTCATCCCCAAGCAATTCAACAGCAACTCTGAATAAGAGCTAATTCTGCCAGCATGGCATCTTCCTTCTGCGCCCCCTCCCCTGCTTCCCTCCACCTCCTCCCTGCCCCCCACAATGGCCACCCCCCTGACTTTTATTGTCCCAGACATTTGCATGAGAACAGGAACTTCGTGCTCTGGGCTCCATCTGCTCCTGCTTATTTCTCACTTGGAACTGCAATCCATGGTCACACATGCCCCCTCCCCACACCCTCTCCGCCTCTACCCAGGCTGCCCCCAGAGTCAGGGCTTGTGGGGTTTCTGGTCCTTGGCACAGGTTGGTGCATCCTGAGAGAGACTGGCCCAGAAATGGACAACGTCTTGTATGAGGAGGCCGGAGTGTATAAGTCTCAGGATCTCTCTCCCTGAAAGGCCCCCAGGCCCAGTATTCATGAGTCACAAGCTCCAGTAAATACTATCTTGTGTTGCTTATAGGAATTAAAATGGATAGTACAAGGAAAGCGATGTTGTTAAGCAAATGAGTAAATAAATGCGCCTCTCAGAGGGCACTTACTATGTGAAGAATTTTACAAATATTACCTCATGTTTACAAATATGGCCTCAGCTACCTCAGGGAAGTGCTACTGTAATCCTCTTCATCCAGGTGAGAAATCAGGGTAGAGACTAATTAAGGAGCTAGTCCCAGCCCGCACACCTGGTCAGAGTGACTGAGGTCAGATGGTGTTCATTCACCCTCTGAGTCTGTGCTCATACCCTGCTCTAGAAGGCTCTTCTGCCTATCCCCATCCTTCAAAGCCCATTTCCATCTTCCTCCTGAAGCCTCCGTGCTTGCTGAGACTCAGCAGTCACTGTATTTCTGGAAAGATTTTACAGGGACCAGAGTCTCATTTAGAACTGAACTCTCTGCTTATCTAAAAATTAAAAACCTCTTTTGGTTGGAGATTTTTCATTTCAAGGTGATTCCCTCAAATGCCAAGTGAGCGAGTCAGGAGCCAGACGGGCCAGTCTGCGTGTGGGCCGGGCTGCCGGCCCCAGGGCCAGCATCGGCGGGCCCCAGCTCTTTCTTCTGAAGACCGCACCTCCCCAGTCAATGGCCAGTCCTGCCGCCTTTCCGAGGTCTCTGCCCCCCGGTTTCTGGCAGCTTCCATACCTCGGCTGTGCCCCACCACACATCAAGTCAGAACTTAGGGGCTCTCTTTGGGGCTGTGCTGTGCACAATCAGATGGACATGTTGGGCAGGCAATGGGCCCCTGGACTGGGAGAAAGAGAGCTGAGGTCTATACCTGGCTCTGCTCACGTTGGGACAAGTCATTTGGCCTCTCTGGGAGTCAATTTTGCCTTATGTGAAACAAAAAGGGAGGGCTCACCAAGCCCTAAATACTCTTCCAGCCCAGACGGGGTGAAGAGAGACAGCAGCAAACAGGCTGGCAGGCCTGAACCAGAATAAGGGCGCACGCAAAGGCTGGGGGTGTGTTCACAGGGAGTTGGAGCAGGTCCCAGAATGCCAAGAGGTGGTTCCGGACGGCTTCCTGGGGGAAGTGAGCTGTGCACCCAGGTGGTCAAGGAGGTGTCAGGAACCAACTCCATGATGTGGAACAGGCAGGGGCCCCGCTGAGCAGAGCCTGGGGGGCGGGTGAGGTCCTGGTGCGCTATGACAGAGGCAGGGAGGGGCCGCCAGCCCCACAGGAAGCCCCAGCTTGTTGCTGGGTAACTTCTCCTCCTGTTTTCTGGGAACAAGCTGTTTGGAGAAGAGGGGGAGGGAGACTTTAAAGGCTTCCAGATGGGGGTCCCTTCTGCTGCCATGCCGCCACAAAGTCCTTGCAGTGCTTTCTAAGAATCCCAGCAAATGTTAGCCAGGGTGGCTCTGGGGAGGCCTTCCAAGCCATCCCCCGACTCTGTGCTCCCCACTACCCTGGACCCAATAGCAGGCCATATTCCATTCTTTACTATTATTCTTTATATTTTTATTAAAAAGCTGCAGAGACAGGGAGTTTGGGCTCATCTTTGTCACCCTCCTGCTTGTCCAGGGTCTCAGCATCTCGACACACTCTCTGTCCACCTCACCTGGGCCAGTCTGCCCTGAAGACAGGGGTTGGAGGAAGGACCTGACTCTCTCCTGACCAGGGGAGGCCATTGGACGTTCAGCAGAGAAGAGAAAATGGAACAACCCAGGACAGGGTTGGAGAGAGGAGAGGCAGGGGCTGGGGAGAAGAACAGAAAGGAGGGGACTAGGGCCCACCCCTTCCCCAGAACACAGCCAGGGCTGCTGGGGTGGGCTCCCACGCTTCTCCGGGGGTTATTTCTCAGGGAAGCCAGGTGGTGCCCACGCTCAGGGACATCCCCTTCCTGCCTCTCCCCACTCGGAGCATCCTGGCTCCAGTGCTCACTTATCCCCTCCTTGAGCTGGGGTGATGTGGACATACAGGGCTCCCAGCACAGAGCCCTGGAGAGATCCAGGAAGGATCTGCAGAGACAAGGGTGGCTGGGCCCAGCCCCGCAGGGTCTCCCACCCACAACTCTGTCCTGTCCTGGGGTTTGTTCACCAGCCTCCAGGTGGTGGGACAGGGCAGGTGGGGTGGAGAGGGGAGCTGGGCAGTGCAAGGAGACTCTGAGTGACGGGCACCACATCTGGGGCCCAGGACAACTGCCCCCCTGGGTGCTATCCTGGGGGAAGGAGGGAGGGAGCCCCCCAGCCGAGGTCCAGAAAGAGCCCACATCAGTCCTGTTAGGGCTCTGGGTCCCAGAAGGAGCAGCAGGTTTTCCCCAAAGCCTTTGCCTCCTCAGGCTGTTGCAATACAGGCCTCTGATGAGAAGGCAATTTTTATTGGTCAATCAGAAACACATGAAGCACACACTACAGGGGTGAGCAATAGAGGAGCAGGGACAGGGGAGGGGGCAGACGTGTGCCACCAGGGGAAACCTCCCTGACCTGGCCTCCAGCCAGCCCTGGGCCCAGCTCGGGGTGCTGCTGGGCCCCGGCCTTGGGGCTTCTACGTGGAAGACTGAGTGGGGCCTGGGATGGAGAGAAGAAAGGCGGGCTGACCCTGCCACGGCCCTTCCTCTCCCTGAGAGCCCAGAACGTTCTGGGCCTTCCTGAGCAGAAGGGGGCTTGAGGGAGGGCTCAGGGGTCACCTGCCCTTGAAGAGGCCCGGGCAAAGGAGCCCAAGGGTGCCATCCCTGAACCAATGAGTGATGCTCTTGGGCCAAGGATCACTAGATTGGTGTTGAGGTATAGGGCAAGGGGGTTCATGCAGATAGAAGAATCCGGCTGCACCAGGCCCTCACCCTTCCCAACAGATTACTCATGTCCAGACTGGGGCCTGGTCCTGGCTGAGCCCAGTTTGAGACAGAAGGAGCCAGAGGGGGCCCTGGTTTATATGTCCCCAGCCTTTGATTCTGGGAAAGATTGAAGGCAGGGGAGATGGGGAGGACAGAGGACAAGATGTCTGGAAGGCATCACCAACTCAGTGGACATGAGTTTGATCAAGCTCCAGGAGATGGTGAAGGACCGGGAAGCCGGGCGTGCTGCAGTCCATGGGGTCTCAAAGAGTTGGACATGACTGAGCAACTGAACAACAGCAAAAGCCTCTGCTAAACCCCTGCTGCCCCGAACCCCAACTCTGTCACGGCCTCACAGGGCCCCATCCCTTCCCAGCTGCAGTTTCCCCTTCCTCTACAAGAGTTGGGACAACAGAAACTCTCTGGCTCCCCCGGTGATGCTGGTGATGCTGTGAGTTCTGATGCAGGCAATTTGAGGGGCAAATGTATGCAGATAGATATGCAAATAGCCATCTCCAGGATTTACGGCGGCCTCCGCTCTGAGGGAGGAGGTGGGAGGGTAGAGGGGGCATTTCAATGAGGCGGCCTCAGCCCTGCTGGCCCACTAAATCCTGGCGGGTGTCAGAGCCGTAAAGCACCGTGATGAAGGGCAGGCGGCGCGCAGGGGACGCTGATTTACAGCCGCGAGAGTCTCCTCCCCGGGGCCACGCAGGCAAGCGCCACGGGACAGGGACGAGGAAGGATTTATGTCACCTGCTTCCCCAAGCCAGCGGCAGGCAGTGGGGAGAAGGTGACTTTCACCTTCAGAAGCTGCGGTGTGGGGCAGAGCAGGCTGGTGTCCATCCACGAGACACAGAAGAGGGGAGGATGGAGGGGGCGTTACCAGCCCGACCCCCGCCCAGGCCTTCCTACCTGGCCTCTTCTAGGTGGCCTTTCCACGCTAAACTTGACTCCCTTCACCTGGGCCACCTAACCCCAACTGCCACCTTTTTCCCTGGGGTCCTGTGTCTGGCCAGCTCTTCTAAGCTTGGAAACGTTCTGCCCAGGAAGAGGAGGAAAGTGGGTTCCATTGCATTTCCTTCCCTCATCAGAGCTGGCCTAAAGTCTAACCTAACGCTTATGCTGGAAAGGGAAAGAAGGTCACACTGTGATCTATTTGCGGAGACCATAAAGAGGAAGTTATCTCTCTCCTCTTCGCCTGGCTGGAAGGTGCTTGCTTTGTCTGCTCCCTTCCAGCCTCCTCCTGGCCAGCAAGCAGGTGACCCCTGGGCTGGGGGTGGGACACAGGAAACCGCAGGCCCCGCCCACTCTGCACCCCCTGAAATCCCCTGTCACTGGTACATTGCAGCGTGGTGACACTGCCTCTCCAGTGACTCACCAGAGTGTCTCAGAAATGACTCCTATGTCACTCCGCCAGGAAGTCTTACTGTGTGCCGGGGTGAGGCTGGAGAACAGGAAGGCTCAGAGGCAAAACTCTCCAGAGTGGTCATCAGGGCCGCCCAGCCCCCAGCTCTGAGGGCCTCTCCCCTTCCACCACAGGCTCTCTGTAAGCAAAGTTTCCCGAGTCTGGTTCTCATAATTAAAGGAGGCCAGCCCAGGTAAGGAGACCTAAGTCCCTCAGGTAAAGAAGGGCTGCTTTCAAGGATATAAACACATAAAGCAAAAAGCCTGCCTCAGTTGAGTTGTTCATCTACTGAGTTCTGTGTTCTAAGTATAGCATGCCTCCCTTGAGTTCCTGTTAGGCAAATATGTCCCCGGCTTCTGTGTGTTCGGGCCAGAGAGAGCAGCAAGAATGCCTGCTTTCTGAGGGGCTGCTTTCCTGCCCAGTGCTTCACCTCAGAAACCCAGAAACCTTCCAAGTAAGGCTGGGATCCTTCAACTTTGTCTCTACTCCTCAGCATCTCTGTGCTGCAGACAGTCAACGCTGGCCGTGTTTCCTGGGGATCCCGATCATTCTCCGCTTCTGTCCCCCTCCAAAGACCAAGTCCATTTTCCACAAGTGCTGTTCTCTCAAGCACATCTCTGTGATGCTGGATTTCTTTTGAGAACCAAACTGTGAATAGAAGCAAGGTTCTGTATGACAGGACTTCCCTGTAGCTCAAACAGTAAAGAATCTGTCTGTGATGCAGGAGACCAGGGTTCGATCCCTGGGTCGGGAAGTTCCTCTGGAGAAGGGAATGGCAATCCATGCCAGTATTCTTGCCTGGAGAATTCCATGGACAGGGAAGCCTGGCAGGCTACAGTTCACGGGGTCGCAAAGAGCTGGGCATGACTGAGCGACTAACACACACACTCTGTATGACTCAACACAAATACCAAACTCCATAGACATTCCCTGCGAGGAGATTCGACCTGGAGATTGGTGCTCAAAGGAGCAGGTGGTGGAGGGTAGGGGAAGTCACCAGAGCAAGTGAGAGGGCTGCCAGGGAGAGGTCAGCACACACAGGACCCCCGACCAATACACTCACCTCCTCCTTTCAACCTCATTTGTTCACTGTACTTTTGTTGAGAATGTGTGGGTCAAATAGAATCACTGCGAATAATTGTGCGGTCGATGTGCTGCCTAAGGCTTCTTGTCTAGGAAATAGTGGTATACGAGTACAGCTCCTGCATCATGACCCTGGACTGTATCAACCTGGAAAGGGGACAGCTTTATCCAATTCATGCAAAGACCCTGTAGGCTAACACGAACCCTAATGCCAAGTCCTGTGAAAATACGTTTACATCCATTACCTCATTTAATCTCAACATAGGTAGGTGTGGCCTTCTTGTTTTCCAGGTGAGACAATGGAAGCATAGCCAAGATCAAGTACTTGCCCAAGGTCACAGGGCAGATAACCAATGAAGGCAAGATGCAAACAGCATCCCCAAATCCAATTTCTCTTCTTGGCTTACTCTCCACTTGTACTCTGTCCCTTTCTTGGTGTTGTTATAACCCACATAACCTCAGCCCTCATCTAAGACGACTAAGTTACCAAGTGTTGGCAAACAGGTGGAACATCCTGTCCTTGCCATGTTGCTGGAGGGAACATGCAGCGGGGAAATTACTTTGAATAACTGTCACATTTAAACTCACAGAGTTTATTCCAAAGTTCAGTATACACCTACTGTATGATTCAACCACTCCACTCCTAGACATATACCCAAGAGAAATGAAATCATGTGTCTATATAAAGACTCTTGCATGAATGGGGCTGGGCAGAGAACAAGGGAAGGGAAAGCAGAGTCAGGATAGGCTGGAGGGCTTGGCCACCCCTGGGCTGCCTCACTGTGCTCCCTTCCTCCTTCATTCAAGTCAAAAGCTCTCAGGAGCTCCATGCCAACCTCGTGCCGAGGGGGGAAGCTGGCAGGAAGGGAGGCCACAGGGCTCTGGACAGTGCTCAGAGAGCCTGCTAGTGACTGAGTCCCAACTCTGACCTGTCATGGGTGTGAAGCAGGGCCCCTGCTGGTGGGAAGGGCTGGGCTGGGCCGGGCTGGGCTGGCTGGGAGGCAAGGACAGGGGAGGGGGGGGAGTGGCCCTGGCCCCTGAAGAGCAGCACAGCCAAGCACTGGGCAGACAGTAGAACCAAGGCCAGCTGAGCACAGAGGTTAGGAGCCCACGATGCGGGTTTTAGCCAGAGGCCCACAGCACGGCAGCTCTCTGAGTGCTCAAAGCTTCAGCACTTGCACTTCCAGGCAGGGTAAATCTGGCTGGATTTTCCCTAGGGATGGTGGCATCAAGCTTCTAGGCCGAAAAGTTTCAGCAAGCTGCTGCTGGGTGAAGCCAGGCTAGGATCGACTCCGTTCCTGGCTGGGTCACACTCCACCACCCTGACTTCTGTGCCTACACTGGTCATGAAAAGCAGTACTAGCCTGTGAGCCTCAGCTTTATCCATGCAAGGCTCTGAATCAGAAGACTGGCCCAGGGAGACATGGGTAACCTCTTCCTCTTCTGGCAACCAGAATCTGCACAGCCTTGTCTGGCAGCCTCAAGTGGGCAGAGCCAAAGTACCCTCAAGGACATCTGGAGGGAGCCTCCTCCTCACCCTGCCGTCTTCTGCCTGTGCCTCTGGTTCTCTACTTTCATTTCTACTTCCTGCTGGAACTAGAGCCTCAAACATTCTGCTCCAGGTTACTACCCCAGCCCCTGCCCTCACTCCTAGGACTCCACTCTGGCTGCTTTTTATCCTCACTGGGCAGCAGCCAGGATGGAAGGCCAGGACATCCATAGCTCAAAGAGAAAAGACAATGCCTCTTGAGCTGGTTCCATGCATCCTCAAAATGGTATTAGCCCCAAAGAAGAGCTCAGGAGTGGAAGGAGACCTGAAGTTGGGGAGACACACTGATTCCCCACTCCCAGCCCAATGTTCATTATCAGTTCCAAGTTACAACCTGGACTTCAGGAACCTCTTTGTCATTTGAAGTATAAAATATGTTCCAAAGTTAGGAATGTTTACTTTCTGCCACCCTTATTCTGATGACTTAGGTCAGCACAGGGTGTGGGCAGGGATCAGGGTCACCTGCTAATTTGTCTGTCCTGCTAGGACAGCACAGAGGAACACCCCTCCCAACCAAAACCAAGAGATGGCCCCCTACCTGGACTGCACTACATTCTGAAGCTATTCTCTGTGATTCAGTCCTAGGACTTCCGTACCACTCACCACACCTCCTGTGTCAAACATGGACTGTTCTTGGCTCCAGCTGGCAAGGATCTGGCCCTGCCCCCATGTTTTAAAAGCATCTTCTCTCCTTGTCCCAGATCTCCTCTCTTCCCAATTGAGGTCATCACAGCTTCTGATCTGGACTCCTGCAGTCCTACCCCTGAGGTCTGTCTGCTCCCCCAGCTCCCCTAACCCTGCCTTCCCACCAGCATAGCTGCTCTGAGAACAGTCACTTACTGAATGCCCACCCGCTATGTGTTGGGGCCACAGGAACTGGAGGCAAGGACAGGCTTGTCTTTCGGTGGAGAAGATGGATAAGACCCAGTCGGTGTGGCAGCATCCTGCTGCAGCACATAGTCTGCCCCAGGTGCAGGCTGGGTCCCAGGGTCATGGAGTGCTTCTAAGGAGGGTGGACAAGAGCCCCTCTAGGCCACAGTGGTGTTCTCAGTGGTGGGATGCACTGGGCAAAGGATTTGAGGCTGGATTTCAGTCTTCTGTACCCCGTGCGCACTTACTCATCACACAGGTCAAGGGCTCTTATGACCACACGTGTCCCAAAGGACACCTCAGACTGACCTCAGCAACAAAAAGAAAGTGTTGATTTTCACCCCAGACTCAACAGATTGATCCAGAGAAGTTCAACCCAGTTGCTTAAAGGATATCACCAGAGACTCAGTTTCTCTCCATGTCTTTACTTCATCCTCAGCTCCACAAGGTGGCCCTCCAGCAGTGCCCAGCCCCCACACATCACCTTGCACAGGTGAAGAAATCCTGTGCCAGTGACACATTCACTTTCACTCCCCCTTCCTTCCTTGCTAGAGCCTCACTCTCTCAGAAACACAGCAAATGTTTTCTCGAAACTCATTGACTCTGACTGGGTTAAATATTCATCTGTGAACCAGTCGCTGAGACTGGGAGAATTCAATCATCCTATTGACTTGGGCCAGGCCCTATGCTCCACCCTCGAGCATATAGGTAGAGAGTGGGCGTGAAAGACGCCACGACCAGGAGTGCAGAGGATGGATGGACCTAAGGCTGGGGAAGGCATCTGTCCTGTACATGAAAGTGGACAAGAGTGCCACCCGGGATTTACTTCAAACCAAATATCAGGTCACCTTGAAAAGAATACTCTGGATGAAACAGTGGACCCCCAACTTCCCTCAAGTTCCTTCCCCCTGATTTACTTTTGCATATCACCTAAGCTCCTGGAGAAGGAAATGGCAACCCACTCTAGTATTCTTGTCTGGAGAATTCCATGGACAGAGCAGCCTGGTGGGCTGCAATCCACGGACTCACAAAGAGTTGGACACAACTGAGTGACTAACACTCTCATCACTAACACTTTCATCAACTAAGCTGGTATGAGAGAGCATTATCTCTGAACAGTGCAACTTCCATTCCTCTCTGGGACAATCTGTGTGTGTGTGTGTGTGCAGTGATGTCATCTTTTAGAATATAGGCAGATGTGGGGATTGAAAAGCCTTCCTCCCAAACACTAAACTGTTATAGCCAAGAAGGAAAGACCACACCTACAGTGTGCTGCTGACACTGAAGCCAGCGAGTGCAGCTCTGGGAGTCTGGGGCACCTCCTGCAATCCCGTGGCCCGTGTCTACATAGAAGAGAATGGGGCTGGGACTTTAGCACCTGTTAGGCCGAGGCCCAGGCCAGCCCCACTTCCCCAAGGAGAAGCTGCTGGCGCTTGCAGGGACAGACAGAAGTGGGTGGGGGAATCTGCAAGGGTCTCAGGCCTTCAAGTCCACAAATCATCCTGTTGTAATGTAAATGGCAATTGCCAAGAGTACAGCATGTTTTCCTGAGTCAGCAGCTCAGTGACTAATGTCCCAAGATAAATGGCTTTGTTTTGCCTTGTTTAGAGTGATTCTGTAACCTTTTCCTCCTTTCTGCAAAGGGGACCCCCCACATCCTTCCCAAGTGTAGCCAGGGCTAAGGAAGGCTGAGGTCAGGGCCTCTGGCTAGGTGGGGGTCACTCCACGCACAATGAGAGGCAGGGCCAGGTGAGAACCTCAGCTTTGTGGGTCTGAAGCAGATCCATCATCAGTCCCCTGCAAGCGCCTCTCAAGTAGCTGGGAACAAGCTCTACCCTCAGGCAGACTGGAGCTGGGGCTGGAGGGAGGCTCAGGAGCACCCAGGATTACTGGGGAGAAAACTGGGGCAAGAAGGGCAAGGGGAAGAAGAATGGGTGAGTAGAACAAGGAAGAGGTCACACTCCCATCTTGTGCCATCTGAGTGTTATTAAGCCACTTGGACTTTGTTTGTTTGCTGTTGTTGTTTTTAACCAGTGAAGACTCAGTTTTGAAAGAATTGGCTGTGGACCCAGACCCAGGTGGTTGGGAATCACAGCCCTATCATTTACTGGCTGTGGCATCTTGGGTGGTATTGCACTATTTTATAGATGAAGAAACTGAGGCTTAGATTGGCTAAGCAATTTGCCCAGAGTCACACATCTAGCTCATGGCAGTATCCAGACTTCAACCAGGATGGGCAAGCTCCAAAGCCAATAGTGCTGAATAAAGAGGCACTTGGGGAAATCAGTCTCCCCAGGTGCCTACTGATTTGTGAAACACGAGCTCTCAGCCTTCCAGAAATATGTCCTTGTTTTGCCACACTGCAAGTCCTGTGGTTTATACTTCCACCCCTCTGCTTTCTGAACACACTTCTCAGTGTCCTTGTGGTTGGCGGACCATGGGTCACTTCCAGGCTGGGACATTTCATGGTCAGTATAAAGCCCTTCAGAGCCCTTGCAGTCTGTCACAGCAACCAGCACTGTTCCAAACAGGCTGCTCCATCAGCCTGCATCCTACATAAGGACCATGTGGATGGGCCTCCTGTGAACCCACAGTGGACAATGAAGCATGAGTGAGAAATAAAACGCCACTGCTTTAAACCTGGGCTTCCCTAGTGGCTCAGACGGTAAAAAATGTGCCTACAATGCAGGAGACCTGGGTTTAATTCCTCAGTCAAGAAGATACCTGGAGACGGGAATGGCTCTCCAGTCCAGTTCTCGCCTGCAGATCCCGTGGACAGAGAAACCTGGTGGGCTGTAGTCCATGGGATTGCAGAGTCAGACATTTCTGAATGACCAAGCATGCACACAGTCTTTAAACAAATGAGACTGGAGGTTTGCTTGGGGCTTCCCAGGTGGCACTAGCGGTAAGGAACCTGCCTGCCAATTCAGGAAACACATAGACTTGAATTACTGTGATGTTGAATGACTTACTTTGGAAACAAACCAAGATCATTCAGTCATCTTTGAGGTTGCACCCAAGTACTGCATTTCAGAATCTTTTATTGATTATGAGGGTTACTCCATTTCTTCTATGGAATTCTTGTCCACAGTGGTAAATACAATGGGCATCTGAATTAAATTCACCCATTCCAGTCCATTTGAGTTCACTGATTCCTAAGATGTCGATGCTTATTGCCATCTCCTGCTTGACCACATCCAGTTTACCTTGACTGATGGACCTAACGTTTCATGTTCCTGTGCAATACTGTTCTTTGTGGCATCAGATTTCACTTTCATCCCCAGACACAGCCACAGCCAAGCACCATTTCCACTCTGGCCTGCTGCTTCATTCTTTCTGGGGCGTTAGTAGTTTCCCTCCGCTCTTCCCCAGTAGCACATTGGACACCTTCAGACCTGGGGACTCATTTTTTGGTGTCATATCTTTTTGTTCTTTTATGTAGTTCAGGAGGTTCAGTGTTTATTCATTTCTTTCTCTTCATGTTTGAAAATCACAGTCTCAACTTCTACTTTTTGGGTGAATAATCTTTTTGAGAGTTGCTATTTCATGGGAGTGTTCTCCCAAATGCCCTTCCCTATAGGGCAACTTTGTGGTTACCTTATCCCTAGCTCTGAACCAGGGATTCAGAGTTGTGAATAAGATTATGTGAACAACTCTGTCTAGGCGTCTTCTCCATGTGGATGGGGTAGTTCTGAACTTCATATCTACATAGAGAACACGGAAGAGCTCAGTTTTGTTATTGGGCTTCATCTCTATTTCTGGCCTTGGATAGACAGCGTGTTACCAGACCCCTGCCCAAGGCTGATCAGAGTCAGTCCGCCTCCCCGGTGGGTGGGCCGTATATTCATGGCTCCCTGCATGGGCTTCACGGAGGAGCCCAGTCCTGCCATAGCAGCCCAGTCCCCAGTGACTGGTCTTTGTACCCAGTTTTCAGCTGCACTTCAGCTCCTGTTCACCACTTTGGTTTCCTTCTCCATCATTTGCCTGTGAAGATCTTCCTTTTTATAGTCTTTTTAACATACACATATATTCTAAATTAATAAACATATCTGTTCTTCCTATATATTGAGATGAGGGTAGACGGTTTGACATCTTGACCCAGGTTCAATCCCTGGGTCAGGAAGATCCGCTGGTGGAGGGCACAGCAACTCACTCCAGTATTCTTGCCTGGAGAATCCCCATGCACAGAAGAGCCTGGCGGGTCACAAAGTCAGACAGAACGGGAGCACCTGAGCACACACAGCACTGCAGTGGAACGTATCCCATCCTGAATGAAACTTTTCTCTTCCTGGGAGGATGAATCAGTGAATCCTTTTAGATGTAGGCGGTGGTGTCCAGCAAAGGGAAAGGACAGGGGCACATTTCCACCCACCTCACCATCATGTTTCAGAGACGTCAAGGCCCAGGAGAAACAAGCCTTAGGGAAGACAAGGATTCCAACAGCCCTGAGCCACAGAGCTTGCAGACTAGAGGAGGGTCATTTGGCCCACATGAGGTTAGGAGGGCTGGGTCAGGGAAGCCTCATTTCACATGGCCCTTGTCCATGCTGTCCAGGCCTCCTGGAAGAGGAGTCAGAATTTGGCCTTGGGAGGAACTGGCTCACTGCCAGAAGTGCAAGCAGGGCCTCTCACAGTGCCAGACAGGCAATGGACATCACTGCAGATGCTTACCTTGGCAGAAGGGTCCTGGGCACTGGGGCCCTGCCACCTGAGTGCAGTCTCCCCTGTCCAGACAGACCCTGCAGACAGTCGACAGGGTCCTCCATGGGCACGAGTTGTGGAACAGTAACTCCTGCTGAGACTGGGCTACAGGTCACCAGAGGATCTCCTGGAAGTGGGGAGACCCTGTGGAGGAGTGTAGCTCTAACCTGTCAGATCATTTCTTCCCCTCCTCTAGCACAAACAGAGCAACTCCATCCCGCAGTGCCAAGAGACAGCTGAAGGGAAAGTGGCCAGACTGCAGGACAGACCCTTCTGGATCAGGTGGTTCTGAAACTGGACTCGATCTGGGAGAGATCCTAGAACTGGAACCGGGTGCTCAAAGGGAATGCCTGTAGAAGCGGTGAGGTGGGTAGAAAGAATTTCCGTTAAGTGACAGCTGCTGGTTAGGGTGAGTAGAGGGATGCTACTCACCAGGCATATGTGACCCCTAAGTATCTTCTCACCATTTTCTCCTTTCCCTCCAGTCATGGCCAGCCTTTGCTCATTCTTCCGCTGACATCTACCTACTCACAGCTGTCCAGAACTTCCTCCACCTGGCCAGAGTGGTTTGAACGAGCTCATCATCCTATAGAATCTGTTCAGTTCCTTCCAGAAGACCCTGGAAGAGCTGTGTCATTTCCTGGAGAAGCAGTCAATTGGTGAGCCCCTCTAGCTCTTCCCCCAGCCAAGACTGGCCATTTGGAAGCTGCCTCGGAAGTTACCCTGGAAGCAAATCTTGATGTCACTTCTGACTCCTATTGTGTGGGTCAGCATAAGAGTATGGAGGAAACCGCTCAGCTTTTGAGATCAGATAGATCTGGGTTTCGTCCCCAACTCTACCATGTGCAAGGTGTATGAACTTGGGCATAGGCTTAAATCCTATAATCCTCAATTTCATGTAAAAGAGTTTAAGATGGTGATAACGTTAGTCCCCACATCATGACAGCACGTAAGTTTCCACCAAGGGTGAAAGAAGACACAGCCCTCAGCACAGGGTCTGTCTGATGTGAAGCTCATGTAAGTGCTCAATAAATGATATTTAGCATTAATGTGCTACACCTAGAGGGTGAGAATAAAGAGGCTCGTGCCAGCCTCATCAAGCAGTCAGTGAATTTGTTTGACTCAAAAAGGCAGGAAGAAGTGTTGGGGAACCATGTAAGAGGTTTGGGGGGCCCCCAGGAGCCTGGTCAACAGCAGCACCAATGACCTGGGCACTCTGATGCCAGTGCCCACAGAAGAGGTTCAGGGCCAGATCTGCCCAGTCAGCAGCTCTGGAGCCAGCCCAGCACTGCCCTGGGCAAACATCTGAACACAGTTTTTTAGCATTCAGAACAGTTCAGAAACTGTTCCTCAGCTCCACTTCGTCCATCTCTGTCAGCACACTTTGTCTCTGCTATTGCATTGTTGAGTAACCTTCTTTGACCTTCAAGTTGCTTGTGGGTATTTCAGACGCCATTGTCAAGTTTCACTGTCTGGGCCAGTGAGAATAGGAGCTAGGCAGTAAGGACCACCATGACCCATGAAGAGCCCAGAGAGACCAAAGAAGGCAAGGGATAAACTACAATGAAGGTGTGGCCTCTAGGGCTGCTTGAAGAGGACAGAGGCCTGCTTCCCAGATGACGGCTGCCCAGAGGGGAATGTCACCCCAACATGTTCCAAAACATGTCAGTCATTTAACACATTTAGTCATTCATTCTAATTTATATATGACTAGTTAATATGAGACTTTTGGGTGAAGACATCAAACTGTCTACCTCCATCTCTATATATAAGAAGAACAGATAGGTTTGTTAGTTTAGAATATATGTACATGTTAAAAAGAATATAGAAAGGAAGATCTTCACAGACAAATGATGGAGAAGGAAACCAAAGTGGTGAACAGGAGCTGAAGTGCAGCTGAAAACTGGGTACAAAGACCAGTCACTGGGGACTGGGCTGCTATGGCAGGACTGGGCTCCTCCGTGAAGCCCATGCAGGGAGCCATGAATATACGGCCCACCCACCGGGGAGGCGGACTGACTCTGATCAGCCTTGGGCAGGGGTCTGGTAACACGCTGTCTATCCAAGGCCAGAAATAGAGATGAAGCCCAATAACAAAACTGAGCTCTTCCGTGTTCTCTATGTAGATATGAAGTTCAGAACTACCCCATCCACATGGAGAAGACGCCTAGACAGAGTTGTTCACATAATCTTATTCACAACTCTGAATCCCTGGTTCAGAGCTAGGGATAAGGTAACCACAAAGTTGCCCCATAAGAAAGGGCATTTGGGAGAACACTCCCATGAAATAGCAACTCTCAAAAAGATTATTCACCCAAAGAGTAGAAGTTGAGACTGTGATTTTCAAACATGAAGAGAAAGAAATGAACAAACACTGAACCTCCTGAACTACATAAAAGAACAAAAAGATATGACATCAAAAAATGAGTCCCCAGGTCTGAAGGTGTCCAATGTGCTACTGGGGAAGAGCGGAGGGAAGCTACTAACACCCCAGAAAGAATGAAGCAGCAGGCCAGAGTGGAAATGGTGCTCGGCTGTGGCTGTATCTGGGGACGAAAGTGAAATCTGATGCCACAAAGAACAGTATTGCACAGGAACGTGAAACGTTAGGTCCATCAGTCAAGGTAAACTGGATGTGATCAAGCAGGAGATGGCAAGAATAAGCATCGATGTCTTAGGAATCAGTGAACTCAAATGGACTGGAATGGGCGAGTTTAATTCAGATGACCATTGTATTTACCACTGTGGACAGGAATTCCATAGAAGAAATGGAGTAACCCTCATAATCAATAAAAGATTCTGAAATGCGGTACTTGGGTGCAACCTCAAAGATGACTGAGTGATCTTGGTTTGTTTCCAAGGCAAGTCATTCAACATCACAATATTCCCAGTCTATGCCCCTATTACCAGTGCTAAAGAAGCTGAAGTTGATCAGTTCTATGAAGACCTAGAAGATCTCCTAGAACTAACACTCAAAAAAGATGTTCTATTCATCATTGGGGATTGGAATACAAAAGTAAAAAGTCAAGAGATACCAGGAGTAACAGGCAAGTTTGGCCTTGGAGTTCAAATTGAAGCAGGGCAGAGGTTAACTGAATGCTGCCAAGAGTATGCATTGGTCATAGCAAATACCCGTTTTCAACAACACAAGAGACCACTTTACATATGGACGTCACCAAATGGCCAATACCAAAATCAAATTGATTACATTCTTTGTAGCTGAAGATGGAGAAGCTATAACTGTCAGCAAAAACAAGACCTGGAGCTGACTGTGTCTCAGATCATCAGCTTCTCATAGCAAAATTCAGGCTTAAATTAAAGAAAGTTGGAGTTTGGGGGAACACTAGGTCAGCCAGGTATTACTTAAATCAAATTCCCTATGAATATGCAGTGGAGGTAACGAATAGATTAAAGGGATTAGAACTTGTAAACAGTGTCCCTGAAGAATTGGGGATGGAGGTCCGTAGTGTCATATAGGAGGCAGAGAACAAAACCATCCCAAAGAAAAAGAAAAGCAAGGAGGCAAAGTGGTTATCTGAGGAGGTCTTACAAATAGCTAAAGAAAGAATAGAAGCAAAAAGTAAGGGAGAGAGGGAAAGGTATATCCAACTAAATGCAGATTTCCAAAGAACAGCGCAGAGAGACAAGAAGGTCTTCTTCCATGAACAGTGCATAAAACTAGAAGAAAACAACAGAAGGGGAAAGACTAGAGATCACCTCAGGGAAACTGGAGATATGGAGGGAACATCTTGCCCAGAGATGGGCACAATAAAGGACACAAACGGCAGGGACCTCGGACACACCGAAGAGTCCAAGAAGAGATGGAAAGAATACACAGAGCCTCTTGATGAAGGTGAAGGAGAGTGAAAGAACCAGCTTAAAGCTAAATGCTAAAACAACGAAGACCATGGCCTCCGGCCCCATTATTTCAAGGCAAATAGAAAGGGAAAAGGTGGAAGTAGTGATGATTTCCCTCTATGGGCTCTAAAATCACTGGGGATAGTGACTGCAGCCATGAAATCAGAAGGCAATTGCTTCTTTGCAGGAAAGCAACGACAAACATAGACAGTGTGTTGAAAAGCAGAGACATTCCTCTGCAAGCAAAGGTCCGTATAGTCAAGGCTATGGTCTTCCCAGGGGGAAGGGGAAGACCCAGGGTTGTGAGACCTGGTCTGTAAAGAAGGCGGAATGCCAAAGAATGGATGTCTTCGAACTGTGGTGCTGGAGAAGACTCCCAAGAGTCCTCTAGACAACAAAGAGATCAAAGCAGTCAACCTTAAGGGAAATCAACCCTGAATACTTGTTGAAAGGACTGATGCTGAAACTCCAGTGTTTTGATCGTCTGATGTGAATAGCTGATTTATTGGAAAAGTCCCTGATGCTGGGAAAGATTGAGGGCAGAAGGAGAAGAGGGTGTCAGAGGATAAGATGGCTGAATGGCATCACTGATGCAAACTTTGGGCAAACTTTGAGAGATGGTGAGGGACAGAGAGGCCTGGCATCCTGCAGTCCATGGGTTTGCAAAGTCAGACATGACTGGGCAACTGAACAATAATCACAAAGTTGCCCTATAGGGAAGGGCATTTGGGAGAACACACCCATGAAATACCAATTCCCAGAAAAGATTGTTCACCCAAAGAATAGAATTTGAAAGTGCAATTTTCAAACATGAAGGGAAAAAATGAACAAAAATTGATTCAACAGAAAGTACACATGAAGGGGAAGTAAGGAGGAAAAGAAAAATCATGCTAAGCAAAATAAAAATGATATTGCAGAATAATTACATTTGATATTCATAATAAATAAACCCAAATGGGTTAAACCTTTATTAAAAGGCAAATTTCACAGTGTTTTTGCTTTAATTCATTATATGCTATTTATGAAAGAATTATATAAAATTGAGACAGAAGGGTTGGAAATGAAGATAGGCAAAACACATACACATAAAATGCTAACCAAAAGGTAACTGGAGAAATATTAATTAATAAAAGAAAACGTTAATTTTATGGAAATAAAAAAGAACATTCCAGAACTTTTTCTAATCTTAAAAAGTGTTATTCATTAAAATGATATAACTATAATGTTTGTGTACAGCTAACAGTGCAGACTCAAAATATGTAATTTGACAGTATTAAAAGAAGTTGACAAATCCACAATCAGAATAGACCACTTTCTCAGAAATGAATAGATCATACAGTCAAAATTTTCCAAGATTATTAAAGATCTGAATAATAAAATTATAGATTTGATAGAATAAAACCATGTAGTACTTTGCACCCAATAAATAGAAAACACACTTATCTCTCAAGTACACATGGATCATTTGTGATATTTGATCTGAAACTGCATGTCAAAGTTAGTCTCACCAAATTCCAAAGACTCAGCATGACAGAGAGCACATGTTCCGACTGCCACACAATAAAGCTCAAAATCACCATTAAAAGAAGGCACCCCCAAAGCCCATATATTTAGGAATGAACAAGCAAAACAATCCCACTGCCAAATAATTTATAGGTTAAAGAGGAAATCAAAATAAAAATTGTGAAAATTTTAGAAATGAACAATAATAACAAGAGCATAGTATATCAAAATTTGTGAAGTTGTCCCTAGAGAGAAATGTCTAGATCAATCTGTATTTATCAGAAATCAAGAAAGATTTAAAATAAATAGACTAAGGGGTAACATCAAGGGGTTGAAACTAGGATAGTGTGGCAAACCAAAAGGCAGAGAAAAGAATAGTAAAGATGAAAGCCAAAATAATAAAATAAAGATAAAAAATAGAATCCATGAAATAAAAAGTGTTTGCTTGAGAAAAAAGAAAACCTCTAGTAAGTTTTAATAAAATAATATGTTACAATAGTAATAATATTATTTCAATATTGCAATATTCTTACAATCAAGCAAACATAATTATAGATATGCAGAGTTATTTGGGGGGCTTCCAGGAGCTACTCTGTATAATAATCATGTCTTTTAAAAATATTTCCTGATGGTTTAATATCTGAAGCCATGGTGACCCCCTCAGAATTCCTAGATATAGTGAAGGACTCACCTGCAGGCACCCTTCATATGCAAACCAACCAATCCAGTGCCCATACTCCATCTTCTTCCTTTATCCACCTGCCCCTTGCCCTAATCATCTCAGGGCAGGAACCAGACAGCTAGGTATGTCCCAGAGCCTGCTGAAGATATTCAAACTAGAAAATCCTAAGCCTCCTTACTCTACCTTATCCATTCTCTCAGAAACCACAAAAAAGTCCCTTGCCCATATTTTCCCTTCACCCATACTGCCTCCTGGCTGACCCTGGTGCTTCCCCATGTGGGCCTGATGGTGCAGCATTTGCCCTCCTCTTGGGAACTGTGAAGAACAAACTACCTTTTCAGTGACAATCGTCTCCAGATCTGGACCTTACTACACCTGCATAACAATAAAACTTACATTGTAAACCAAGTTCCTCACCACTAATCCAGAAGGAGAAAAAGAAGGAAATAGATAAAGTGGGAAATATAAGATGTGAACAATCTCTCTAACCTTAGAAACAAAAGGTCCCAGGAAGGCCCAAGCATTATTAGTAAAAGAGGAACCACACTTAAATATCTCCTGGTGATATTTTAGATGTCAGGGAGAAAGTTCAAAATCGTTGAAGTATTTGAGGGAAATAAGTTTACATGTCAGTGTGGTGAAGATTGAACTGGAATCAGATTTCTCTTCTATAAATCTAAAAAGAAATATGATAAATATAATAACATCTACAAAGTTCCAAGGGGGGAAAAACCTGCAATCTAAGATAAGAAAGCTATAACTCATTTGTGAGATCAATTAAAAGACTATTTTTCAAACACTTAAGCATTCAAATGTATACCACACACTCAACCATCAAGAAAAATTTGTTCAAAATAATGGTTCAGCTAAGCAAGAAACAAAAAGGATAATTAGTAAAAGTCAGACATGACTGAGCGACTGAACTGAGGGTTAATTAAGTTAAAATCAATATTAACATAATTTTTTAAATAGTAGAAATGTTCAAAATAACCACTGAAAAAGAAGGTATATAAATATAAGAAATAAAGTCATAATAATGACATTAATCTGAAATGTCATTATATCAAGAAAAATAGGAGGTAGAAGCTTGAAAAGCATGAAATCATCTTACACAAATAAACATATACTATGTTCTTTCTGAGGTTGGAAAACAGATAGTATATATATATATATATATATAGTGTGTGTGTGTGTGTGAGATTAAAGGAGCGCAGTTCAGTCAGTTCAGTCACTCCGTCGTGTCTGACTCTTTGCGACCCTATGGACTGCAGCACTCCAGGCTTCCCTGTCCCTCCCTGTTAAAGGAGCTAGAGATGAACTCAAAATGTAAAACATGACTTTCTAATCTCTAAATATAAAGACACTTGCAAAGCAAGCTTAAGCAAATGGGAAAGTGAAAAAGAAAATATAAGGAAGCATGAAGAGTAGAAAGTGTTAAATCATGCAAGATAAATGGTCAAATATCCTGTCTCCAATGACTCGGGACTAAAATGACACTGGGAACTTCATACTGGGGAGAGTCTCAGTTCAGTTCAGTTCAGTCGCTCAGTCGTGTCCGACTCTGCAACCCCATGAACCGCAGCACGCCAGGCCTCCCTGTCCATCACCAACTTCCGGAGTTCACTCAAACTCACGTCCATTGGGTCGGTGATGCCATCCAGCCATCTCATCTTCTGTCGTCCCCTTCTCCTCCTGCCCCTAATCTCTCCCAGCATCAGAGTCTTTTCCAATGAGTCAACTCTTCACATGAGGTGGCCAAAGTACTGGAGTTTCAGCTTTAGCATCATTCTTTCCAAAGAAATCCTAGGGCTTATCTCCTTTAGGATGGACTGGTTGGATCTCCTTGCAGTCCAAGGGACTCTCAAGAGTCTTCTCCAACACCACAGTTTAAAAAGCATCAATTCTTCAGTGCTCAGCCTTATTCACAGTCCAACTCTCACGTCCATACATGACCACAGGAAAAACCATAGCCCTGACCAGACAGACCTGTCTGGGTCTATTTTAATTTCCCCATTTGCAATAATCCACGCCCTCTGTTTCTCAGAGGGCCTGTAGAAAGAAAGCTATTGCAAGGACAGCAAGTCCAGTGTATATGTCCCCTTTGATCTTTAGAGTGGCAAAGCTGAGTGAATGCCCTTAACCCTAGTTTCCACCACTCAGGGATGATTCTTATTGGCCCAGCATGGATCAGATGCCCACTTAGAGCAAGCAAACAAGTGTAGCCAGGGACAGGGTCTTATAGAGCCCCACACAAAGTGTACCACCTTCCAGGAGAAGGGTAGAAAATCTGCTAGGTGTATACTACAAAAGGACAAGCAAAAAGATAGCAATATTCATATTAGAAAATGTAGAACTCATAGAAAAACAAAAACCCTAAAGTAGAGGAAAATGTTGTCCTATATTAGTAAATTATACAAACTAAATGAGACTATCCCAAAGAAGGCCAATGACAAGGAACATTCAAACAGTAACATTGCACTATTTCACATGCTAGCAAGATGATGCTCAAAATCCTACAATCTAGGCTTCAGTAGTACATGAACCGAGACCTTCCAAATGTACAAGATGGATTTAGAAAACACAGAGGAACCAGAGATCAAATGGCCAATATCCATTGGATCATACAAAAAGCAAGGGAATTCCAGGATAAAAAGCATCTACTTCTGCTTCATTGACTAAGCTAAAGCCTATGACTATGTGGATAATAACAAGCTGTGGAAAATTTTTAAAGAAATGGAAATATCAGACCACCTCACCTACCTCCTGAGAAACCTGTATGCAGGTTAAGAAGCAACAGCTAGAAAGGGACATGGAGCAATGGACTGTTTCAAAATTGGGAAAGGAGTACATCAAGGCTGTATATTGTCACCCTGCTTATTTAACTTATATGCAGAGTACATCATGCAAAATGCTGGGCTAAATGAAGCACAAACTAAAATCAAGATTATCAGGAGAAATACCAATAATCTCAAATACACAGATGATGCCACCCTAATGGCAGAGAGTGAAGAGGAACTAAAGAGCCTTTTGATGAAGGTGAAAGAGAGTGAAAAAGCTGGCTTAAAACTCAACATTCAAGCAACTAAGATCATGGCATCTAGTCCCCTCACTTCATGGTGAAGAGATGGAAGGGGATGGAAACAGTGACAGATGTTATTTTCTTGGGCTCCAAAATCACTGCAGACGGTGACTGCTGCTGCTGTTGCTGCTAAGTCACATCAGTCGTGTCCGACTCTGTGCGACCCTATAGACGGCAGCCCACCAGGCTCTCCCGTCCCTGGGACTCTCCAGGCAAGAACACTGGAGTGGGTTGCCATTTCCTTCTCCAGTGCATGAAAGTGAAAAGTGAAAGTGAAGTCATTCAGTCGTGTCTGACTCTTAGCGACCCCATGGACTGCAGCCTACCAGGCTCCTCCGTCCACAGGACTTTTCCAAGCAAGAGTACTGGAATGGGTCGCCAGTGCCTTCTCAATGGTGACTGCAGCCATGAAATTAAAAGATGCTTGCTTCTTGGAAGAAGAGCTATGACAAACCTAGACAGCATATTAAAAGGCAGAGACATGTCTTTGCCAACAAAGGTCTATGTACTCAAAGCTATGGTTTTTCCAGTAGTTGTGTATGGATGTGAGAGTTAGATCATAGAGAAGGCTGAGTGCCAAAGAATTGATGCTTTCGAACTGTGGTTCTGGAGAAGACTCTTGAGAATCCCTTGGACAGCAAGGAGATCAAACCAGTCAATCCTAAAGGAAATCAACCCTGAATAATCTTTGGAAGGATTGATGCTGAAGCTGAAGCTCCAATATTTTGGCCACCTGATGCAAAGAACTGATTCATTCAAAAAGACCCTGATGCTGGGAAAGAATGTGGGCAGGAGGAGAAGGGGGCAACAGAGGATGAGATGGTTGGATGGCATCACTGACTCAAACAGACATGAATGTAAGAATACTCTGGGAGACAGTGAAAGACAGGAAGCCTGGAGTGCTGTGGTCCATGGAAGTGCAAGAGCCAAACATGACTTGGCAACTGAACGATAAAATGAGAATATAAGAACCAGGAATCTGTGTGTACTGACTATGGTATCAAATATACATACTCAAAAAGTTTAGAAATTAAGGAGAAATTTAAAAAAAACCACAGTCATAGTTAGAAGGCTCAATATTCTTCACCATTTCTGTGAGATCAGAAATTAATAAGAAGAAATTAGACAGAAATTAATAGAAATTAGAAGAATTAATAGAATTAATAGAAATAGTAGACAGAAATTAATAAGAATATATTAATAGAAGAGTTAAACATTATTAAATTAATAGAATTATATCAAAATATATTTCCTAGAAACAGAAAATACACATTCATTTCAAATTGGTAAGGAATAGTTGCAAATTTGATAATAATGTAGGCCACAAAGAAAATCTCATTAAAGTCTCAAAAGCAGAAATAGCACAATACACAAACTTGAACCACAATATAACAAAACTAGAAGTTAATAGCAACAGAAAAAAAAACAAAGAAATATGAAGTTCCTCTGGAGGGGGGTAAAACTTGTCTTAATAGCCCTAGAGTCAAAGAAGAAATCAAAATTACAATTCATGTTTGTTTCAGAAACAATGGAGAACTATAGTAAAGAAGAAACACAAAACTCTAAAGAACAGAGTGTATATAGTTTTATATTTTTCTCATTAAACAGAAGAAATAAATTTACTGAACAATGTATTCAACTCAAAATGCAAGCAAAAGAGCAAGAAAGCAAACCTCTGAAATACTAGAGGAGAATTTAAAGATAATGAATTAGAACATAATAAATTACAAATACAAACTCTATATCTGAGAAATTCAAGGGCTGCATCTTTGAAAAGACTGTAATTAGGATAACAACAGATTCAAGGGATTAGATCTGGCAGACAGAGAGCCTGAAGAACTACAGACAGAGGTTTGTAACATTGTACAGGAGGCAGTGACCAAAATCACCATAAAGAAAAAGAAATGCAAGAAGGCAACATGATCGTCCAAGCCCTTACAAACACCTCAGAAAAGAAGGGAAGTGAAAGACAAAGGAGAACGGGGAAAATATACCCAACTGAATGCAGAGTTCCGGAGAATAGTAAGGAGAGATAAGAAAATGTTCCTAACTGAACAATGCAAAGAAATAGAGGAAAACAATAGAATGGGAAAGACTAGAGATCTCTTCAAGAAAACTGGACATATCAAGGGAATGTTTGGGCTTCCCTGACGGCTCAGTGGTAAGGAAAAAGAAAAAAAAGAAAAAATCCACTTACAATGCAGAAGACATGGGTTCAATCCCTCAGTCGGGAAGGTCCCCTGGAGAAGGAAATGGCAACTCACTCCAGTATTCTTGCCTGGAGAATCCCATGGACAGAGGAGCCTTGCAGACTATAGTCCATGGGGTCACAAAGAGTCAGACACAACTGAGCAACTAAACAGACTAGGGAACATTTCATGCAAAGATGGGAACAATAAAAGACAGAAACAGCAAAGACCTAACAGAAGCAGAAGCAATTAAGAAGAGGTGCTAAGAATACACAGAAGAACTATAAAGAAAAGGTCTTAATGAGCCAGATAACCACAATGGTGTGGTCACTCAATTAGAGCCAGACATCTCAGAGTGTGAAGTCAAGTGGGCCTTAGGAAGCATCAGTGTGAGCAAAGCTAGTGGAGGTGATGGAATTCTAGTTGAGCTATTTCAAATCCTAATGTGAAGAGCTGAATCATTAGAAAAGACTCTGATGCTGGGAGGGATTGGGGGCAGGAGGAGAAGGGGACGACAGAGGATGAGATGACTGGATGGCATCACTGACTCGATGGACGTGAGTTTGAGTGAACTCCGGAAGCTGGTGATGGACAGGGAGGCCTGAGGTGCTGCGATTCATTGGGTCGCAAAGAATCGGACATGACTGAGTGACTGAACTGAACTGAACTGAACTGAAACAGTGATGCTGTGAAAGTGCTGCATTCAATGACAGCAAATTTGGAAAACTCAGCAAAGGCCACAGGACTGGAAGGCAATGCCAAAGAATGTTCAAACTAACATACAGTTGCACTCGTTTCACATGCAACCAAGGTAACGCTCAAAATCCTTCAAGCTAGGCTTCAACAGTATGTGAACCAAGAACTTCCAGATGTACAAGCTGGATTTAGAAGAGGTAGGGGGACCAGAGATCAAATTGCCAACATCTGTTCGATCATAGAAAAAGCAAGGGAATTCCAGAAAAATGGATGTGAGAGTTGGACCATAAAGAAGGCTGTGAGCCAAAGAATTGACGCTTTTGAATTAGTGCTGGAGAAGACTCTTGAAAGTTCCTTGGACATCAAGGAGATCAAACCAGTCAATCCTAAAGGAAATCAACCCTGAATATTCATTGGAAGGACTGATGCTGAAGCTCCAATACTTTGGCTACTTGATGCAAAGAGCCAACTCATTGGAAAAGACTGATGCTGGGCAAGAAATGAGGACAGGAGAAGGGGGTGACAGAGGATGAGATGGTTGGATGGCATCACTGACTCAATGGACGTGAGTTAGAGCAAACTCCAGGAGATAGTGAAAGACAGGGAATCCTGGTGTGCTGCCGTCTATGGGGCTGCAAAGAGTCAGATACAACTTAGCAACTGAACAACAACAAGAAGAATAGTGAATCTTTACTGGGTATTCAGCTAATGACCAAGTATCACACTGAGCACTCTAAACACCCCACACATTAATCTCACAATCAACCATGAGGTGGGAAGTGCAGATATTCCCATTGATGCAAAGAGCCAACTCATTGGAAAAGACTGATGCTGGGCAAGAAATGAGGACAGGAGAAGGGGGTGACAGAGGATGAGATGGTTGGATGGCATCACTGACTCAATGGACGTGAGTTAGAGCAAACTCCAGGAGATAGTGAAAGACAGGGAATCCTGGTGTGCTGCCGTCTATGGGGCTGCAAAGAGTCAGATACAACTTAGCAACTGAACAACAACAAGAAGAATAGTGAATCTTTACTGGGTATTCAGCTAATGACCAAGTATCACACTGAGCACTCTAAACACCCCACACATTAATCTCACAATCAACCATGAGGTGGGAAGTGCAGATATTCCCATTGGAACTGGGAGAATAATATCACTATATCATTACCACCTAATCAACAGACATCTTTCAAGTTTTACCAACTGTCTCCATGTCCATAGGCAAGTAGATTCAATCCAGGATCATGTGCTGAATTTTAGTTGTCATTCCTCTTTAGTTTCCTTCAGTCTGAAACAATTCTTCAATCTTTTCTTGACGCTCTTGACCTTGACACTCTTGAAGATAAAGGCCAGCTGTTTTGTTGAAAGTCTCTCAGTTTGGACTTGTATGATGTTTCCTCATGTTTCATATTTTGAATAAGAGCATCAGTTGCTGACTCCTCATTGCATCCTCTCAGGAGTCACATGATTTCAGTTTGACCTCAATCACTGAATTAAGGAAATATCTTCCACCATCAAGGGACCCTTCTACCCTTTGTAATCAATAGGTACTTTCTGGGGAAGTACTTTGAGATTATATAACTAACAAGTTCCTCATCCACATCCAAATATACAATGATGTTTCTTGGATGAATCAATCATTACCTTGATGATTTTCAAACTGTAATTTTTGTGTTTTAAAAAATTTTATTGGTATACAGTTGGTTTTGTTGTTGTTCAATAGTTGATTTATAATGTGTTCATTTCTGCTATATAGCAAAGTGATTCAATTATATATGTATGCATGTGCATATATTTATATACACTTTTTCATATTTTTCCTCTTACGGCTTATCACAGGATACTGATTGTGGGTCGTTGTTCTATACAGTAGGACATTGGTTTTATCAAATGGTAATTTTGAACCCCCTCCATTCCTTCTACTATAAATTAGTTGACATTCTACTCTTAAGGAAAGGTTTTTTCTTTTCTTACACATTCATCTAATTATTTATGTCCATGTGGACTCTTGGATTCCTGTTTTATTCAACGGTAGACATCTGTGCTGTGTGCTCAGTTGCTTCAGTCGTGTCTGGCTCTGTGTGACCCTATGGACTGTAGCCCACCAGGCTCCTCTGTCCACGGGCTTCTCCAGGCAAGAATACTGGAGTGGGTTGCCATGCCCTCTTCCAGGGGTTTTTCCAGACCCAGGGATCGAACCTGCGTCTCTTACGTCTCCTGCACTGGCAGGTAGGTTCTTGATCGGTAGTGCCACCTGGGAAATCTAAAATTCTGCTACTATTCCCTTATAGTTTTTCAAATCATTCCAGATCTAGTGGGAGTCCCTTCAGACTATGTTCTATGTCCTTTTGACCTGTGCTCATCATTCTCTGAGTACTTCTTCTCTGGCACAACAGGATGTTCCAGTCTCATCTCGTAATTTTCCTGCCCCAGTCCAGGAATCCACCATTTCTTTCCAAATCCCTGTTTATTTTTGGTGCAAAAAGGTACTTAAAAACAAAGATCTAGGTATGAGGTGTGTTCATTGCTATTAGGGCACAATGATAATAGAATTGAGAAACCTACCGATATCTCTACCATCTACCTCTCTGTCTATCTATCTAACATCTCTCTGTGGTCGGTAGTTCCAAGACTGTCCCCAGGTATTCAAGTCCTTATGAAATCTCCTCCTTCCAAACATAGACTGGACCTAGCAACTCATTTTTAACCAACAGAATATGGCAGACGTTCAAGTTCAACTCCACATTACAAAAAGACTGTGGCTTTTATCTTGGGCGTTCTCTCTCATTCGCTCATTCTGAAGGAAGCCAGTTGCCATGCTACGAGCTTCCCTAGTTGAGAGGCCCACATGGCAAGGGACTGAGGGTGCTTTGGGTCATCTGCCACAGAGGACGTGAACCCTTCCAACAGCCACATGAGTGAACTTGGAAGCAGATCTCCTGCTGACAGAGACGTTAGATGGGACTACAGTCCTGGCAGCCTTGTGCAAACCTGAGGCAGAAGCACTCAGCTAAGTCACTCTGGATTCCTGATGCACAGAAATTATGAAATAATAAATATGACCCATCGTTGTAAGTCACTAAGGCTTGGGGTAATTTATTACACAACAAAAGAAAACCACATATATACACTTATTTCTGTATCTATTCTATATATTGAAAACCATGAATTCAAACCACACTTCCAATTCCAATTCAACACCACAGGATTAATTCTAGTTTTCTTCCTTCCCATAACTGTGACTCCTTTCTCAGACAGTGAGAAACTGACTCACAGTATTCTTTAATATATATTTATTTATTAGGTCAATTCCCCACCCTCCAATTATAACGAATTTCCTCTCATTGCCCTTGCCACCCAATGTAGGCTTTCTCTACCCACTCAGACCCCAACACCCCAACTTAGAGTTATGGACACCATCTACTTTGTTTGGATCCCAACCTTGTCCAGCCATCCCCCCATGACTTCTGAAAGAATTGTTCAAGAAGGGAGAAAGGGAAAGAGACAGACTAGAAAGCATACAATATAGAATATCAAAATATATTTTTTAAATAGAGAAATAAGCTTCTGCTACTGCTAAGTCACTTCAGTCGTGTCCAACTCTGTGCAACCCCATAGACGGCAGCCCACCAGGCTCCCCCGTCCCTGGGATTCTCCAGGCAAGAACACTGGAGTGGGTTGCCATTTCCTTCTCCAATGCATGAAAGTGAAAAGTGAAAGTGAAGATGCTCAGTCTATCTGACTCTTCGCGACCCCGTGGACTGCAGCCCACCAGGCTCCTCCCTCCATGGGACTTTCCAGGCAAGAGTACTGGAGTGGGGTGCCATTGCCTTCTCCAGAAGTAAGCTTCAAAAAACCTGAAAAACTATTAAGGCGTTACCCACCTAAAGGTGTTAGGCCCAGAAGTATTACTATTTCCAGCCCTCAAGCAGTAGATCATTCCTGTGCTATATAAACTGTTCCAAGACCAGGGAAAAAAATTAAATAGTGTCTCAAATCACTTTACTAACCCAGTAAAACTCTGATATCAAAATCTGATTAAAGAAATTAAAACTTTATATAAATAATAATAGGCTGAATTCAGCAATACATTTTAAAAGTAGTGTATGAGCAACTAGATTTAACTCCAGAAATCCAGGGATGGGTCAATGCTAGGAAGCCTCTTCACTCTAATAGGTAAAAGGAACTATATGGAGATACCAGGTGACATCAAGTGGATTTTTGAAAAATTCAAATTATTGGGACTTCCCTGGTGGTCCAATGGTTACAGACATGGGGAGAGAGGAGGGAAGGGTGAGATGTATGGAAAGAGTAACAAGGAAACTTTCATTACCATATGTAAAATAGACAGCCCATGGGAATTTGCTGTATGGCTCAGGAAACTCTAACAGGGGCTCTGTATCAACCTAGAGGGGTGGGATAGGGAGGCAGTTGGGAGGGAGGTTCAAAAGGGAGGGGACATATGTGTACCTGTGGCTGATTCATATTGAGGTTTGACAGAAAACAGCAAAATTCTGTAAAGCAATTATCCTCCAATAAAAAATAAATTAATTTTTTTTAAATCTCTCTAACCCAAGAAAGAAATCATTAGTTGGACTTTGGGATATACTAAAGACCAAACCAAAATGTACTTAAGCTCTTAATATATAAATTATAAAGTATTTTTTAAACATGATCTACATGAAAAGACTGTTCTCACTTGGAAAAGAGAAGTGAATTTACTGTTGAATTAAAAAAAAGAATCCACCTTGAAATTCAGGGGCCATGGGTCCAATCTCTAGTCATGGAACTAAGATTCCACATGCCACAGGGCAGCTAAGCCCACACACTGTAACTACGGAGCCCATGAGCCACGGCTAGAGAGAAGTCCTTGAGCCACTACAAAGAGCCCACGTGCCACAACAAAGACCTGGACACAGCCCGATAAATAAACTAATTTTTCTTTAATTAAGATTCTTGTCTAGAAAGTCAAGTCGTTTTTGGTTGCAGGTAACAGAATCCAAGTCAAGTTTGAACAAATAGATCTATCTCATGAAAGGCAATGAATCAGAACCGAAAAGAATAATTGCTGGAGAGGAAAAAGGCAAAAGTTGTCTTTTATATCTGTCCAGAAGGCAGTGGCACCCCACTCCAGTACTCTTGCCTGGAAAATCCCATGGATGGACGAGCCTGGTAGGCTGCGGTCCATGGGGTCGCTAAGAGTCAGACACGACTGAGCGACTTCACTTTCACTTTTCACTTTCATGCATTGGAGAAGAAAATGGCAACCCACTCCAGTGTTCTTGCCTAGAGAATCCCAGGGATGGGGAGCCTGGTGGGCTGCCGTCTATGGGGTCGCACAGAGTTGGACGCGACTGAAGTGACTTAGCAGCAGCAGCATTAAGAATAAATATTCTAAAATTAATAATTTTCTTATAAATCAATAACAGCTATCTTGAAAAACCAATGGGGAAAAATTCCAGAACCAGAGATCAAATTGCCAATATACATTGGATCATAGAAAAAAACAAGAGAATCCAAAAAAGTCTACTTCTGCTTCATTGACTAAGCTAAAGCCTTTGACTGTGTGGATCACAACAAACTGTGGAAAATACTTCAAGAGATGGGAATACCAAATCACCTTACCTACCTCCTGAGAAACCTATATGCAGTACAAGAAGCAGCAGTTAGAAAGAGACTTAGAACAATGGACTGGTTCCAAATTGGGAAAGGAGTACATCAAGGCTGTATATTGTCACCCTGTTTATTTAACTTACATGCAGAGTACATCATGTGGAATGCTGGGCTGGAGGAAGCACAAGCTGGAGTCAAGATTGCCTGGAGAAATATCAATAACCTCAGATATGCAGATGACACCACCCAAATGTTTGAAAGTGAAGAAGAACTAAAGAGCCTCTTGATGAAGGTGAAAGAGGAGAGTGAAAAATCTGGCTTAAAACTCAACATTCAAAAAACTAAGATCATGGCACCTGGTCCCATCACTTCATGGAAGGGGGGGAAATAGAAACAGTGACTTTATTTTCTTTGGCCCCAAAGTGACTGCTGATGGTGACTGCAGCCATGAAATTAAAAGAAGTTTGCTCCTTGGAAGAAGAGCTATGACAGACCTAGACAGCATATTAAAAAGCAGAGACATCACTTTGCTGACAAAGGTCCATATAGTCAAAGCTATGGTTTTTCCATTAGTCTTATACGGATGTGAGAGTTGGACCATAAAGAAAGCTGAGTGCCAAAAATTGATGCTTTTGACCTGTGGTGCTGGAGAAGACTCTTGAGAGTTCCTTGGACAGCATCAAACCAGTCAATCCTAAAGGAAAGCACCCTGAATATTCGTCGGAAGGACTGATGCTGAAGTTGCAGCTCCGATATTTGGCCACCTGATAAGAAGAGCCGACTCATTGAAAAGACCCTGATGCTGGGAAAGACTGAAGGTAATAGGAGAAGGGCTCAATGTTGGATGAGATGGTTGGATGGCAAAGCATATTAAAAAGCAGAGACATCACTTTGCTGACAAAGGTCCATATAGTCAAAGCTATGGTTTTTCCATTAGTCTTATACGGATGTGAGAGTTGGACCATAAAGAAAGCTGAGTGCCAAAAATTGATGCTTTTGACCTGTGGTGCTGGAGAAGACTCTTGAGAGTTCCTTGGACAGCATCAAACCAGTCAATCCTAAAGGAAAGCACCCTGAATATTCGTCGGAAGGACTGATGCTGAAGTTGCAGCTCCGATATTTGGCCACCTGATAAGAAGAGCCGACTCATTGAAAAGACCCTGATGCTGGGAAAGACTGAAGGTAATAGGAGAAGGGCTCAATGTTGGATGAGATGGTTGGATGGCATCACCGAATCAACGGACATGAGTTTGAGCAAACTCCAGGAGGTAGTGAAGGACAGGGGAGCCTGGCGTGCTGCAGTCCGTGGGGTCACAAAGAGTCAGACATGACTGAACGACTGAACAACAGCAACGATATCAATGAAGGACTATAATGAACTTGGAGGACTGATGCTAATTATGTACAAATATTGAAGAAATGTGGAAGAGTCTATGTGATGACATAAAAAGGGAATTTGGTGAAAGTAGAGGCATGTTCATGGGAAGAAGATGCATGTTGTAAAAATGTCCAACTGCCTTAAATAAATCTATAAATTCAATTCAATCCCAATGCTGTTTTCAGAATTTAACAATACAATCCTAAAATTGAGGTGGAACACTTAATAAAAGCCAGGAAAATCTTGGGATATTGCCTGTGTGTGTGTGTGTGTGTGTGTACCACATACTAAAACCTTTACATCTATTGAGTGCTTACATTGTACTGAATTAAGTGTTTCACATGCACTATGGATTCTATTTTCTCCTCCTCAAAACTCAAAGTACAATTACCTGCAACTTAGAGATGTTTAAAAAGTTTGCCAGTAACACAGAAGCACTATTATAAATGTCAGGAGTTTTATTTGAACCCAAAACTCATTACTTCAGGGCTAAAAAGTTTAACTACTATACTGACTAAATATCTTACAACGCTTAGAGTAATTTAAACAACCTGGTACAGAAAGAGGGCTCAATTAAACAAATTAATAGGAAGAAATATATATACCTATCTTATTCCTAACATAAGAAAAGAATTACAGATTTATTTTTTGTTTCACTTTATTTCTTCCATGATTTATTATGATGAACAATATAAGGGAGAACTTGTTTATTGTATTTTTCATACTAAGTGTTATTGAATATGTTTATTGATTCTATTTTTCTTTTAATTCATCTTTTCTTTATAACTTTTCCCTCCTATCTCCTTTGGTGTGTTTTGTTCTTTTTTGAGTTTTTTGAGCTGAATGCTAATGTTTTTATTTAATAATGAAGCGTTCTTGCTCGTTCATTTTCCAACTGAACTTTGCATTGTCTTAAAGTTCTGAAAAACTACTATGAGAATGTTTATCAGAATTTTATTAAAGGTATAAATTAATATGTGGTGAAACAACATTTTTACATATTGAATCTTCTCAACAAGAAGCATGTCCTTCCATTTATTCAAGTCTTCTTTTGTGAATTTCAGTACTGTTCCATAGTTTCATTCCTATGGGTTCTGCACAGCTTTCAAGAGTTCATTCCAGGGAAATTTTTTTCCTTCATAATTAGCTATTGCTATTTTATTAGAAAGCTCTTGATCTTGTTAACTGAATTCATCTTGTAGCTGGTTCCCCTGTAAATTCTCTTCTATAGCTTAACCCTAGGATTTTCAAGGAAGAAAAAAATTATTCTATGAAATTAAGATAATTTCATTTTCTACTTCTTAATTTCTTCTTTCAGTTTTTTAAACAATTGCATTAGCTCAAACTTTGAGAACAATGTCAACCTATAATGGTAATTGTTAGCATATTTGTGCTGATTCTGACTTTAAAGAAAATGTCTTATTTTTTCATTGCACTATTTGTTCTGAGATAATTATAGATTCACATACAGTCACAAGTCACAAAGAGACCTCATGTATCCTTTACCCAGCTTCCCATAAAGTTATAGCTTGCAAAAGTATAATCACAACCAGGATATTACTATTAATCCAATGTACCCATCTTATTCAGAGCTTGTATCTGTGTGGGTGCATGTGTGTGTGTTTTAACTCTGAGGAGTTTTATCATGTTCTTGTAACCACTGGCACAGTCAAGACACAGGACAGTTCCACCACCACAAGGGTCCCTGGTATTGCTCTTTGATACCCACAGTAGGCTCTGCCCCCTTACCAACCCTCACACCCCATCCCTGACTCCTGAAAATCACTTATCTGTGCTCCATTCCTACACTTTTCTCATTTCTCATTTCCTCATTTGTTCTCCATTCTCTGTACTTCCTTGAAATAAACTGATATACAGTATGTGATCTTTTGAGACTAGCTTTAATAGTTTCACCATAATCCCCTGGCATCTCATCCAAGCTGTTGTGTGCATCAATAGCTGCTTTTTGCTTTGTTTTGCTGAGTGTGTTCCACAGTAAGGGCACACCACAACTGGTGTCACCATTCACTCTCTGAAGGATACCGGTGTTGTTTCCAGTTGGGGGTATTGTGAGTATATATGTTGAACATCTTTCCATGAGCTTATTTGCTATCTGTATGTTCTGTTTATTACAAAATACCTGTATGTGTCTTTTTCTAATTGGATTCTTTTTACTGTTGAGTTTGGAGTGGCTTTTATATATTCTCGGTGCTAGTCATTGCCAAAGATGTGATTTGCAAATACATTCTCTTTGTGGCTCCTCTTATTCCCTTCAAACAGCTCCCATGGAGAAAAAGCTTTTAATTTTGATGAAGTCCAATTTATTGTGGCTTTCTGATATAGATAATGGTTTCATGTCAAATTTAAGAACCCTTCGTCTAGACCCAAATCCCAAGTTCTATTTTTTCTAAATGTTTGATAGTTTATTTTATACTTAAGTCCGTGATAAATTATTGGTCAAAGCCCAACACCCATTCATTATTAAAACTCAGTAAATTAGGAATAGAAGGGAATTATATCAAATTGATAAAGAGCATCTACAAAAAAAGAAAAAGAAAAAAAACCTACAGCTAATGTACTGAATGGTGAAAGACTGAATGCTTTTTGCCTAGGATCAGAAACAAGGCAAGTATGTCTGAACTCACTGCTTTTGTTCAGTGTGGTGCAAGAAGTCCTGACCCCTGCAATAAGGCAAAATAAAGGAATATAAGGCATATAGTTTAGAAATTAAATTGTCTTTATTTGAAGATATGATTGTCCATATAGAAAATTATATGGAATCTACCCAAAAAAACCCAATAATATATGAGTTAAGTAATGTTTCTGGATACAAATTCAACACAAAAAAAAATCAACTGCTTATCAATGTACTAATAATGAACCTATGGGAACTGAAATTAAAAACATAGTAGCATTTACAATGATTCCAAATAAAGTTAAATACTTAGGTATGCATTTACCAGGGGCTTACCCACTGGCTCAGTGGTAAAGAATCCACCTGCAATGCAGGAGATATGGGTTTGATCCCTGGGTGGGAAGATCCCCTGGAAGAGGGCCTGGCACCCACTCCAGTACTCTTGCCTGGAGAACCCTATGGTCAGAGGAGCCTGGCCAACTACAGTCCATAGGGTCACAAAGAGTCAGAAATGACGGAAGCAACTGAGTACAGCACAGCACATACATTTACCAGGGCTTCCCAGGCGGCACAGTGGTAAAGAATCCACCTGTCAGTTCAAGAGGTACAGGAGAGGCAGGTTCAAACCCTGGGTCAGGAAGATCCTCTGGAGTAGGAAATGGCAACCCATTCTATTCTCGCCTGAAAAACCCCCTGGACAGAGGAGTTTGGCAGGCTACAAAAGTCGCAGAGTCAGACATGACTGAGTGACTGAGCCGAGATGCATACATTTACCAAAACATGTCCAGGATCTATATGCTCAATATTACAAAATGCTGATGAACTAAACCAAAGAAAATAGCCTCACACCAACCAGAGTGGCTATCATCAAAAAGTCCACAAAGAAAAAATGCTGGAGACGGTGTGCAGAGAAGGGAATGCTCCTGCACTGTTGGTGGGAATGTAAATTGTTACACCCACTATGGAGAATGGTATGGAGGTGCCTTAAAAAACTAAAAATAGAGCTACCATATGATTCTGCAGTCTTACTCCTGGGCATATATCCAGGAGTAGGATATATTTTTTCTTACTGTTCTTACTTTCTCTCTGTTTTTCTCTCTGTTTTTGTTGGATACAAATTCAACACACACAAAAAATCGATTGCTTATCTATGTACTAATAATGAGCCTATGGGAACTGAAATTAAAAGCATCATAGCATTTACAGTGATTCCAAATAAAGTTAAATACTTAGGCATGCATTTACCAGGGGCTTACCCGCTGGCTCAGTGGTAAAGAATCCGAGAAAAACATGGCCACACACCTGAAATTTCAGTGCAGCCCTGCTTCCAATCACCATGACCATTTGCAGCAACATGGACGGACCTAGAGAGTGTCATACGGAGTGAAGTAAGTCAGACGTAGAAGGAGAAATGTCATATGACATCCCTTACGTGTGGAATCTGAACAGAAATTAACAAATGAACTTACAAACCAGAAAGAGACTCACAGAAAACAAACTCAGGATTGCTGGCGGGGGGCTGGCGGGGGGAGGGGTAGTTAAGGGCTTTGGGAAGGTCATGTGCACACTTCTGTATTTAAAATGGATAACCAACACAACGTGTTGTATAGCCTTTGGAACTCTGCTCAACGTTATGCGGCAGCCTGGATGGGAGGGAGTTTGAGGGAGACTGGATACACGTTTCCGTATGGCTGAGCCCCTTCACTGTTCACCTGCAACTATCACAACATTGTTAAACAGCTGTACAGCAATACAAAATGTTTTGGGTGTTAAAAAATTAAAATGAAATTTTAAAAAGGAAAATCTAAATCAATGCAAAGACATACTGTATTCATGAATTGAATGATTCAACACAATAAAGATGTCAGCTCTATTCAAGTTGATTTTTAGATTTAATGCAATTCCTACCGAAATCCCAGCAAGATTTTGTGTAGACATAAACAAGCTTATTCTAAAGTTTGTGTGGAAGACATAGGCCCTGGAACAGCTAAAACAACCTTGAGAAAGAAGAATGAAGTGTGAAAATCACTCTCTCTGTTCTGGGCTAAACATCTTCAAATAATTCTTTTTAAAGGAAGAATGTGGATCATACACGCTTACCCACAAAACTGAAAAATGGAAACATTTCCATGCTTTCTTTTGGCAGTCAATGTTGCAGATGGGAAGTCTGAAGTCATCCTAACTTGTGGATAATGTTTTTTTTTAAGTTTTTGATTCTTGAATAATATCTTTTTCTTATTAAATATAATTACTTCCATGATGTGTCTAGATGAGATCTCTTTTATCATGCCTAAAATATAGTAAAACACTTATGGACACATACTTGGTTTCAAAAACAAGCAAACAAACAAACAAACCCTTTCTTTTGTTTTGATTGATCATTGCCTCCTCCACTTACTCTGGTTTACCTCCCGCAGCACACCTATTGTTCTTCGTTCATATCCTGTGCAAGCCAAAGATCTTAACTGCAAGCAACCTGCATACTAACTCTTGCTGCTTTCATCACGATTTATTAAACAGATATTGAGAATCTAACCAAAACATCAACCAGTGAGGATGGTTGATGCCACCACTGAACCCTGGGGGCTGCTCACAGCACTACCGCTCGAGCACTGGACCCCGGACGCTGCCGTTTGTGCCGTGGCGTCCACTGTGCTGGACCAGTACTGCCACCCTCAGAATGACATCGCCTCAATCCATTCATCTTCGTGCTACAAGCCCCCTTTTCAAAGTTCCATCTGCCTGTGACTGATTGGCTGGCACAGGTCACATGCTGGTGCCCTAGCAAGCAGCCCGAGAAAATGGGATTCTGCATGAGAAATTTCACAAGCAGAGAAAGGAAGTTCCACTAGGACCGTGCTTCTCTGCCCTCCCTCTTCTCGCTCATCATTTTCATCTCCATATCCATTCACATTTTGGGGAGAAACACTCAAGTTTGTTTTCCACATGACTATTACAGTTTTCCATAGGGTCAGTTCTGCTCCTCACCTGCCTTAGTGTGGGTATAAATGTGTGTGTGTGTGTGTGTGTGTGTGTGTGTGTGTGTGTGTGTGTGAAATTGAAAAGTGTTAGTCATCCAGTTATGTCTAACTCTTTGCCATACCATGGACTGTAAGCCTGCTAGTCTCTCCTCTGCCCATGAAATTCTCCAAGAAGTGGGTAGCCATTCCCTTCCCCAGGGGATCTTCCCAACCCAGGGATAGAACCTGGGTCTCCCACATTGCAGGCAGATTCTTTACCAGATGTCTGAGCCACCAGAGAAGCAATATATATATATTTATTTATTATTTATTTATTTATTTATCGGTTCGGTTTAGTCACTCAGTCATGTCTGACTGTTTGTGACCCCATGGATGGCAACACACCAGGCTTCCCTACCCATCATCAACTCCCGGAGCTTGCTCAAACTCATGTCCATTGAGTCAGTGATGCCATCCAACCATCTCATCCTCTGTTGTCCCCTTCTCCTCCCACCTTCAATCTTTCCCAGCATTGGGGTCTCTTCCATTGAGTCAGTTCTTCACATCAGGTGGCCAAAGTAATGGAATTTCAGCTTCAGCATCAGTCCTTCCAATGAATATTCAGGGCTGATTTCCTTTAGGATTGATTGGTTTGATCTCCTTTCAGGCCAAAGGGACTCTCAAGAGTCTTCTCTATATAAATATTTAAATATATATATATATATACAATTTATATGCATATAAATTTATATTTATACAATATATAGAGTCAGTTCTTCACATCAGGTGGCCAAAGTAATGGAATTTCAGCTTCAGCATCAGTCCTTCCAATGAATATTCAGGGCTGATTTCCTTTAGGATTGATTGGTTTGATCTCCTTTCAGGCCAAAGGGACTCTCAAGAGTCTTCTCTATATAAATATTTAAATATATATATATATACAATTTATATGCATATAAATTTATATTTATACAATATATTTATATAAGCCATATATATTTATTTAAATTTTGTTCTCATCCTTCCTTTGAACTTGCAATTCATGAGTGTTGATTGCAAAGATGGATGTCAACAATTCCTCCTGAACCTGTTTGCACAATTATCCCCTCCCATCAAGGGGTGAAATTTTCCCTTGGTATCTCTAATTTTCTTTAAGAGATCTCTAGTCTTCCCTATTCTATTGTTTTCCTCCATTTCTTTCACTGATCTCTGAGGAAGGCTTTCTTATCTCTCCTTGTTATTCTTTGGAATTCTGCATTCAAATGGATATATCTTTCCTTTTCTCCTTTGTTTTTTTCTTCTCTTCTTTTCACAGCTATTTGTAAGGCCTCCTCAGACAGCCATTTTGCTTTTTTGCATTTCTTTTTCTTGGGGATGGTCTTGATGCCTGTCTCCTGTACAGAGTCACAAACTTCCGTCCATAGTTCATCAGGCACTCTGTCTATCAGATCTTGAGTCCCTTAAATCTATTTCTCACTTCCACTGTATAATCATAAGGGATTTGATTTAGGTCATACCTGAACAGCTTAGTGGCTTTCTCTACTTTCTTCAATTTAAGTCTGAACTTGGCAATAAGGAGTTCATGATCTGAGCCACAGTCAGCTCCTGGTCTTGTTTTTGCTGACTGTATACAGCTTCTCCATCTTTGGCTGAAAAGAATATAATCAATCTGATTTCAGTGTTGACCATCTGGTGATGTCCATGTGTAGAGCCTTCTCTTTTGTTGTTGGAAGACAATAGCAGATAATATTAAGAACAAGTGGCAAGAATACACAGAAGAACTATACAAAAAATATCTTCATGACCCAGATAATCACGATGATGTGATCACTCACCTAGAGCCAGACATCCTGGAATGTGAAGTCAAGTGGGTCTTAGGAAGTATCACTAAGAACAAAGCTAGTGGAGGTGATGGAATTCCAGTTGAGCTGTTTCAAATCCTGAAAGATGATGGTGTGAAAGTGCTGCACTCAATATGCTAGCAAATTTGGAAAACTCAGCAGTGGCCACAGGACTGGAAAAGGTCAGTTTTCATTCCAATCCCGAAGAAAGGCAATGCCAAAGAATGCTCAAACTACCACACAATTGCACTCATCTCACACGCTAGTAAAGTAATGCTCAAAATTTTCCAAGCCAGGCTTCAGCAATACATGAACCGTGAACTTCCTGATGTTCAAGCTGGATTTAGAAAAGGCAGAGGAACCAGAGATCAAATTGCCAACATCCGCTGGATCATGGAAAAAGCAAGAAAGTTCCAGAAAAACATCCATTTCTGCTCTATTGATTATGCCAAAGCCTTTGACTGTGTGGATCACAATAAACTGTGGAAAATTCTGAAAGAGATGGGAATACCAAATCACCTGACCTGCCTCTTGAGAAACCTATATTCAGGTCAGGAAGCAACAGTTAGAACTGGACATGGAACAACAGACTGGTTCCAAATAGGAAAAGGAGTATGTCAAGGCTGTATATTGNGAAAAAGTTGGCTTAAAGCTCAGCATTCAGAAAACTAAGATCATGGCATCCGGTCCCATCACTTCATGACAAATAGGTAGGGCAACAGTGGAAACAGTGGCTGACTTTATTTTTCTGGGCTCCAAAATCACTGCAGATGGTGATTGCAGCCATGAAATTAAAAGACACTTACTCCTTGGAAGGAAAGTCATGAACAACCTAGACAGCATATTAAAAAGCAGAGACATTACTTTGTCAACAAAGGTCCGTCTAGTCAAGGTTTTTCCAGTGGTCTTGTATGGATGTGAGAGTTGGACTATAAGGAAAGCTGAGAGTCAAAGAATTGATGCTTTTGAACTGTGATGTTGGAGAAGACTCGTGAGAGTCCCTTGGACTGCAAGGAGATCCAACCAGTCCATCCTAAAGGAAATCAGTCCTGGATGTTCATTGGAAGGACTGATGTTGAAGCTGAAACTTCAATATTTTGGCCACCTGATGCAAAGAGCTGACTCATTTGAAAAGACCCTGATGCTGGGAAAGATTGAAGGCAGGAGGAGAAGGGGACGACAGAGGATGAGATGGTTGGATGGCATCACAACTCAATGGACATGGGTTTGGGTAAACTCTGAGAGTTGGTGTTGGACAGGGAGGCCTGGAGTGCTACTGTTCATAGGGTCACAAAGAGTCAGACACGACTGAGTGACTGAACTGAAACTGAATCAAGGGGTGGGATGTCTTGTGACTTGACATAACCAATAGAATGTAGCAGGAGTGCTATTATAAGACTTCCAATTTTCATTCTGAAAGGATTTACAGCTTCCACTCTTTCAGTTTGACAATTCAGCTGCCATATGATGAAACTCAAGCCACATGAGAGAGCAAAGGGTCCCACAGTCCTCCAGTCATCAGGCGCCAGATGTATGAAATGAAGCCACCTTGAACGTTCAGCTCTAGCCTACTTCCCAGCTGAATGCTACCCCTTCATGAAGCAGACTTCACATCACGTGGGGAAGAATTGTCTAGCTGACCCTGCCTTAATTTCTTTGCACAGAATTGTGAGCAAATAAAATGGTGTGATTTTATTTGAGTAATAGGTAACTTGACACACTCCTACATCTTACATGGTTCTCTGTTCATCTTATTTGTCATTTGTTCATCTTATCCTATTTCCTCTTGATCTTCTCTCTTCTTATGGTTGTCTTTAGCTGTTCGTAGAAGCCACATTTCTTTGCACCTTAGTGCAGTTTCCAATTTCCTAAAATTGAATTTTAGTTACTCTGTAAACTTATGAGCCATCATGATGAATTTTCCTTTCCAATGTTCTGCAGTTCATCTTTCTTAAATAGATCAAGTTGACTGCTTTCCTTTTTTATTCATTTCTGGAATAAAAAATATATTAAAATTTTGTTTTTTAAAAAATGAATTGTTTTAACAACCAACAGATCATGTAGATCTCCCCTGGTCCTCCTACTTTGAAGTTAGCTGAGTCCCCTTTCTGGCTTAATAGCAACAGGACTTTCAAGGACTCTATATACTAAAGAGATCTCAGCCCAATTCCCAGGGTCTGTTTCCCAGGCTTTCTTGTAATATGTGGTTGCTGTGTTGCAAGGTGAAGTCTCATCCTCCTACCTAGCTTCCCAGAACTTTGAAACTATGCTTCCTAGCATGTCTTGTTACCAGGTATGTTAAGTCTTCACCTATGTGTATGTCCTCCTTGAAAGCAAAGCACCTGCACTGAGGTCCCCTATATTGCCCTGTTGTTTTGCATAGTTTCAGTCTCCAAATGAATGTAGAAATGCTTGTAGGAAGGCAGATCAAGCAGCATCACAGAGTAGTGGGGCAGCTTCCTAGGTTTTTAATTAACCTCACATCAGAATATTTTGGGGCAACCAGAGTAGGAGAAAAGAAGTATTCTGCTTTATTTTAAGAGAAGCAAGAGTATGCCACTTGTCTGGGTTTTGATACAACTTTATCAGTATTATGTTTAATAAATGTTCTTTCCATAATCTGATAATATGTTGTTTATCAGCTTTGGTTTTCAGGGATGTTATATATTTTCATCTCTTCCTAAGTTTTTTTCTATGACTTTTAGAAAGAAAATCATAGAGGCTGCATCAGGGACTGTGAACCTTGACTCCATTAAAACCTTTAGCAGTCTAGAATGAGTGTCTGGTAGAAGTCCACATCACACCTGCTGGAGGAAGGTCGTGAGTGGGAGGAATTCTAGGAAGACGTTGTGCAAAAGGAATTCTAATTCCATTTTCTCAAAGGAAACAGGCTAACTATGAAGAAAAGGATCGTTAAGGGAAATGCCCTAGTTCAGAGAGAGAAGTTGATTTGATGAAAAAGGTTTGCTAGCTGCAGTCAGGATATTGGATCCTCAAAAATTTAGAGATCATCATAGTGCCAAATTTTAGGCCTGACCTGTATGTGAGCAGAGATCTTGAATGCTACAATTTTAATGTTGAGGTCATATCAGTAGTTAAATCTCCAAATTATATATGCTCTTGAATCCAAGTATAGAGATGGTAGAAGTAAGGAGTCAGCTAATACGGGGCACTGAGTGAGAATGTTCAGACTGAAGCATACAGTGAAGCCCCAAGCCCTTTCCCCACTGTTTTGGCTCTCCTCTGTCACATAAGAACCACCCAAAATGTACTATCTTAAGACAACAAGCTTACAAGTGTTTACAACTGCAAGCAATACAAGCTTTTATTGGTTACAATTCTGGAGGTTGACTGTATCCAGCTAGATAGTTCTTCTACAGCATAGGAAGTTGACTGGGTGTTGTAGTCATCTGAGGGTTCGTCTGGCCTGGAACATCCAAAATGGCTAACTCACCTATCTGGTGTCTTGGCTGGTCACACTGGAAAGCCGGGATAAGCTGGGCTGCTGGGATGTTGGGGCCTCTCTTTATCCATGTTTCAGGACTGCCTTCTCTATGCTTGGCCTCTCCATGTAGCCTTTCTTCATGGCCTCCCCAGCATGTAATAAGCCTCCCCAGCCTTATTACATGGTATCTCAGGGCTCCTAAGAGTATAAAAGTAGACACATCCAAGCCTTCTGAAGGCTAACCTTAGAACTGTCACAGCGTCATTTCCACTATATTTTAGTGGTTAAAGTAGTCACAAAGCCAATCCAGATTTAAGAGGGAAAAAAATCCACTTTCTGAGAGAAGAATGGAAAAAACTCAATGACCTTCTTTAATGCACCATACTCACCCAGGTCCAGAACACTAGCAGCCATTGTATAAGACAGCTGAGGCTCTACCTCACACTGTATAGAGAATGGAGAGAGGGGCATGGAGGGTTTTTTCCAGTGGAGGAACTGAATCACCTTAAAGAAAAGATAACACACATTTTCTGGAGGTTCACAACAAGACTCTGAGCTACCTGTCTACAAGCCTCTCCTCCTTTCCCAGCTTGTCATCTGCTTTTCAGTCCACACCTCCAAATATGAATGGATAATCAAGGATTGGTAGACATCTGAAGCAAACTGCCCACATGACAGACAAAGGGAAAGCTCAAAAGAAACAGAGATGAAAAGAAAACCAATGAAAGGGATAACAAAATAGGCAATCAGTATTTTCAGGCAGATTTTTAAATATTGCATCCAAGAAATAAGAAGATAAAACATAAAAAAGAACAACCAGACAATAATAAAGAGCTCTTGAAAATTAAGTATATGAGCCAAAGAAATGAATAGAAGAATTAGAGGATAACATTAAGAAAGATAAATATAACAAAATAACAAGGATGTAGACAATATAATGGATACTCAAACATTATAGAATAAATGCAGGAGCTCCAGTTTCCAACCTCTAGGTCTTCCCAAGGTGAAGAAAGAAGATGGCACCAAGGTAATTGCAGAAAGAAGTTGAAGTAAAGAGAGATAAAGACAGGGAGAGAGAAAGGGGGAGGAAGGCGGATTCTTTACCAACTGAGCTATCGGGGAAGCCAGGAAGGAAGGGGAAGGAAGGAAAAGAAGGACCACACAAAATTTTTCCAGAATTGAAACTCAAGGGCCGGCAGATTAAAACCCAGTTAAAATCAAGGAAGGAAATCAAGAGAGAGAAGACACAACATGAGATCAAATCAACAAAGAATAAACATAAACGGGGATAAAAGGAATGGAGGAATGACAGGGAGGAGGCAGGCTGAGGCTAAGCAGCAACCCTAGAGAGATGTGAGTAAAGACAGGAGCAGATCTCGGAGCACAAGGAGACAAGACTCTAAAGGGGAGGAAATGAGAGTGGTGAATTATCTGGCAGGTTTGACTAATTGGAAAATTGTATTGAGAGGTATTTTACAGAGCTATGAAACGGTGTGAAATTCCTTAGGCAGAGGATCAAAGAAAACAAAACAGATGGAAAATTGAGGCAATTATTAACCCCAGGAAAAACTAAAAGTTGAATAATAATGGAGATGTAACCAGACTATACCACTTGTGTCAACAGTAAGCAAAATGTATAGCCATAATAATGAAACTCTGAAAAGGATTTTCATTAAAAATTGAGATATAATAGTAAAAGAATATGGGATACAGAAGACAGTATATAAATGAGTGTATATGTGTATCTGTCATAATAGGAAGTCAATAATGTTTGAAGTTAATGAATAAAGAAAAATCCATGCATTATTTTAGTTAGAAATATGGAGATAAATACCAAAAGGAACACTATTAAAAGCTTGAAATGCTTCCTTCTGGGGAGTAGGATGGGAGGAGGGTGATGAGTACAATCTTGGGGGGTCTCAGTAGAACTACCTACTACAGCATCCAAATAATCTGCTCCTTACCCCACGCAACTTCCCTTTCCCAGCCAGGCATCGCCTTGCAACACACTTCTACTCGGTCACAAATCCCCTTCCTTATTAATACTATCTTCCCCCTCACCCCCTGGCCAGGCTCAAACACTACCCAGACAATCTCCTTTACTCTTTACTCTCTGCTTATACTTATAATTAAGTCTTTGAGACAGCATGTTTGCTGCCTGCAAGTCCCGAAGGAAAAAAAATGCAAATGAGAGGGACTTCTGTGGTAGTCCAGTAGCTAAGACTCTGTGCTCCCAAAGCAGAGGGCCTGGGTTCAGTCCCTAGTCGGAGGACTGGATCCCACATGCCACAACTGCTATAGACAAATAAGTGAATAAAAACACAAATAATCTTCCCAAGTTTGCTTATTAAAAAATGAGAAATTATATAAAAACTAAGGATCTGGGATCAATAAGGTCAGAGGACAAAGTTTTCAGCCTAAAGCTCAGAAAGCTAGTGGATAGTCATATTGTCTTTAACTTCTGAAGATTGTCAGTCTAGCTTGGATAGCCATGTTTACCGGTCCCCCTCCTTCCCAAATCCACCCTTCAAGTCTCACCTCCTCCATGAAATCCTCCCAATTCCCCAATCTTCAAGAATCTCTCCTTTTTAGGACAGTGGTACCTTCAAACCTACCAACTCCCAGCCCATCACATACATCTTGAAATATTTCTCAAGTCAGCTACAGAAGAATAAGCACCATACAAATATGTCTTCTCCATGTATTTAGATCACAGTCAAGAGCCAGGAGCAAAGCACTTATAGGCCCCCTACAGGGGCTGAATTTGTTAAACTGCTTGATTCAACTCTCAACAAATGCCTAGAGCCTGTTCACATTTTCTTCTCTTCCTGTATGAACTGGTATGGAGGCCAGTGTCTGACTCTTCATGTCTGTTTTTAGTAGGTATCAAAAAATGTTTATTGAGTGAATGAATTTCATAATCATATATTTTACTTCTGGTTCTTGCCTTCATTAGGTGATGTTAGCACAGGAAAGCTAGGTTAAATTGCACTAAGACCTTGATTCTCAACATGTGATCCCTGGAAGAGCAACACATCACATAACCTGGGAACCTGTGAGAAATGAAAATCCTCAAACCCCACCGGGGACCTCCTGGATTAGAAACACTGGAGAGAGGGCTGTCTGTGTTCTGACAACCTCTTCAGGTAATTCTGATGCAAGCTAAGGTTTGAGAAGCATTGCACGAATATTTCCTCTCCTGCTGAAGGCTATATCTTGCCCTGCCTTTGCTCACATAAAGGTATTGGCATGCTAGGCCAGTAACCACAGCCAGCAGAAGCTTAGTCTGGAGTGATGGAGGCCCCTGCTGCCCAGTGGCAGGACTTTAGGCAGGCTGTTTAGTCTAAAGAAAGGTGACCTGAATCTTTAAAGTCCTGTTAAGAATCACCTCAGGCAGGAACACTGGGCTTCAACTACAGTAAAAGGTATCCAGGCTAGCTGAGAGGAGGGTGGCTCGGCCAGAGTAACCAAAGGCAGACGGAGAAGGTCAGGTCCTTTTTCAGAAGGGCCTGGCGCTCTGAGTACCTCACCCCTCCTCCCCCCGCCATTCTTCCCTTCATCTTCACCCTCCAGGGGAGAGACGAGACAGCGCCAGGAGCAGATTTACAGCTCACAGCCATGAATAATGCAGCAGCCCAGCTCTCCAGGCAGAAGCTTCTGGGTAGCTGTAAATCACCCAGACACTGTGCCAGCCTGCTTAATCAGCTGTCCCCAGGGCACCTCAGCAGAGGGAAAGAGGGCACCCTAGCTGCAGTCAGTAACCTGGTTAACAAGATCCCATGCCACAGCAGCCAACAGTCTCCCCTCCCTGCCAGCCTCACAGAGGAGAGACTTCCCTAGAAGGGACAACAGAAGGATGCAGGTGAGACAAGAGACGCAACCCTTGACCCCGGAAGCTCCAGCATGCACACACACAGGGCATTTCTGCCCTAGAGCTCTGGGCCACAGTGCGAGGCTGTATATGCCATACATTCACTGTAGAAAGGCCCCGGCAGGAGGGACACACACTCACACTCACACTCACACTCCACACACTCACACACACGAGGCTGAAATCCAGCCCAGCTTTGCCCACTGAGCCCTGCACGCTGGCTCAGGGCCATGCTCCGGTATCTTTTTCTGATTTGCTCAAAGTTATGGTCTTTGCTGCAGCTCTGGGCATACACCTGGGTTCCCACTTCCTTTCTAACCCCACTTTCCCTAGGTCACAACACTGGCCCTGCCTCTTCCTAGAACCCCAGTCTTCCCGGCTGCTCCCCACCCCTTGCCTAGGTAAGGTCTCACTCCCTCAGGACTCACCCTTTCCAGGTGTTGATTTCTTCCTGCTATCTGCCCTGCATTCCCCAGCTCTGTGCTACTCAGAATGAGAAGCCCACAGCTATAGTTGCCCACACACTGCTGTAGTACAGATACAAGGAGCTGAGACAGAGCTTTCCCTGAGACAGCCTTAGGTGGGGTCATACCCAGGTTCCCTGAAGAAAAGGGCAGGACAGCTCCTTGTTGTGAGTAACCATACATAGATGATCCCCAGTGAAAGCAAATTGTTTGGGTTCACTTCAGTGTATTTGCATTCCAAATTTGATGTACATTTCCCACCAGGACCCCTCAGTCAAGCCTGAGCCATAATCTAGCAGAAAGGCCGTCTCAAATTAAGGGACATTCTCAACCCACTGGAACTCTGATTCGTGAATCTTTTAATGGTGCTTATTCTCCCGCAGAGAGGAGGATATTGCTCATAATAAAAGGGTATGTTTGGGGAGGGGTATGCACAAGGGAGCAGTCATCTGAAAATAGGAATCGGAATTTTAGAAATGTATGAAGTTCCCAAACCATGGCCCCTATCACATGACCCATTTGGTGTCTCCGGAAATCCCACATGGAAAATTGGACTGAAGCAGGGAGACACAGCTTCCCCAGGGAGGCGGGAAGGCTGAAGTCGGCAAACTGAACCTCCCTGGGAATGGTGATGCCCTTGAACTTGTGGTTTACTAAATGAGCCAGGTCACCTGCTCTGGGAGGAGCCCCTGAGGTCTTATAGGTCACGGGGGCAGCCCACCCTGGCCACAGGAGCCCACTTCCTGTCGTGGCCACACTCCCAGCCCCAGTCACCACTGACTGTTAGTGTTGCATGGCTCAGCACCCAGAGCCACCAACCACTGAGCCCATCCTCCCCGCTGGAGAGGCCCAGGCAGCCAGAAGTGCCCGAGGTCACTAGCATCTGTAGGCTCCACATGAAAGGGCCCCCTGCCCTGAGGGAGAAAATGCAAGCCTTCCCCTTAGGAGGGCCCTGTCCTTGGCCGTGCTGGTGACCCCCGCAGCTAGGCACTCAGCACACATCATTTACATAACCACAACAGACCAGGATACAACACAGCAGCCATACCTATGGGCTTTCCTCTGAGTCGGTCAGGGAGTCATTCAGCACATACAGCTGAAATCCGTGTGCTGGGCCCTGGTGGGGCAGAGTGTGAGCGGGTTAATAATACAGTCTGCGTCTTGGTGAGCACTGCTGGGCTCCAGGTGCCGTCTCAAGCTCTCTGCCTGTGTCAGGTCAAGTAAGCCTGACAACAGCCTTTCGGATCAACTTTATTTTTCTGGAAACTGAGGCACAAACACGTCAAGTAATTTACCCAAGGCCATACTGCAAAGGGACAGAATAGATTTCAAATCCAGACCACCTGATTCCAGGACTCCAGCTCTGGGTAGCCACTGACCCTGCTGCTGCTGCTAAGTCGCTGCAGTCGCGTCCAGCTCTGTGCAACCCCATAGACGGCAGCCCACTAGGCTCCCCCGTTCTCCGGGCAGCAGCTGACCCTACTCCTCCACTAACAGGTCCCTTTCAACAGCTCACCATCTGGGGGAGAGTAGGGTAAGGAACCAAGTAATCGAAACACGGAGCACTCTGAGCCAAGGTTGCTAATTCAGCAGGGCCCTGGTGCCTTAACCGGACATCAGAGTAAGATTCTGCCTTCTTCTGAAAGGATCAGTCTATGAACCATCCCAGAGGAATAAGAGCTTGGCATTTCCAGAAAATAGCAAGACACTCCACAGCTGTGAGCCACGGGGCTGGAGAGGCAGGGTGAGGCCAGAGTCTGAGAGGCCTTTCGTGCCAGGCCAGGGCAGGCAGGCTCTGTCTTGTGGGCAGTGAGGAGCCACTGAAGGTTTCAAGCAGGGGAGAAACATAAGGCTCATCCAGAGGAAAGCCCTGGCACAGGGGACAGGGGCCATCTGGGGCCCGCCTGTGGCTGGAGACCTAACGGCCAGTCCCCTAGAGCCTGGCCTGGCCTCCACTTGCCCTGGGCCCGGGGCGGGAGCAGGGGAGCCAGCCGGCTGTCTCCAGATGATTAAGGAAGCTGGCAGTGGCTCCCTCAGTCCAGGGAGGCCCAGCCAGCCAAGCACAGTCTTCCCTCTTCCCCTTTTGGCACCGGGTGGGCCTATTGATGTTTATCAGCCCATGTTTATTATTCTTAACGCTGCTCAGGATGTTCCTCCCAGCTGGGGAGGATGAGGCAGGCCAGCGGGGAGAGCACAGGGACGGGACCTTGGCTTCACTGCCACCCAGGATTTGTGTCAGAGCTGGGAGGCTCACAGCTCGGCCAGTTCGGCCTCCTCGTTGACAGATAAAGAAGTGGAGGCCAGAGACTAGGAGACATTTGCTCAAGATCACAAGCAAATTCAGTACAGAAGATTGTCTGCAGAAGAGAACTGAATATGAAATCAGATCTCTCTGTCCCTAAGAGCCTGGATCTGACCTCGGTGTCTCATTCAACAAACACTTAACGCACGCCTTTTGTGTGAATGGGCTCTTATTATCCAGGAGGTACAGTGTGAGCAGCTGAGATGGGGCTAGAAAGGGGCTAGGAAGGGTACTCTGAGTAGAGAAAACAGTTTGGGTAAGAAACTGGAACATAGCAATGGTTCTGGAGCTGGATGTGCCTAGCACACAGAGGGAGGTGAGTCAAGGCAGAAAACGCAGCTGAAGAAACCAACAGGGCTGACTTCTCTCCCCAAGAAGTTTCCCGTGTAGGGGCAGAGGAGCCAGCTGCCCTTATTCCTCCAAGTAATGCCCAAGCTCATCCCCGCTGCCTCCAACTCCACCATTAGGCCAGCATCCCTTGGATTCTCACTGCCCACAAATGCAACTGAACTAGACTGGGGCAGGGAGTGAAGGTGTGAATCCAGTTTCGTCTGCTCACTGGGAGACTCCGCGTGCAGAAAGTAGGGGTTGATGAGAACTGGCCCTTGAGGACCCTCTTTGTAGGTGGCAATGTCCCTCTGGAGCCTAAGGCAGCGAGGCTGAGGCCTCCTGCCAGATCCCAGCTTGAACAGCCCCTCTAGGCTACATCTAGCCCCCCTCCCTGCACCTGGGGTTCCAGGGGGCAGGCCGCTGCCCACCCTGAGCCCAGTATGGTGCTGCTCCAGACCAGTGCTGAGCAGGGTCCAGGGAGGAAAGGGCACCCTCCTGGCCTCCGTCCTCCCAGGCTGTTTCTGCCCTGAGCCTTCCCAGAGTTTTCCCCTCCAGAGTGTCCTCCCCAAATACCCCTCCTGATTCCAAGAACACTTGGGAGCTGAGGACTCAAGACTCCAGCCCACGAGTTGCCCTGTGTTAGTTCACACTCATTTCTCTTTTCTTGTAGCCTCTGGCTGATTGTGTTCTTCTCTCTGAGAAGGATGAATCTGTACTAATCCATGCCAGGCTCTTTCCAGCCCTCGCTGAGCCTGCCAGAAACTGGGACAGGATCGAGGAGGCACTTGATGACCTTCTGCCTTGAACCAGTCCCAAGAAGTTGCCTCTAAGCCTCAGGGTTGAGACCCAAATCCGTTGTCTTCAGGGTCGCGGTCTTATTGTGCGCCCCACCCCAGCCCAGACCCTGAGTACCAAGGGCTTGAAGGGAGGCAGAAAGGAAACAAGGAATGGGGTGTGAGTCTAGGAGGACTTGGGGGCATCTGCTGGATGAGAGAAAGCCAGACCAGCCCAGGGCTCCTGGGACATGAGGAAGAGGGCAACAAGATGTGACGACTGGACAACTGCCCAAACCACAGAGTTCACCGGTGAGCCCTGGGCTTGCAGGCTGCCTTTCCCACCAGCACTGTGGCCTGTGGGCCAAACCCTTGGCTCCAAGGGCCTCATCTAGATGATGAAGGTGTTGGGTGGTCCAGAAGATTCCTACAAGGCTTCCCAGATCTGACCCTCAGGATTCTGTTTTGTTTTCATCCCATGCTCTGTGATTGCAGTGCACAGTGGTGGAATGTGTTTCCAACCTCAATATCTCACAAGCAGAGCCCTGGAAGCCCACATTAGTAAATGCTCATGGCCCTTGTGCAGTGTCTGAAATGACCGGTGCAGCTCAGGGTAGAAGAGTGATGTCTCCCTTACAGCCGAGGTAGCAGAGATTAAACAGCCAAACCACACACAGGGCTTCTGTTAGTCATCTGTGCTCAAGGCCAGTTGTAGTTAAGGCCATGGACTTTGAAGGCCAGAAGAAGCCCGTGGAAGTAGGGCACAGCTCAGAGTGGGGAAGTAGACTCAGCATGACTGCCTGTGTGGGCCAAGAGTGATCATAAAGGCAGCATTGATCCATCGCTCCATCCAGCTCATCAGCCATCCACGATTCATTCTTTCAGTTTTCCCCTGGCTGCAGCTATACGCCAGGATCTGTGAAGATTAAGCGAGTAAGACCATCTCTGCCCAGAGGAGTGCATGACCAGGCTAGGAACACAGGTGAGTAGTACAAGTTAAGGGCCATCAAAGCTTCATGAGGCTGAGTCTGGTGTCTGCCTGGCAGGGGTGGCTCTGAGGGAGCAGCATGCAGAAGGAGGGGCCAGCCCTGGACCTTGCTGTGTGGGTAGGTGCTGGGCTGGAGATCAAGGACCAGAGGCCTCAGTGGCGCAGCACCCCCAGGCCTGCATCCCAGGGGGCTGGGAGCCACGCTGCAGGGAACAGACTTTAGCCAGAGGCCACAGAAGGGCTGGAAGTGCAGCTTGCTCCAGTTTGTGCCATCCGGTTAAGAAGGGCAGGGCCCTGAGCAGGTGCAGTGAGGAGGGAAGAAAGGGCAGAGGGAGCCTGCACTGGCCTGGACCACTGCTGCAGGGACTGGGGAAAGCGGGGTATCATCCCACACACCTGGTTTTTCCATCTGAGCAATGAGGGAGGCGACGTTGAACACATCAGAGTGGGTTTAGGAGAAGATGCCAAATTCAGCTTTCCCTGAATCACACACAGCCATGTTTCCTTCAAGCATAAAAGGTTCTGTCGGCAATTCATAAGTGATTTATTGCTCCTCCCTGTCTGCATTCATTATCCTTTGGATTCTGAGTCTTATATCCGGAGACAGACAGAGGCACAGGGACGGGGAGAGAGCCCAAGAGAGAGTGATCAGAGAGGACTGAGTCTGTCTTTCTCTCTCCTTCTGCCCCTGGTCTCTGCCTGTCACGAGGGTGGCCAGTCCTGGGGCCTGCACAGGGCCTGCATCCACTCCCTCACCTCTTTCTGACAGCAGTCCTTGAAGCCTTGCGAAATGGAAGCCCCAGGAGGGACTGTAACTTGCCAGAGGTCATCCTTCTAGGCAGTAAATGTTTCCTGATGCTTGCAGTGTGGTGGCCACTGGGGTTCACTTCTCTGCTTCCCTTTGTGGCTATCAGCAGCATCAGGAGATGGACGGGGATCCCAGCAGGGCCCGGGACATAGCAAGGCCTCATCTTGTAGGGAACTGGGTGGCCAGGGATGCCTCTGGTCGATGCACTGGGTCAGCAGGGAGGGGGTGGCCTCTGCTCCAGATGAAAGGTTGAGAATATGAGAAAAAAATGTCAGGTCTGCATCCCTGTGGAAGTGCCTCCTGACCTTTTCTAACGTGACGTGGTTTGAGTTTTCCGGAAGCCAAGCCCCCCAAATAATGGTTCTACTCTCTTTTCTAATAAATATGTGGCCCTGGGCCCAGCTCTCTTCTCTGCTTTGTCATGAGGGACCCGTTATTTATGACTTGGGGATGAGTCACAGGCCTTGGCAAGGAACTCACAGCTCTGGGCCCAGTGTATTTTTCCACTCAGTAGCAAGAGAAGGAAGATGCTTGTAAATTCTCCCATTGAAACGACTGTGTAGGTATCTTCACAAGGATACTCCTCCTCGCTCGACCGTAAATCTTCTACTCGGTGGACGTTCCTGGTGGTCTTCGGCTGCCACAGGAAAAGTGGGTGGGGGCGCTTGTGGACTCTGGGCTCAGCCTCCACCCCAGCTCCCAGGCCACACAACTACATGCCTCAAAAAGTGCCACGTATTCTGTGGGGGGTTTCCAAGGCACCCCGGACACTGTGAGTGGAAGGAGATGAAGGGGTCAGGACAGAGGGTCCCAGAGAAGTTAAAGTGTGGGAGAAACAGGCTCTAGGAGGGAAAGGGTTTCCAGGTTTTCCCAAGGCCCCCCAGCCCAGCCTGCATTCCTCACTCACTCCTGACTCTGTGTTGGGCTTGACCTGCACCTCTCCCAGGCCTGCATGGACATTCTGGGCTTACTCCCCCTTCCCCATATGCTCCAGCTCTTCTTCCTTCCCCCAACCCCTCCCCTCAGAGCCCCTACTCAGGTACTATGCTCAAGCCATCAGACCATGTGATGACTTCTTACTTTCCATTTGTTTGACTTACTTATTTGTTTGTTCGATTTTAAGCTCTCTTTTCATCACTTACACCATGGCTAGGCACTTCATCTGGGGTGCGGGTGGGAGAGGTTCAAGAACTGTAGAAGGGACTGAGATGTTTTACCCTACTTGCAAGCTAGCAAGTTTGCCTAACACTGCTACAGAGATGCTGGCAAAAGAAACAAGACTCCTGGCTCAGAGACAAAGGACAGTTTCCTACTGACATGATGGTAATATCCAGATCATCAGCATTCGAATCAGTGTGGGGAGTCATCATCCCTACAGGGTGAGGCAAAGAGGGCCATGTGATGCTTGCATATATCATAGGCTGAATTACAGGGGTGGATCCCTGAGTTTAGGGAGCCTGACCATTTTATAATAGGCAGTAACCATGCTTAAACTTGACCCAGAGGAAGACATTCTCTTTGTTGTACTCAGTAGTAAACAAAGCTGCCCTTTACTCCAGAGGGAGACATCTTCTCTGTCTTCATAGACTGTTAACCATGCAAACAACCTTGAAAAGCAAGCCCGGGCCTGTGCTGGCAAGGAGTACAGGAGAGACCCATGGAACATTATCTCCTAATAGGAAGCTTATAGTAACCATCTCTGGCTAGCATTGTCCCCAGACCCTGTGATCTCCAGCTCTGAAGTACACTCCGAGTCTTGGTAAGGTTGTACCCCACTTATAGAAGCACACTGCAGCACGCTCTTTGGTTCCCGGCCATCATCCTCAGCAGCCCCTTGACAAACTGAAGACTGTTTATTACAGGTGCTTGGCCTACACACAGGACAAGCCTGTGGTGCTGGAGGCTTAGTGCTCCTGGAAGTAGTCCTCAGTCAAAGAAAGATGAGGAGGTGGTGGATAGACACCCCGGCTTCCTTCCCCTTGCTTGAGATGACTGTCTCCCAAGTTGCCAGTGAAACTGAGCCCCAGTTGCCCACATGGAGGGCTACTTGATGGCACACTCTGGGATTCTTCCCTGCTCCGGCTCATTCTTGCCCTCCCAATACTTTCTGGGATCACTTCTCTACTTGCACTCAAATCCTTGTCTCAGGACTGCTTCTAGGGGACCCTAACCAAAGATACTTAATTAACATTATCATGCACTCTTATTCCAAAAAATGAAACATATATTGTCCTCACAATACAAGGCACAAGTAAAGAAGTTAAGCTTACCACACTCAACTTGACTCCTGGAGACATGCAACAACTTCTTGGAGAGAAGGGCAGATCAGTGGAGAGAAGGGGAACATTGTATTAAAAAGGCCAAGACAACCAAATCTAGGCCCTGAGAACAGAGCAACTGAACCAACCTCAGATAATACAAAAGGGAGACCCGTAAGCATCATTGGCCAGAGAGGTATTTGCCTGTGGTCTTCCCTTCTGTGCGCTCTCCCCACGTTATCCAACCCCAAGTCTGCTGCTTCTTAGTCCAGACTCTTCCCTTATAGGAATCTCAATCACTCACAAGTGTGAGTATCTGAGAATAGCTGTGAATGGGATCCCTGGGGCACTGACTTTACAACAAGCCTCAAAGCCTTGAGCTAAAGTGAGGAATACCCAAGAAGGGCAATGGGGTGGGAGTCAAGAGCATCAGCACGACGTGGGGAGCTTGTCCAAACCACACACTTAATACTTTGGAAACATCCCAAGAGTGGGCTGAAAGTCTCCAGTTCAGCCACATCCCTGCAGAATTTCCATTCTGCTCAGGACCACTTGCCAGACTTCCTCTTCAACACAGACACTGGAAATTCTCCCCAACAACCCTTGACAAGTGGATAGAAACCTATGAGGAAACTACTAGCATTAATTGCGCTGTACTAAGTCGATTCAGTCCTGTCCAACTCTGTATGACCCCGTGGACAGTAGCCCACCAGGCTCTTCTGCCCATGTGGTTCTCCAGACAAGACTACTGAAGTGGGTTGCCATGCCCTTCCCCATACCATTAATTAGCACTTATCATTATTGCTTATTATTATTATTATCCCTCGAGTTAGAACAGCTCTTTAACTTTTCAAAGCTTTATCTCTTTGACCATATGTCATTTGAGACTCTTCTTCCCCCCAGTCCCCATTAATAGAAATTTTAAAATAATAACATCCTCATTTTACAAATAATGAAACTTTGGCTTGTAAAAGGAAAATTATGGAAATTCTCTTAGTTTACAGATGAGAAGACTGAGGCTCAGAGACACTGGCTTGCCAAAGGTCACAGAACATGCTGGTGTCATAGAGAATAAGAGGAGCAACTTGTAAGTAGCAGCTATCACTAGCTGGGTATTTACAGTCTGCCAGTTCCTGCATGCTGAATATATTCCGTTCATGATCTTTATTAATCCTCAGAACAACCTTGCCAGGCTGATGCTATTATTATCTTCATGGAACATATGAGGACCTCAGGCTCAGTGTGGTTCATGTCTGCGAGTGGTCATGGCTGGGTGGCATGGCTGTGCATGGAGTTAAGCTTCCTGGCCCACAGCTCCCTCCAAGCATGAGCCAATCAAACCCAACAGCCAACTCAGAACAACCTTGCCAGGCTGATGCTATTATTATCTTCATGGAACATATGAGGACCTCAGGCTCAGTGTGGTTCATGTCTGCGAGTGGTCATGGCTGGGTGGCATGGCTGTGCATGGAGTTAAGCTTCCTGGCCCACAGCTCCCTCCAAGCATGAGCCAATCAAACCCAACAGCCAGACATCTAGGCTGGTGACATCAGGGCCTAAGGCAAGGGACTGGGGGACAGCCAAGTTCTGGCTGGTAGCCCCCTGCCTAGACAGCTCCCCATGTGCTGAACCACACAGGAGCCAGAGTAAAGAAGTGTGCCTGTTCCTCCCTGCTGAGGACACCCTGCCAATGGGCCTGGGGCTGGTCTTGATACACCAAAACCAGCCCACAATTTCTTGGCCCTCGATGGGCAGTGGGAGGCTTTGGACTCAATCCTTGCAGTTCCAATTCCAGTGCAGGCAGCTCCAGTGCAGAAAAGACCCAGGTCACTAGCCATCCCAGTACTCCCAGCAAAGCAGAGCACAGAGCCTCCTGCGCCCCCATCAAAGCAGCCCCTGTTCAACTATTTGGCCATCCCTTTCTACCAATCTGCTCCAGGGTCTCTTCCCAAGGAGACATGTTGCTCTCCTCCCAGGCCTGGCCCATGGCTCAGAATGTACACCCAGGCTGACCTCTCCACTTTGTTTGGGAATGGTTTGGTGTGAATGCCAGGCAAAGTCTTGGTTCGCTGCCAATAAAAGTCTGCTGCAGCATCCCTTTCCCTGAGCCCCGACACTTGCCCTCCGGCAGTGAACCTTGAAGCCTCCTCAGGACCCAGATGTTCAGTGTCCTGCAGTCTGGCCATTGTCCAGCCACACCACAGCAGCATTAATGGACCGTGTAGGCATGGAGACTTCTGCTGGGCAAGATGGAGGTCAGTTTACTTAACTTGGTTATAAACAAAAGCAATAATTAGCCTGGGTGAGGGAGGAAAGGGAAAAGGAATAAATCAAGCCCAGGCTGAAGAAACACCTGTGGAAAGAACGCCTCAGCCTAGGGGAACAGCGGCTGCAATACACAAACCACGAGCGACCTTGGCTCACAGACTATTAATTTGCTGATTGTTGATGGGTTTACACAGCCTAAAATGAGAAGAAAGCCATGGTCAGGCAGCAGCCCAGCCACCCTGTATGGGAGCACTTAGTCATTGAAATAGCAAGGTGGAGCAGTCCTGGTCTGGGGCTGTAGGCCTGAGTGGGGGCTCTGCCATCATGGGGGCACCCAATGAGGGATATGCCCTCTACAGACTGGGAGACAGATGGGGAGCGGCGAAATTTGCACTCAGACAACTCCAGTGATAAGTAGAACCAGACAAGAATATGTATGGGTCAAGACTTTTGGTTGCAACTTGAACCAGTTTAGGAAAAAAAGATGAGTATTGCCCCACAGAATTCAGCCAAGCAATGGCAAGAGCAAGAATACAACTGAGCTTCAGGTGCCCCCGATTTCTGTGTGTGTGTGTGTGTGTCTTGCTCTCTCATCTTCATCTCCATCTTTCATCCGTCTTTCATCTACATCTCATCTCCATCTCCATCTCTGTGTTTGATCCCTCATCTCCATCTCTGTCTCCATCTCTCCATCTCCATCTCCATCTCCGTCTCTCATCGATGGCTGTCTGGGTAGTAGCTTCCTTTTCTTAATGCACAGTGACTTCTTTCACACAAAGAAACAGCGTCCAATAGCTTCCAAATTTTCCATCGTACTCTTCTACCTCATTCTCCTCAGTTTCTGTTTTTAAAAGCATATCAGAGATATGAAATTGAATGAGGTAGTTGGTCTTGACCCAGTGAACCAGAACCAGGTGGATAAGGAGCTATGGTTGACCCAGCTTGGAGAAGTCCCAATGATGACCACAAAGGCAAGGTTGCCAAAGACCAGGCCAGTTCACTCTCTTCAGCCATGTGGATGCTGGGCACAGCAGGGAAGGGAAAGAACTCCATGTGGAATGAGGGAGGCTGGATATTAACACCACAGCTGGTCACTGCAGTCTGCTGACAGTCGCAATAAAGAACAATAATGGCGGCAGGAGCCGCAGGAGTGCAGAGCAAAGATTATGTGACTGAACTGGGTAGATCAAAGCAGGTGGCACTGCAGTGAGTGAAGAAAAATAGAAAGTCAGTCCACACAAGAGGAGCAAATTGCAAAAGATGTGGGAGCCTGAGAGTATGTGGTTATGACCAGGGAAGTTATGTCTGGATGATGGGGTCACGGTTGGGCCTGACGGTCCTTTGACTTTATTATGAGTCGTTGAGGAGCCACTGATGATGTTTGAGCCAAGATGACATGATCTTTCATTCACACAATAAACACTTCCTGGATGTTTGCTGTTTTCCAGATCTTGTGCTGGGTGCTGGGGACAGAGAGAAGGAAAGTCTTGGTCCTGCCCTCAAACACTTCCTGAAGAGGTGAGAAAGAGATGCATAAATGGGTGTATGGTGCTGGCCCTTGGACAGACAGCAGCTATGACTTAGAGGTCGTGGCTGGAATCATGACATAGTGGCCGTTAAAAGGCATGGAAGGGGCAATAAAAATTTCCTAGAGAGGTAGACAATCAGGCCAAATCCTGGGGACTGAGTAGGTGTCTGCCACATGGTTGGGGAGATGGAGAAAGTGAGATGGGTGGGAAACCCAGGCTGAGAAACAGGATGTACCATTTTCAGAGGTCATGAGCCATTTGGAAAAGCAAAGCAAGAAGAAGAGAGGGGTTGGAATGAGAAGTAGCAAGCCATTGGGTGTGCACTGTGGGCAGCAGGGAGCCATGAAAGATGTGTAAGCAGAGGATGCACACGTATGAAGGAATCCGGCTGCACTGTAGACCAGGAGAGGCAAGTTCAAATGGGAGTCAAGAGACAGTCAGCGGACAGCTGTGAGACCAGGAGAGAAGTGATGAGACCTGGACTGGGGCAGGGAGACGGAGCAGGAGAGATGGCTCTGGGGGAGTTCAAGGGCTGAGTTACGTGGGGACTGATAGAGAGCACCTGGGGAGGAGTCGGGGCACACACAGGAGCAAGGGTCCCAGAAGAAAAAGAAAGCTGGGGAAGAAAACCATGAGTTGGTTTTGATTTTAAGGTGTTAGTGAGACCTCCTAAAGGAATTACCCCATTGTGAGGTGTAGAGTCAGGAGATAATTCTGCACTAAAGATAGAGGTGTGAGAGCTCTTTGGGAAGGCAATGTTTGAATCTGTGTGGTGCTTTGGATCTCTATGGAAAACACACACAGAAAGAAGAAAGTGGGCTTGAAAAACTAGCACCAACATTTAAAGGGACAGACGGAGGAAAACCGCCCGTGAAGTATATTAACAAGGACCCATCACAGGTAGTCATCCTCCAGTATCTGTTCTCCCTACCTTAGATGGGAAGGGGAAAATACGCCTGGCTAGAGATCACAGTCTCCAGCTTGGTGTGGCCATGTGCTATGTTCTGGCCAGTGAATTATGAGCTGAAGTGACATCATATTTCCCACAGATGGCAGGATCTGGAGCAGCCATCTGGGGCCAAGAAATGGAAATGCCACATAGAAGATGGCAGAACAAATAGGAACTGGGTCTTGAAGCCTTCACACTGCTACCCCCACCATGCACCCAGCCCTTTCCTTGAGAGAGGAGTAAATTTCCCCGGCCTAAGCCATTGGGGATTTGGGGATTCTTTGGCTCAGAGGGTAGTCAAAGAGGAAGGTTTCCAGTGTAATCAGACACCACAGAGGTTAAAGGAGAGAGGTCAGAGAAGAACTTGGTCATGAAGCCACTGGCGCCCTCGGTGAACACAGACTCGCTGGGGTAGGGGAGCCTAGGTTGAAGTGGAGTGGGCTGAGCTGTGAACATAAGGGGCAGTGGAGAAGCAGGCATAGACAAGTTCGAGAGGCTAGATCGAGAGGGAGAGCCGAGGTCGCCAGCAGTGTGGAGAAAGGGCTAGTGGAGGGTGGGTAGTCGGAGAAGGCAAAGGCACCCCACTCTAGGACTTTTGCCTGGAAAATCCCATGGACGGAGGAGCCTGGTGGGCTGCAGTCCATGGGGTCATGAAGAGTCGGACACAGCTGAGCGACTTCACTTTCACTTTTCACTCTCATGCATTGGAGAAGGAAATGGCAACCCACTCCAGTATTCTTGCCTGGAGAATCCCAGGGACGGGGGACCCTGGTGGGCTGCCGTCTATGGGGTCACACAGAGTCAGACACGACTGAAACGACTTAGCAGCAGCAGCAGCAGCAGTGAAGGAAAGGGTCCAGGGAAGCCCCTTAAACCCTTTAGGCTAGAACATGCTGGCTGGGTTAGGGAGAAAGGAAAGAACTGCCAAGGCAGTGTGAGGTGGGAGAATCAAAGCCCTCTAGAGGCTAGACAACAAGGATGCCTGCATAAGGCTGGGACTAGAGTGTTTCATAGTGGATTTGGGAGGGGTAAGGGTAAGGTTAAGCCAAGTTCCCATTCTCAACATGATGGGCAGATCCAAGGTCTGCCCACAACTGCCTCTCTCAGGTCACAGCCTTCATGGAGCCATTAGTCAGTGTCCGGCTTCTGGCTCCATCTGGTCTGATGTCTGCTGGGCAAGCAGGGTCAAGGGTTCAGGGCCAGCTGGGTGCCTGATGGAGGAGGGAGGAAGGCAGAAGGGAAACCAGGCCAAGGCAAAGAAGAAGGAGGGACCCATCTCTTGGTCCTGGACTTTCCATCTCTGGAACAGGAAGAGTGGGGAATGGAAAGGTCTGGGTCAGGAGGAGGTGACAAGTAGACGTCTGGGGACATTCTGGGCCTAAGGCTCCCCTGGAGAGTAGCCGGGAGACAGAGGGTCTCAAGCTCTGGTTCTCACGTCTCCAGGGCTGAGGAGAGCATGGCTGGAATGCACCAGAAGCCAGTGTCCATCCCCCGGGGCAGCCAGTAGGGACTCTCCAGCCCTGAAGTCATCACCACCCGAGCAGCCTGGACCCCGCCGTGGAAAAAGGGTCCCGCAGGGGCGCGCGGCGCCGGCCGGCAAAGATGAGCTCATGGCTGCTTGCGCCTCTTCCCTTCTTTTCCAGGCATCTCAGATTTCTGGATGTCAGGCACATTTGACAGACAGGAGGAGAGAACAAGAAGGCGACTGGGATATAGACCCAAGGTGGGATACAGGGCCCAGCAGTATTCCCCTCCACTCCAGCACTGCTCTTGCCTGCCTGGCTCTATCCTAGACCAGATCCAAAGGGGTGACCTTCCCTTCTCATTTCCTTTTAAGGCACCTAAGGAGCCCTAATGATCAGGCACCTAAGAAAACACACCTGTTACCTGGAGGACCTGTCCTCTCTCATCAGTCCAGACTGAAAGTGAAAACAAAATCGCTCAGTCGTGTCTGACTCTGTGACCCCATGGACTGTAGCCTACCAGGCTCCTCCATCCATGGGATTTTCTGGGCAAAGGTACTGGAGTGGGTTGCCATTTCCTCTTACCACGGATCTTCCTGACCCAGGGATTGAACCCAGGTCTCCTGCATTGCAGGCAGACGCTTTACCCTCTGAGCCACTAGGGAAGCTAACATATTTGCTTTGGAAAGAAGGGTCCTGGACCTAAAAGGAGTAGGAAGCAGGGGAGAAGAGGCGGTCAGGGAGGCAGGAGCCCCGTGGGCTGGGGCGTCCCGGGAGGAGGCCGGGAGCTGCCGCGAGCCGCTGCAGGCAGAGCACCGTGGCAGGAGTCAGAGCTTCTGTCTCGGCTCCCGCTTCAGCGCTTCACAGTCCTAAGACTCTAGCGAAGCCGCTTTCTGCCTCGGGGCCTCAGTTTCCCCACGTGACCTTAGAGGGCTTTGAGGATCATTTGAAAGCACAGAAGTGGACTTTGCAACCTCATAGCTCTTTGCACTCATGGGGAGCATATTATTGATGCAGGTAAAAAAATGTACTGTTCTCAAAACAGTCACACTGCCCAAACCCCCGGGGCACTATCCACCCTGTAGCCTATAAGCCTGGTTCTCCCTGTGCTGTGAAGGGAGTTATAGGGAGTGGTGCAGCCCCAACTCGACTGAATGGATGTCCAGAAGTTTCCATGCTTGGAGAGTGGGGCTACCCTGGTCACCTGACCGCTGGGTGTCTCCCTGGAAACACCCAGATGTCCTCCCTGCCTAGGACACTCTAGTCTAAACAGGGTCATGCTCCCCCTGGGGAGGCTACAGAAGGAAACTGGCCCATTGCATCTCACAGACTCAGGACAAGATCAGACAGAGTTCAGTTAATTAGACAGTCAGGGAGACTACAGAAGGGATAAGAACGGCTCTGATACCTGTGAGACTGGGTCAGACTTCCCTAGAGAGCTGCCCGGAAACCCTGTTGGTTTGTCAACAATGAAGCCTAGATTTCTTGTCTGTACAGGGAACATGAGACTGTCAGGGCCACTGCCATTTTCAATCAAGGATGTAATAGGCCGGAGTGGCCTTGGAGGTTGAACACTCCATGGGGGCCCTATGTTCAGGGGCAGCCAGTTCCACAGAGGGACAGCTCTCCCTGGCACCCAGAACTGGAGGCCTTGTGGTAGAAGTGTCATTTCACCTACAGGGAGAATTTTCCAAGGGAAGGGAGGAAAGGAGCCGTCAGTTACTGAGTCCTTGATCTATACTAGGACGTTACCTGCCATGTGTCAGACATACTGTAGGTACTCAGTGAGTGAGGTCCTGAGTGATTGGACGAATGGGTGGACAGCAGCAGAAAAAGCCCGAAAACATCTGACACCCTGGTTAACTGCAGTGATTCCGACTCCTAAGGAAGTGCTATAGCAATATAACATCTGCCTCTTCTAAGCAGATGCTTTGGTGTGAAGCAAAGTCCCTTAAAGAGATATGCGGTTTGCAAAACTGGCCAAAGGGAGGTCATTTGCTCATTACAGGAAAACAAGAAATTGACAGCTCTACTGAAAAAGGCACATGTGCCCCAATGTTCATTGCAGCTCTATTTACAATAGCTAGGACATAGAAGCCACCTAGATGTCCATTGACAGATGAATGGGTAAAGAAGCTGTGGTACAGATATACAGTGGAATATTAGCCATTAAAAAAAAGCATTTGAGTCAGTTCTAATGAAGTGGATGAACACAGAGCCTGTTACACAGAGTGAAGTAAGTCAGAAAGGGAGAAATAAATATTTTATACTAATGCATGGTGTTGGATAAGACTCTTGAGAGTCCCTTGGACTGCAAGGAGATCCAACCAGTCCATTCTGAAGGAGATCAGCCCTGGGTGTTCTTTGGAAGGAATGATGCTAAAGCTGAAACTCCAGTACTCTGGCCACCTCATGTGAAGGGTTGACTCATTGGAAAAGACCCTGATGCTGGGAGGGACTGGGGGCAGGAGAATAAGGGGACGACAGAGGATGAAATGGCTGGATGGCATCACCAACTCGATAGATGTGAGTTTGAGTGAACTCCAGGAGTTGGTGATGGACAGGGAGGCCTGGCGTGCTGCGATTCATGGGGTCACAAAGAGTCGGACACGACTAAGTGACTGAACTGAACTGAACTGAACTCACATACATGAAAGCTAGAAAGATGGTGTTGGTGAACTTATTCGCAGAGCAGCAATGGAGACACAGACGTTGAGAACAGTCTTATGAACACAACTGATGGGGGAGGAAGGAGAAGGTGGGATGTATGCAGAGTAACATGGAAACATATACCATCATATGTAAAATAGATAGCCAACAGGAATTTGCTATTATGACTCAAGGAACTCAAACTGGGCTCAGTAATGGTCTAGAGGGGTGGGATGGGGATGGAGTTGGAGGGACGTTCAAGCCACGTGTTGAAAATGGCAGTGGCTTTCCCGGTGTGAAGAGAGTTAATGTACAAGAAGGAGAGAGAGCATGCAGCATCCCAATAAACTTATCTGGCTGAAGACTTGATCTGTGGTTTAGGTTGCAAAATACCTCAGCAAGGCATTCAAAGTCCTCCCCGCTCTGACTCTACCCAGTATTTCAGTCTGTATATTCTCATGCTTCTCTCTATGAATCTTGTGCTCCAAACAACTTTCCCAGATTGTGTTGAATTTCTGGGAAGCCAGAAGTACCCTGGGAATCAAGGAGCAATGGCTAGCAGGTTTGAGCACTTTACCATGCTGTGTCCTGCCTCTAGCTCCTGGTGTTGCCTCCCTCCCTTTAAATTGCTTTCCTCCTATCCCAGAGCCCCTCCAGATTGACCAAGTCCTTCCTCCAATGACCATACCAGCCTCTCATGATGCTTCCGTTGCCCTTAGTACCTCCTGTACTCTATGAACAAACAGCTGCTATAAGTCATTAAAGAATTCACCAGTATTCCGGTTCTCTTTCCAACCTCCTCAGAAGATTGCACTTTCCTGCCTCTTTGGAAATTAGTCATCCTTTAGCCAATAAAATATAGGCAGACATAATAGGTGGCATTTCTGAGCAGAAGCTTGAAAACCCAAAACATGCTTCACCATACTCTATTTTCCTTCTGCCGCAAGGCTGCAAAGTTATAGATGTCTTGAGGCTGCTCCATCAGCCTGGATCTCAGAGTGAAACTGCTGTGGAGCAAAGCCACAGCCAACCTGCAATGTACATAAAAGTAAGTGAGAAAGTCTGTTGTTGAAAGCCATAGAAATTTTGGAGTCTCTCGTTACCATCCCCTAACCTAGCCTAGGGCTTCCCCAGTGGCTCGGTGGTAAAGAATCTGCCTGCAATACAGGAAATGTAGGAGACATGAGTTCAGTCCCTGGGTCGGGAAGGGCAGGGCATGCCCTGAGCAGGGCATGGAAACCCACTCCAGTATTCTTGCCTGGAGAATCCCATGGACAGAGGAGCCTGGCAGGCTACAGTCCATAATGTCCTAAAGAGTCGGACACAACCAAAGCAACTTAGCATGCACTCAACCTAGCCTAAGGGCTTCCCAGGTGGTGCCAGTGGTAAAGAACCTGCCTGCCAATGCAGGAGACTTAAGAGATGACATGAGTCAGACTTGACTGAAGCAGCTTAACGTGCACGCACACAACCTAGCCTAAGCGGACCAATACAGAAACAGTGTAAGATTCACCATATTCTCTTATAGCCACAGTGATCCTCAAAGCACATAGAATTGGATCCTCCATCAGCATAGTCCACAGGTGACTAAGAGCACAGAACCACTTTCTAACATATAGTATTAGAATTAAACTTATGCTGTGTACACTCTCTAAGGTATAGGGGCTGTTCGTTATTACAGCAGAACCCAGCCCTTCTGATTATTGTCTTTAGGTGCCCTACATATGTATCTGTCCTACGACCTTGATTAATACTCCTATACTGATAACATTGTGTCTGTCATTGCCACATCCAGCATCGCTGCATCTGTTATGAATATCACTATCCTCACCATTATGAAACTTGACATCTTGGCCATGATCCCTCCAACATCCCCACAACTATGAATCCATCGTCCCTGCCAATATTCCTACCAATGCCACCTCCAACACCAATTCCGCCATCACTCTCACCATTCTCACCACTAAGCACAGTCACTATCACCTCCACCTTCATTGCTATAATTGTCAATGTCAACCGCATTACTATCACCTCTCTTTGCATCCCTCCTGTCACATGAACCCCATCATTACCATCTCTCTCACTACCATATAACCTTTACTATCACTGCTGATGTTTGTCTTCTAATATTCCTATCTTATCACCCCTGTCATCATTAACACAATCACTCTCATCATTCCTCTATAATAACTTTGGCCATTACTTCCAAGATCAACACCAACATCACTTTCACTGTCCCTGGCATCATCACTGTCTCTATTGCTTCTCCCGTCACTTCCTGTATTATGTTTATTACAAAATTCCCATTGTCATTACCAATCTCTCTATCTCTATCAGCTCCATCATCATAATATCACCTCCAGCTTCACTGCCATCTTCACTGGTGGATTCTAAAGGTCATTCACAGCTCTCCCCTTCCAGCTTCCTGCATCCTCAAGAAGGAGTGCTGCAACATTATTTACATCTAAGAATATCTTATGATGCCCTGTGTTAGTTCAGGATGTAGTATGCCAGACTGAATGTCCAGCCCACATGGGTACAGGATGAAGGTTACAGCCTGCTCACCCAGGGAGAAAGCCCAATCATCTCTCCTTTTCGCCTTGAACCTTTTCTCCCCACTCCTCTCTTTCTCTCCCATATGGCAGCCACATGGTCCTGGAAGGGCCTAAGCAATGGAGCAAATGCAAGCTATTTCTGTGTTTCTTGAGCTCCCTTTTGTGGCTTTCTGGTGAGTGTGGACATGTCCAAGACTTGGGTTTGGACCTAGAGGCGATAGATGGAGCAGGTCTTTCAGCTGATTTTGGTTCCAAGCCATTTGGATTGACTTATTTGGTCAAGAAGTTCTCTGCATAATCTAGCACAGCTCACTCGAGTTTTCATTTTTATATTCTATTTAAATCTTTATTTTTTTATCAAAGTCATACATGTACATATTTTTGAAAGTAAAATGTTCTACAAGGTTTGTAATGAAAACCATAAGGCTTCTGCTCCAATCCTGCTTACTTCTGAGTCCCCTTTTCCTGAGGCAAGTACTTTGAATCGCTTTAACTCTTTCTTCTAGTGTTTATTTCCATGCCTATAAATGATACAGTAATACTGATATATCTTGCATTTTTCCATTTTCAGTTTTATTTACTGCCATTCTACTATAGAAGATGAGGAATCAGCTCTCTTACAGCAACACCACCCACATATGCATGTGCACACACACACACACACACACGCACACATTTGCACAGCAATATTGATTTTGATCACAACCATATCCAGGCTTTGCATTACTATTACTAAATTACTATCATTCACAGTTGCACCACTCTTCCTTTCTTGTACAACTTTTTGGTTCTCTTGGTATTAATACTTACCTTGTTTTGCTTAATTTTCTGTGTCATTTACTAAGTAATCCCTGAATTTTCCAATGGAGTTGAAAATTTCCTTTGAATGTACATAACTGTCAGTTTTTTCTTCTTGGAGAACTCTCAGCTGGAGTCCTTCATCCTCATGGCCAATGTGGACTGACTGTCCACTGCATATTTTGTGCAACTTTCACCCTGACTCTCTACTGCACCGTCATTCTCAGACTTCTCTTTGTCTCTATCTTGATTGCTAGATCCTTTGTCTCCTTCCCTTTCCTTGGTTTACTTCTTAATTAAGGTGGACAGCGTTCTTCAATACCTTCCTGGAAATAGTGCTTGGGAGCTAATTTTGAAACACCATTCATGCCTCCAAAATATCTTTATTTTTCATCATACTCAATTGCTAGTTTAACTGGGTATAGAACTCTAGTGTGGAAATTATTTCCCTCAGAATTTAGAAGCATTGTTCATTTCCTTCTACTTTGTATGGTAGTTGTTGAGATCTTTGATACAGTACTGATTCCCAGCAATTTGTAAGTAATCTTTTTCCCTGGAAACTTTTACATTTTTATTTCCGGTGTTCATGCCTTGAGGGAAATTGTCTTTGTTTTAAAATTCAGTTTGCCATGTACTCATAGAAAATTTCAGTCTATAAATTCATGCTCTGCAGTTTGGGGAAGTTTTCTTATATTGTTTCTTTGGTGATTTTATCTTCTTCCTTTATTTTTTATTCTCTAGAACTTATTTTTTAGGGGATGCTCCTAGACTGATCACCATTTCTGTCAATTTTTGTCTCTTTGGTATTTTGTTCTTTTTTCGGGAATTTGTCCTTACTTTATCTTCCAGCCCTTATTTTTACTTTTAATAAATTAAAATATTATACTTGCATTCCCAAGAACTTTGTTTTCTGATACTTTAAAAAAAATCACCTCCAGTTCTCTTTTAAAGGAAACATCACCTTTTTAACATAATTCTTAAAATGTCAGTCATAATTTCTGTGCTTTCTTCTTCTTTGTTTCCTCTATGTTCCTTTTTCCTCCTGGTTTGTCTCGATATCTGCCTTTCATGTTGAAGAACTTCCTGAAATATAAAGTAGTTCTTAGCTGTCCATTCATACTGAAATGTGAGGCACTAAAATTCTGATAAAAATGTTAAAAGGAGAGATAAAGTTGTTGACATGTGGGCTTTGCCTAAGAGTAAAGACCAAATACCAAAACCTATAGACCTTTTCCCTGCAGAAAACCAGTTTCCCCTGGAATCTGCCTTTCATGTTGAAGAACTTCCTGAAATATAAAGTAGTTCTTAGCTGTCCATTCATACTGAAATGTGAGGCACTAAAATTCTGATAAAAATGTTAAAAGGAGAGATAAAGTTGTTGACATGTGGGCTTTGCCTAAGAGTAAAGACCAAATACCAAAACCTATAGACCTTTTCCCTGCAGAAAACCAGTTTCCCCTGGAAAGTCTCTTCAAACAGCTTTCCTGCATGAGATTTACCTGACTTCAGTGCCTTGGGAACTGATGATGAAGAGAGCAGAAATCCTCACCTTTCAGGAAACAGACATATCCTATTTTCAGATTGGCTCCTCACCTCTCCACCTGCTCTGCTTGATGCCTCCATGTTCAGAACCTTTCAGGTTCAACATCTCAGAACATAAACCTTCTGTCTTCTGCCAGCATGGGAGGGGACGATTACCTGGTTGCATGGGGTAGGGAATAAGTTTGAGATGGGGAGGCTCTTACAGGTCTTTTTTTTTTTTTTCTTTTAAACTTGTAACCAATCCTCCCAGTTTTTCACCCTCATCCTGAATCCCTGCCTTCAGAAGTAGCTGGTACTTCTAATTCCCAAGCTTTTCTGGGATTCTGTGACTAGAAATGTTTTGCTACCTATTTGCTTCTGCCATCTGCTCCCACAACGTTGCAGGCTTGGGTTTCAGTTTCCTGTGGTCTGCTATGTCAGGTACCACTCATCCATCCACTAATTTCCAAATTCTTGACTTCTCTTGCCTGCTGCCATTTCCTCTCCCATTCTCCTTTTCCTTGTGGGTTTATTATTTTTTTAAAAAAAATTCCACTAATAGCACTTTAGTGAGGCTTCTGGAAGTAGCCAAGATAAACATAAGCATTTAATCAGCAGTGATTAAGAAGTCTAATGTTCTCCATTGGAGTTTAGGGCGAAGGTAACAGTTAATCATATAGCATTCTTTCACCTTGCTGTGCCTGCTTCCTCTGTGCCATTATCTCCTGGAGTGAATAACTGGTTGGAGGTAATCCTGGTCACTAACCACCTTAACTCACCATGACTCCAAGTCAAGTGTAAAACAATTATCCCACACAACACAACCATCTTCACCGCTATCATAGCCTTTATAACCACAGTAATCATCACTGTTATCCTTTCCTTGACTTCCTCATAACCTCCGTTACCATCTCCACCACTGTCCCCACCATCACCATAACCACCGTCTCCATCTATACTCCTTGGTGTCCATGTCCACCATTACTTCTGAAAATGCCACCACACCCTCCACCATCATTTCATCACCATGAGCACCATCAACTCCACTGTTACCAATTCCATGATTTTTCACCAAAATTTTCATTATTTCCTCAGGTATTGTATTATCACCTCCAGAAATTTCATTTAAATTATACATTGAGTATATTCTTCCTTTTGGGTTGCAATAGTGATTTTTTAGTACACAGAAATATCTACATTTCAACACAGAATTCTCTATGTGGGTGGAGGGGTAGAAAAGAACCTATGGGTTTCTCCAGCTCAAGCTACATACATAGGAAGGGGTGGGATGGAAAGGGAACATTCATTGAGCCCTTTCTAGGCAATAGACATCACACTAGGCACATGAGTTAGAGGATTTTCTCTGGTAAGAATCACTGCCCTAGTTTTACAAGAAGGAAACTGAGATTCCCAGATGCTAAATAACATACTCAAGGCCACACAATTAATAAGTGTTGGAGCCAAGATTCCAACCCTGTGTGACTTCAAAGTCCATATTCTTTCCATTACACTATGCTGGCAAGAAATCTCAAGAGCTTGGTTTAAGCACAATGGGTTATGACTCTGAGTAAAGAAAGCCATTGTCATGGTCCCTGATCTCAGGGAGATCTGATCTGATGAGGCAGGAAGACGCCCCTCTCTCAAAAAGACTGTTATTAATGAACAAGATTAAATCCCAGATTCACAGATCCTACGCTTTGCCTATGCTCACTCAAACAATTCTTCACAATGCCCAAATCCTGCCACCTCTCCCTGACCTTGGGTTCCCAGAGGAAGAAAGGAGGGAGTGTGGACATCAAGTCCTGGGAATGCCTGGGGTTGGGAGAGCTGAGCTATTTTGGGATTGTTTACATTTGGAATCTTCCTGATTTTTGGTCCCAGAAAAACACCCACATGTTGGAAACTCTTCCGAGTTATTCACTGTTGGGGTTTTTCTTCATCTCCTTCAGCTTTTTCTTCTTCTTGGATGGAAAAAAAATCTGCTAGTGATTAGTCACAACCTGTGAGGCTCAGCTTTTGACAGCCCCACTGAGAAGAAAGAGACGAAGAGGCTCAGAGAGGGGCCCATGGGCAGATGCTGCTGGGAAGGAAATGTGGTTCACAGCATTGACCTCCTGGGGTGAGGGATGGTCCGTTCACCTCTGTCTGCCAAGGGACAATTGCTCCCTGGACTGTGGCTGTTTTATTCCAAGCTTTCATCCCAACTTAACTGGAGAGAACAGGCCAGAGCATGCATTAGAAGGAAACCCAGGGGGTCAGGACCTGAGCAAGCAAACTAAAAAGAGAGGAGAGGGGAGCAGGTGCCAAGCACAAAGGATGTCTGCCCAGTGGGGCCCTTTAGGCCACAGTCTCCACTGACAACCCAGAGGGCCCCATTTTAGGATGAAAGCTTAAGCTGAGACAATTCCATACCCCTTTGGACAGCCCTGTGATCCTTAGCAGGTTTTATCACATGTTTGGGCTCCTGGAAATCCCAGGGTGTGAGTGGGCCTCCTGCTTTTTTGCGAGAAGGCTAAGGGTCGGGTGGGGCTGAGCACTGTCCACAGAGACCAGGACAAAGGGAGATTGTTTGAGCTGAAGAACTGGGGCCTGGAAGTCATATCTGGATCCAATTTTAAAATCTAAGGATTGTGAAACATGGTGAGGAGGGGGTAATAAAGGGAATTTGGGAAATATCCCTTGGTGTAGGTCTTTTAAAAGAGGTTTCAAAGCAACAAAGGGAAACTCAGTGACTACAATGAGCAACAATACAGCAGGAAGGTTTAATGTCAGGGGACTGCGGAGCTGTCCCTAGGCTGTGTGGGACCCTGGAAAATATATTTTTTGTCAGGCTCCTATCTATGTAAACAATTTGAGTCATTCAAAATCGGCATGTCAGCACCATTCTGAAAGCCCAATCTCATGTGATCCCACATAAAAAATACTTCACCAGCCAGGGGAGCAATCCACTCACCAGACTGCCTGCTTTGAAGCCCTGGGGTGACTGCATAAGCAGAAGTTGCATTGCTTATTGGAGCATCTGGTCAACCCCACACATAGGGCAGAGGGTTGGAGGGCAGTTGAGGGAGGAGAAAGGCCTGGGGCCCACACAGGTCCAGGTTAAAGCTCAGGGCGCCCCACTCAGATGGCAGTGCCAGACCTTGTCTGTCCTAACCACAGAAGAGGAATGCACTTCAAGGACAGGGTCTTTCTCTCCCAGATCTAAGGATGGTACTAGGGCTAGAGACAGTGACATCTCGGCAGGACACCGGTACTTCTGGCAGGGGGCTGGTTCTGGAGGGGCAAACTGTTTTTTACTAGCTATGTGACCTCAGTGCACCCCCTGCTTCCTCTCTAACCTCAAGTTCCTCATTCATAAACTAGTAATGGCAATTCCTACCCTATAGAGCTGTTGTAAGCATAATGGTCAGCATCCTGGCCCTGCCTCTGCCTGCAAAGTGTGGAGTTGCCCATGGGCAGTGTGGTTCAGGTCTAGAATCTTGGCCCTGACTTCCAGCATCTCCAAGGTGGGTTGTGTTGGCCAACTTCATTTTTACTTGTCTCGGTCACCAGCCCTGGGGAGGAGCTCATCCTCTCTTAAGAAAAAGGGTCTCTAGGCCAGGCTCCTGGAGGGGAGGACAGAAGGCTGAGGTAAAGGTCTATTATCCAAAACAGGCAGTCAAGGTCAGCAGGGTTCAAGTTGCAGACCTGACAAGAGGAGAAGAAAGCCTAGGCTGGATCACCCAAGAGAGGATCTTGAGAATGTGATGCCAGCAGAGACACTACCAGCTTGGACTGAAAGGAACTGATGAAATAAAAGAAGGCAGAATGACAATGAAAATAAAGACTGGAACTTCACAGCCATGAGCCAAAGAATGTGGACAGCATCCATCCTGGGAAAGGTGAGGGGATGGACTTTCCAGGCTGGGGGCTACACAGTGATGATCTCAGGAAGTCTTCAGGCTGAGAGTCATTCTGGTCTTGTCATAAGGAAAGAAGGTGGCAGCTGAGCCCTCAGAGAAACATATTCAAGGCTCCCTTTCGATTCAGTCTATGTGTGATGGAATCCTAGTACACATTCACACTCCCATCCCCAAAGCACCCCCTGAGGAACAGCTAAGGAACAGCCATGGTCTGGAGATAAGTGAGAGGGGAGGATCAGGGCTTGACTAGGCTAAGCTTGCCCTCTCTCTCTGATTCCTTCTGCATCTCCTGCTTGCCCTCCCTCAGAATACTACACTAAGTGGCCTCCTGGAAAATCCCCTTTGGTGTCACGTGTTGTTAGCTATGGAGCCAGACTGAGGTCCCCTAGGACACTCAGCACAACCCAAGCTAGAACAGCCCCCAAAGGTAAAGACAAGGGAACACTTGGCAATGACCCAGCAAGGGCTCCACAAGAGCCTGTCTTGAAGATGCTCCATGAGCTTGCCATACCCAGAACTCTATCCTGCCAGGTGGCTAGCCTGGCCATCTGCCACTCTACTCACTGCAGAGCCCTGTGAAGCCTGGGAGGCAGCCCCCTGCCCAACCCCACCTCCATCTGGGAGTGCCTCCCTCCTCCCATCTACAGCTACTTTTTTAGAAGCCAACTGCTGTCTATCAAAAGATTTTGTTTTCTTACGTGCAAATTTAAACAAAAAGCCATACAAAGATACAGAAATCAATTACATTTAATTGCAATGTGTATGCAATGAGCCAACATAAGAAAGAAGAGACTGTCATGTTCTTTGATGGACCTACAGGAGAGCTGAAGCCATGGGTGCAATGCCATGCCTGGCAATACAGTCCCACCCTGGTGACAGGGTTCTGCCCCCTGCCCCCTGAGTTAGAGGAGCTCAGTGCCTGCCGGGGCCAGAGATCTGGAGGAAGGGGCCTCCACAATCGTGCTCCAGATGTCATTTAGGCCCGAGATTTATCAAAGTGGGGCAAGTGTGGGAAAAGACCACTAAGAAACCAGGATCAATGAAAGTACCACATGTGAAGGAAAGACGGAGGTCCAAGTCTGAGCACCAGTGGGCCTTGGCCTGTTTGGTGACATCATGAAGTGACACCACTCAGGTCCAACAAAGCCCTTCTGCTCAGAATATCATGGTCGTTTATTAACCATCTCCTTTTAGTCACTCTCACGACTACCAACTCCAGGGAGGGAGGCTGTGCATTATTTCTGCCATTTTACAGGTAGAGTAGCTAATGAGGAGAGATGGCATTGTGTCCTTCCTTGCTGACCACCTCCATGGAGCCTGCAGGGGCTGGTCCCAGCCTCGCATTTTGGTGGAGCCCCATCTTTGCCCCTACCCACACTGACTGGGGTGAAGGGGAGACAGAGCTGACAAAGCCAGGTCAAGGAGGGTAGCTCTCAACAGGACAAGAAGGCCTCTGGTCACCAGGAGGTGGCCCAGCCCTCCTGGCCAGGTGCCCTCTCCCACATTCACCAGCTAAACTTCCTAGGCCAGGGCCTCTGACCTGGACCCACTGTCTGGGAGAGCTGGCACCTTGAGGATCAGCCCTCATTCTGTCAGAGAGCAATTAGCCTCATCTCAAGTATTTGTGCCCCCACCTGCCCACTTCATTCTGTTTATGTGTTGTCCTGGAACCACGTCTTGGCCCAGCCTCTACCCTTAGAGAGTTCCCTAAAGGCAAATTCTGGGTCTCTCTCCCCTCCACTTCTATATATTTACTCCCAAGACTGTTTCTTGCTTTTTCTTTTCTTTTTAATACTCTGCTATTTGCTTGCTTGCTTGGACGCTCAGTCATGTCCAACTCTTTGTGACCCTTTGAGCTGTAGCCCACCAGGCTTCTCTCTCCATGGGATTTCCAAGGCAAGAATACTGGAGTGGGTTGCCATTTCCTTCTCCGGGGGAATCTTCCCAACCCAGGGATCAAAGCCTCCTCTCCGGTGTCTCCTGCGTTGCAGGCAGATTCTTTACCATTGAGCCATCAAGGAAGCCCCAGGACCCTTCTATTTTCTCACAAAAACTGATTGATAACTGTTTCCTCCCAGACATCCATCCTAACTTGGATTTTCCTCCATAGATGGATGGAGATGCACCATGTACTTGTCAACCAGGGAATGAACCAGAGTCTCCCCTTTTCCCAGATGGCGAAAGCAAGTCTCAGAGAGGTTGGGAGACTGGCCTGTCAGGAAATACTCAGTTCTGGACCTCTGGCCTCCCAGTCTGGGGTCCTTTCCCCCAGACAACCTCACCATGGCCTCCTCGTGTTCACCCCAAGAAAAATCTAAGAGCCGGGATAGGAACTGGGACAAAGAGGAGGACACTGGGGCCCAGGCCTTGACCCCAAGTTCCTATTTATAGTCCTTGTTCCGGAGACGGCCACTTAAACACACATTCCTGATAACTGAATAATCTTTGGCACCAAGCAAAAAATAGCCTGTGGCCCAGACCACAATTGCACAGCTGGAGCAGGGTGAGCAGGGGCGGCGTGGGGCTGGATGGTGCAGGACAGGCTACCGAGGGGGGAGAGGGGTGGCAGGCGGGGCCAGGGTTGGGACAAGTGAGTGGGACTGCAAATATAGCCAGTTAAATATAGCCTTGCCGACCTGGACACGGGGCCAGCCTCCTCTGCAGGCAGTGTTTCCCAAATTGGCTTGGATCTCCTTTTCCCAAAGGAAGTGAGAGCCAGAGGCCTGGAGGGGAGGGGCTGGAGGGACCTTGATGGTGATGGGCTGAAGGCACTGGAGAAATTGGAGATAAACTGTGGACCCAGAGTTGCGGCCCTGCTGGCATCTTCTGTAAGTGCCACTCTGATGGGGAAAGAGTAGCCATTCCCTGAGGCAGATAACAGAGGGGACCTCATTCCCCAAACCAGCTGGCTAAGACCCCAGGCCCCTGCCAGCTCCAGGACTGATGCTGAGGCCTCTTCTTCCAGAAGACTCAGGCCAGGGTGAAAATGGGAGCAAGAGATATGGAAAGGTTTGGAGTCCAGAGGCCTCAGAAAAACAACCACGGCTGCTTCTTCCCTCAGGGTCCCCCTAGAGCAGAATTTTGGACCAACAGACACCAGGTTGATGCCAAGGGGCTTCCAGGGGTGACACTTTGGGCAAACGTTTCTTTGCTCCTAACAGTTTCCTCCCACCCTTCAGTTGCTCCACTGGAGCAGGATTTTGGTTCTAAGCGCTGAATGTGGGGGCATCAGTGTGTCCCCCTTTCAAGAGTTACTGATAATAGTAAATAGGGTTACAAAGCCATATCTGAGACTCTCCTGCCCCCCTGTCGGTGTCACTGATATTCTCGGAGGTCCCAGGCCTTGTCTCACTCAGGGTTGGGGATAAGTCTCGTCACCTTACACCTCGCTGTAAGCCCCCTGAAGGAGTCTCACCTCGGCCCCTGCCGCTGCTGTCCCCTGAAAACCCCTCCATGCCCGGCTGCCACCAAGCCTGCAGAGGGCCAAACCATATTGCTTTCCTTCTGATCATCCCCAGAATGTGTCATCAGGGAAAGGAGAAACAAAAAGAACATCCGTGTCCCTGGTCCTATGCTGTGGAGCTCCAAGGATCACTGCCTATGCCTCAGATCCCACAGAGCTCATCAGTTTTCTCTCTGTCAAGGGTACGGCGCACACTTGGCACATTTTGCTTGCTCTTACTTCAACATCCTTCCAAGTTGGGGGAATGTGCCTCGGGTGTGGTCTTGGGGTAGCAATGCCACACTCCCCACTTCAGGAGATGGGGGTGGCAGGTCCAAGGACTCTGTGCAACTCAGCAGGGAGCACACCAAGAGGAAGCCCTCAGTCTCCACCGGCTGCAGCCATAGGGCAGGCTGGAAGGGGGTAGGGGCAGTGACAACTGTGTGGGGAAGGGGCTGGTCATGCAGGCCCAGTGCAGCCAACCCCGGGGCCCCCGTGTAGGGCACTGGCCCTGCATTTCACAAAGATGCCCAAGAGCCTACCATCTGCCAGTTACCATGGCTACGAGTAAATGAGGCCCAAGACCTGCTCCAGCAACTGCTCACAGTCACAGTCAGGTATGTGCTGGAAGTGATGACAGAAGCTGGCAGGAAGCTGAGCCAGTGGGGACAGGGATCAGGAAGACCTCTGGAGGCCAGGGAGGCAGTGAAGCACGGGATTCCAGACAAGGAGCCTATGTGTAAAAGGCCCAGAGTGAGAGAAGGATATGGGAGATGGGTGGTGTGGCTGGTGCTGAGAATAAAGGGGAGAGCGACAGGAGGTACAGGATGCTGGAGGAAGGAGAAGGGGCCAGGTCATGCCTTGGACCCCACTTGGGGAAATCCTCCTGAGGGCAATAGGGAGCCATTGAAGGGTTGTAAGAGGGGGTAACCTGATCTATATCTAGGTCAGAAGGGTACTTTGGCCAAAGTATAGAGTGGATGTGGAGGGGAAGCCTAGACAGGATGTGGGCAGACCAGTTAGGAGACACTAGCAGATGCCCAGGGGAGCAACGGTTGTAGCCTGAACCTAGATGATGGGGGAAGTGGGTGGAGAGAACTGGGAAGTACTCAGATGTGTTTACGAAATAGACACCATAAGACATGGTAAGTACTTGGATGTGGGGAGAAGAGACAGAAAGAGGTAAAACATTCATGCATTCGTTCATTCATTCGCATATTCACTTATCAGCTGCACAATGAACATCTAATACATGGAGTTCTTTGCTAAGCCCTGGGGATACAGAAAGTGAGACAGCAGGTTTCTTCTCTCAGGGTTCACATTCTAGCTACACAGGGATGATGCAAAACAAACTCATAAACAAATTCAAGATCATTTTTGGGTAGTGGCAAACGCTAGGTAGGCTTCCAAAGTAAAGAATCTGTCTGCCAATGCAGGAGAGTCTGGAGACGTGGATTTGATCCCTGGGTTGGGAAGAGCCCCTGGAGATGGAAATGGCAACCCTCTCCAGTATTCTTTCCTGGGAAATGCCATGGACAGAGGAGCCTGGTGGGCTACAGTCCATGGGGTCGCAGAGAGTCAGACATGCCTGAGCACACATGCAAATGCTGTGATGCTAATAAAACAGGGCAAGTAATAGGGTGGTTGTGGGAAAGGGCCTGCCTTAGATTAAATGTTCTTTGAAGCCTTTTCCAGAGGAAAGACTCAAAATTCAAGGCTCAGAGTGGGAACGAATTTGCAGTTTTTGAGGAACAGAAGAAAGACCAATGTAACTGGGGTGTAGTAAATGAGGAGAAAAAATGAGGTAGAGGGTTGGGCAGCTCCCAAGTCTTGCAGACCATGATGAGGCATTTCCATTTTATTCTAAGTGAACTAGGGAGTCACTGGAAGGTTTTTAACTAAACAGGGGAGGGACACGATCTGATCTATACTTTTTCAAAAGATTAACTGCTTTATGAAAAATAAAACTATGGCCATATTAGTTTTCTAGGGATGCTATAACAAAAAAACACAAACCAAATGGCTTAGACTATAAATTGATTGTCTCACAGTTCTGGAGGCTAAAAGTCTGAGATCAAGGAGTCAGCAGAGCTGACTCTCATTCTGAGAGCTTGAGAGAGAATCTGTTCCATGGCTTTCCCATTGTGGGTTGCTGGTAATTTGGAGCTTTCCTTGGATTATAGCAATATCACCTTTATCTCTGCCTTCATCTTCACAAGACAGTCTCCCTATTGTGTGTGTCTTTGCCCTGATTTCCCCTTTTTATTAAGGATATCAGTCATATTGGAATAGAACCCATCCTAGAGACCTCATCTTACCCTAATTAATTACATTGCAAAGCTCCTGCTTCCAAATGAGGTCACCTTCTGAGGTACTGGTGTTAGGAGTCCAACATATGGATTAGGAGATAGACACGGCTCAACACAAAATGCTGGCATTCACTCCTATGCTTGGTAAGGATAATTTGATACTAGAGATCTTAGGTAGTTACCCCATTGAGTAGCTAGTGAAGACTAGTGGGCAGTGATGCTCTTTCTTGAAGTGGTTATCCTGATGACCCAGTGTGGGAGGCAACGAGAAGTTCAGCTTTGAACATGATGATTTTGAGGTGTCTACAAAAGATTAGAGGAATATCCAGTAGGCAACTAGACATATGTTGTGGCGCACAGGAGAGGAGTTGGGACTAGACGTGTCAATTTGCAGTTCATGAGTATCGTAGGCAGTAAAGTCAGGGAAATACATGAAGTCACTGGGAAACGTGTAGAGGGAAGATAAGACCAACACGTAGGGGCTCTTTGCTGAGGAACACTTTAGGCCTGAGCCTATAGACTGAAAAGGGGCAGCAGAGCCAGGTGGGAAATTGGGTGGGAAAGAGCGATACCTTGTGAGCCAGGGGAAGGCAGCGTTTCAAAAAGGAGCAAATTGACTTCTGCTTCTGGTATTAGTGGGCTAAGTTATTTGACTCAATCCTCTTACTGAGAACGATTGAAAGTAACAGGGGATTACTTTTAAAAACATAATCTTTAGAGCATCGAAGAGTTCATAAGGAAATGGAAATTACCAGGCTAAATCTAGAAGGAGGAGATTGCCCAGAAAGGTAAGGGACTTGCCAATCTGTAAGACAAAGCCTCAAAACCAAGCTGTGATTTTTCACACCTCTCAGGAAGAGGAGACGAGAATAGAAAGCCCTCATGAACTCATTAAACAGCCCTTTCCCAGGGCTTTCCCAAGTTCTGACAGACCTCTCCCACAGTAAACCGGAATTATAAAGAACTGCACTCTCCAGGGTGAATTGAAAGTAAAATGGCCACTCACTTTCTCTTCCCCAGCATCCATGCACAGGTGCATGTACACACACACGTGTGTGCACGCCAAGTCACTTCAGTCCTGTCTGCCTCTTTGCTACCCTGTGGACTGCAGCCTGCCAGGCTCCTCTGTCCATGGGATTCTCCAGGCAAGAATACTGGAGTGGGTTGCCATGCCCTCCTTCAGGGCATTTTCCCCAGCCAGGGGTAGAACCTTCCTCTCTGTGCCTTCTGCATTGCCAGGGGCGTTCTTTACCACTAGCACCACCTGGGAATCACACACACACACACACACATAACCCTGCCTCCCAGGATTATACAAAAGTTAGCCTGATGCAGAACAGATCTGGGAAGAAGAAAAAGAAAGGAAAAGAAGAGGTAAGGGAGGGGAGGAAGAAGGGAGAAGAAAGAAAGGAGAAGGAAACCCATCACTGAGCGTTTATAGAGCAATTAGAGGTCGTTCACTGGAATCACTGACCAAATCTGTATCACTAGGGGAGTCCAAGGAATCTCAAGCTATGAGAGTTTATGTAACTGGGATCATAACTTTAATCCATTTTTCACTATCATATTATTTAAAATATAACATTTTAATCTAATTAAATGTTTACATAAGATATCAAAAACCTAAGGATGCTTACCAAAGAAAAGCTGCAGTAACGGAAAAGAGACTTTAAGAAAAAGGCATTACCAAGAATCTGGTCACAATAAAAAAAGATTTAGTTCACCAGAAAGGTATAGCAAGTTTAAACTCTATGTACATAATAACATAGCCTCAAAAGTATACAAAGTAAAAATTATCAGAACTTCCAAAAAACTGAAAAACCTGCAATCACAGTGCATTAACTCAGTTCACACAAGCCAGAGTTCAACCAAGATGTCAGTTCATTCTTCTGTAGCAGGATCTGTTCCTTCTTCTGGCCTAATATGTGCCCTCCACTCCAGGGCATCCTTTTCCAGGGTTGGAATAAGGAAGAGAATAGCAGAATAGTCAGGTACACAGGGTCAGTACCCAAGCTGCCTGGGTTCAAGTCCTAGCCCTACATTTAAACCTAAACTCTCTGAATTTCAGTTTCCTCATTTATAAATTTGGGGTAATAACTGATCATAGTGAAGATAATGAATTAATGCACCTAAAGAACTTAGAACAGTGCTTGGAATACAGTAACCACCCCGATAAATGTTAAGAATAACAACTCTACTACCTAGGAAGACAAATTCTTATCCAGATGATTGCCTTGTGAATGTGGAACTAGAAAAGGGTGTGGAATGGCTTGGAGGGAAAGTTTACTGTGCTCTGGGGAAGCCTAATAAAATATCTTAACTCCACAAAAGAGAGCCCTCCCCCATTTCCTGAGCCTCTCTTCCCTGAACGCGGCTGGAAAGCAACAAACAGCTCTTATTCCTCCGATCGTTTTCATTCTAATCTCACCATTCCAACCCACCCACCCACCTGTAAATGAGCTATGCACCAATGTGCTAAGTACACATTGACTGGCTGTGAATTCAACGGAGTTTCTCAGTGCCTGTGCCTCAATTTCCCATCAATTTCACTGAACCATCTACAAGGCTGGGTTAGTAGTTCAGTTACCTATTGCTGCGCAACAGACCACCTCAGTCCTAATGGCTTGAAACAGGGGTCGGCAAACCATGGCCCACTTCCTGTTTTTGCACAGTCTAAAGGCTGAGAACAGTTCCTTATATTTTTAAAGAGTTGGGAAAATATCAAAAGAAAAATAAAGTTTTATTGGAACACAGCCACACGCATTCCTTTATGTGTTGCCTGTGGCTGCTTTCGCAGGACAACAGAGTAGAATTGTTGCAGCAGAGACTCAATGGCCTACAGAGCCTAAAATATTTACTATTTTGTCCTTTACAGAAGGACAACTGCCTGGCCATTTCCTAGCTTTCCTATCCCCTTCCTTTCCTTGCTTCTCCTTCTGGAATGGTCGGCTTCCAGGACAAAACGCTGAAAGAGGCATAAACTCCGGGCAAAGAAACTGCTTGTTGCCCCTTTCCGTGGGCAAAGTAGCAGAATTAAGTGGGATCACTGGTTGTTTTAGCAGATGATGAATGGGTCTGAATGGGATGCAGGTTGTCACTCAGACTTGCTAGAGGCCCCACAAAGCCCATGACCAGCTGTGACACATATGAAGAGCCCTTGCCACGGGCCACATTCCATGTCAAAGCCTGGCCTCCAGATGCCAAGCTCCACAGTCAGGGCCACCATCTGCATGGCCCGCACGAGACCTCCCAGACTGAGGCCATGTGCAAGAGTGCTGTCAGTGGGGGAGCTGGGGCCTTCCAGTTGTGGAGCACATGGATTGACAGGTATGCTGTTCCCACCCCAGGCCTCGCCACAGACTTGGGAACTCGGGACTACCAACGTTGAGATAGTGTATGTCTCCACTGGAGGAGGGGCCAGGCAACCTTTCAACAGCTGGGGCTTTGGGAGGTCACAGGACTCCCTGCAAGTCTCACCCACATCAATTACATAGAGGATAAATTGCTTCCCAGTCACACTCAGCCCTAATTCTGGTCACATCAGTGTAACCTCAGACTGACCACAGACTGACCCTGATATTGACTCAGACTGACTCCAGCCCTGGCCATGACCAGCCTCTGACAATGGCCACCAAACTGACCCTGGCCCAAGACTAGCCTTGACCCCAGCTGCAAAACCAATGCTGCCCCTGACCACTGACTGGCCTCTGATCTATTAATAACATTAGTGGAATACAGCAAACCATAGCACAGCCTCACAGGTGTAGCATCCAACTGCACTTGAGTGACAGGTCAGGAGGAGGAGGGTCTGTCCTATATAAACTCAGAGTCCCTGCAGCAAACAGGTCTTGAGTGACCGCTCCCAGCCAAGACAGATCAGAAGCACTTTCTGGAATGCCTGATGGCCTCTGGACCTTATCCTGTAGTTCCCCACCAGACAGGCCTTCTTCTCCTTTCTGCTTACTCTAATCCTGCTATGTCCAGTCCAGCTGCCCGAGTAGGCCATGCTGACTGTTCACGTAGATTTTCAAACAGCTTTGACACATATGTCCCCATGGGAAATGTCCTCTAAAAGGGTCACCGGGGAGCTTCTTTTTCCAAGAGTAGACACAGGAGCTATCTTTTGCTTCCCCCCACAAATTCAGTGGAAACCAGTTTGAAATATCACTGTCTTCGGGACTTCACTGGTGGTTCAGTGGTTAAGAATCCACACTTCCACTGCAGCGGGTCACAAAGATCCCACATGCCACACAGTGAGGGGGAAAAAAAAGATTACTTAAAACATACAGTTGACCAGTAGGCACATGAAAAGATGCTCAACATTGCTAATTATTAGAGAAGTGCAAATCAAAACTACAATGAGGTACCGTCTCACACCAGTCAGAATGGCCATCCTTAAAAAGTCTACAAATAACAAATGCTGGAGAGGGTGTGGAGAAAAGGGAACCCTCCTATACTATTGGTGGGAATGTAAGTTGATACAGCCACTATAAAAAACAGAATGGAGTTTCCTCAGAAAACTAAAAATAGAATTACCATACAGTCCAGCAAGCCCACTACTGGAAATCAGTTCAGTTCAGTTGCTCAGTCGTGTCTGACTCTTTGTGACCCCATGAACTGTAGCACGTCAGGCCCCCCTGTCCATCACCATCTCCTGGAGTTCACCCAAACCCATGTTCATCAAGTCAGTAATGCCATCCAACCATCTCATCCTCTGTTATCCCCTTGTCCTCCTGCCCTCAATCTTTCCCAGCATCAGGGTCTTTTCCAATGGGTCAGCTCTTCACATCAAGTGGCCAAAGTAACGGAGTTTCAGCTTCAACATCAGGCCTTCCAATGAACATCCAGGACTGATCTCCTTTAGGATGTACTGGTTGGATCTCCTTGCAGTTCAAAGGNATCTCATCCTCTGTTATCCCCTTGTCCTCCTGCCCTCAATCTTTCCCAGCATCAGGGTCTTTTCCAATGGGTCAGCTCTTCACATCAAGTGGCCAAAGTAACGGAGTTTCAGCTTCAACATCAGGCCTTCCAATGAACATCCAGGACTGATCTCCTTTAGGATGTACTGGTTGGATCTCCTTGCAGTTCAAAGGACTCTCAAGAATCTTCTCCAACACCATCATTCAAAAGCATCAATTCTTCTGTGCTAAGCTTTCTTTATAGTCCAACTCTCACATCCATATATGACCACTGGAAAGACCATAGCCTTGACTAGATGGACCTTTGTTGACAAAGTAATGTCTCTGCTTTTTAATATGCTGTCTAGGTTGTTCATAACTTTCCTTCCAAGGAGTAAGTGTCTTTTAATTTCATGGCTGCAATCACCATCTGCAGTGATTTTGGAGCCCATAAAAAAATAAAGTCAGCCACTACACTGGAAAGACCATAGCCTTGACTAGATGGACCTTTGTTGACAAAGTAATGTCTCTGCTTTTTAATATGCTGTCTAGGTTGTTCATAACTTTCCTTCCAAGGAGTAAGTGTCTTTTAATTTCATGGCTGCAATCACCATCTGCAGTGATTTTGGAGCCCATAAAAAAATAAAGTCAGCCACTCTTTCCACTGTTTCCCCATCTATTTGCCATGAAGTGATGGGACCGGATGCCATGATCTTTGAGCTTTAAGCCAACTTTTTCACTCTCCTCTTTCACTTTTATCAAGAGGCTCTTTAGTTCTTCTTCACTTTCTGCCATAAGAGTGGTGTCATCTGCATATCTGAGGTTATTGATATTTCTCCCAGCAATCTTGATTCCAGCTTGTGCTTCCTGTAGCCCAAAGTTTCTCATGATGTACTCTGCATATAAGTTAAATACGCAGGATGACAATATACAGACTTGACATACTCCTTTTCCTATTTGGAACCAGTCTGTTGTTCCATGTGCAGTTCTAACTGTTGCTTCCTGACCTGCATACAGGTTTCTCAAGAGGCAGGTCAGGTGGTCTGGTATGCCCATCTCTTTCAGAATTTTCCACAGTTTACTGTGAACATGTCCAGACAAAACTATAATTCAAAATTATACAGGCACCCCTATATTCATAGAAGCACAGCTCACAGTGGCCAAAACATGGAAACAACCTAAATGTTCACTAACAGATGAATGGATAAACAAGATGAGGTATATACACACACAATGGCATACTACTCAGCCATGAAAAGGAATAGAATAATGCCATCTGCACAACACAGATGCAATTAGACTTCACATTACTAAGTGGACTAAGTCAGAAAGAGAAAGACTAATACCATGTGATATTACATATATGGAAGGTAAAATATGGCAAAAGTGAGCCTATCTGCTTTGTAAACAGAAACAGGCTCATAGACATAGAGGACAGACTTGTGATTACCAAGGGGGAGGGCTAAGGGGGAGGGGTAGACTGGGAGCTTGGGGTTAGTAGATGCAAAGTATTACATTTAGAAATGGATAAACAACAAGGTCCTACTGTATAGCACAGGAAACTGTACTCAGTATTCTATGATATGAGTACATAATATCTATGATTTGAATTTGTCCTATGATAAACCATAGTAGAAAAAGATATTAAAGAGAATGTGCATAGGTATATAACTGAGTCACTTTGCTGTGCAGCACAGATTGACACAACATTGTAAATCAACATTACTGGAATAAAAATATTTCACCGTCTTCTTGCACACATCATTGCTGGGAAGAAGTCTGATGTCAATTTGATGTGGGTTTCTTTTTGTAAGTAATCCACTCATTCTCTTCCAGTGAGTCAGGATGGGATATGGGACAGAAGGGGCAAGAAGTTCACCCCTTGGGACACTGTGTGGACAATGAGGTGGGAGCCTGGTTGAGCGTGTTTTGGTTATGACATCTCCCCATTCCATCTGCTGCACCATACTCCAAGCCCCACTTGCTTATCCGTCCTCAGTGTTCCTGAGCCTCAAGGACCTAAGAACCAGCATGTTCTCAATGCACACAGCCCCTATTCTGAGAGCTCTGGACCTTCCCTCTTTCATGGCAGTGAACCGTTCCCCATGGCCAGGGGACAATGCCCATGTGAGTACCTGCTATGCAGCTGTGTGCCTACCTGTATGTATGTATGCATGTGGCTACACATACATGTGCATATGAATGTGTGTTATCGTGCATGTTTGTATGTGTGTACATATACATGAATATGAATGAGCATATGAGAGGTGTCTAGAAGTGAGTATGCGTGTTTGGTATGCATGTGGGTATGCATGGGTTATGTGAGTATTGTGAATGTGTTACTTATGGGTTGTGTCTACATGTGTGCTTTTGTACATGTGTATGTTTCTGAGAATATGTGGCTCTTCCACCCCCGACTAGCAATGTGCTCACCTGTGTTTCCTGAACAATCCTTGGACTAGATGCAGCAGATTCCCAGCAAATCTCAAGGGCTTGCATTCAGTAGGACAAGATTTCAAGCCTTCTGAGTCTGTGGCCAGTAGCCTTGACACACCCAGAAACCTGTCAGAAGTTCAATTGCCAAGGGTGGCTTGGAGGAACAAGGAAAACAGGAGACTTTGGGTAGGCTTATGCCTCTAAGTTGTTCCCCCAACTAGTCCAAGCTCATGGGCTGTTACTGCCAGCACACATCACCTGCAGCTAATGCTGCCCCTCTATCCCCAAACCCTGTTTCCAGATCCCAGGTCCCTCAGCATCCAAAGCACTAACCCCTGCCTTCTCCCAGCCACTAACTCGCAGGCCCACCTGCCCGACTCCCCTCTCCACACACACCCTTGCAGAGAACAGGAAGAGGGAACACCCTCAGAAAGTTCACCTTTCCACCTTCTGCCTGAGCAAGCCTGAAGCGACAAATCAAAGAGCAGCCTGAGGAAAGATCCTTCACCCCTGGGTAACATTTCAGTTTCCCTCTCAACTCCATCCATCCACAAAGAAGAATTTGAGGCTTCAGAAATTTCTCTCAGTTCTACTGTGCACTGCAGCTACGTAAGATTGTTAGAGGGTAAATGAGGTCGCTCTAACTAGCTCTCAAGGCCTGTAAGGAATTTAGGATCCCAACACAAGTTCACACACCAATCCACACTATCCTTCCCATCAGGTGGAGTGAGAAGCAGGAAGTGAGGCATCCTAGGAAGAGCATGAGGCATCTTGGGAAGGGCATGAGGCATTTGGGGAGGAGCATATAATTTGCATCAAGCCCCAGATGAACTGCTGATCAACTTTATGACCTTTGGTAAAGTTTTCTTTACTTTTCCCACATAGACCAGAATAATTGACAAGATAATTTAAAATCCATATTGGAACACTGTTAATGGTCAAACAAGGGCCTATTAATATGTAAAGCCCAATATTCCAGGCATATGGAGACACGGGATCACCCTATGTCGCCTATAAAAGTGATGATGATGGTGGTGATGGTGAAGGACTTCCAAAGAGAAGATCTCTTGGTAGATTTTCAGACATTCCATTTTGGCCACGGGCCAGAATCTGAGGATGAAGGGAGGGAGAAAGGGCTCGCAGATAGTCCCTCCGACTCCCAGCTTCTCTGCCCCGGGGCCTCCTGCCCTCTCCCCACCTGCTCTCCTTCGAATGCCCCGACCCTGACTCTGCAGCAGCTCTGATGCCTTTAGCATTCGCCCAGGTTTACCTCCGAGGGAGTGCTAAGTTCAAAGATCAGATAAATTTTCTGGCAGACTTGGGGCTGGTGGCCGACTGCCAGAGGTGGGAATGGCCCTGCAGGCATGGGGTCAGGCAGGTTATTTTGACTCCTCAGCATAGGGTGAGGGGCCTTGGGAAGGAGAAATGTATCGTGTAGCGGGAGGAGACTCTCTGATGAGTGGGATTTGGCTTCGCCTTCCAGCTTGGAACAGGAGAGGGAGGAGGACAAGGCAAGGAGCTGGAAAAGGAAGGGGGAGAAGGAGCCAGGGGAAAATAAATCTGGGGAAGAACCTATTTTAAAAGTCACTCTTTTGGGTTCCAGCTCTCCCCCACCACACCCCAAAACCCAGGCACTGGGCCACAGGGTGTGGTGACAAGGTCTGTGTGGTTGGTGGCAGGAAACCCTTAGGCAGCCAGTGCAGCTGGAAAGGCCAGGTGGGGAGGGGTGGGAGGGGCCAGCAGAGGTCACCAGAGCCAGTCCCCTGTCTCACTACCATGATTGCCTCTAGACCATTGCCTTCAAACTTTTGATAGTGACACATATTTTATGTCACAACCCAAAGTTTACCCCCCAAAATACTTGCTTAGGGTATCCTATATTTTCAATTCTACTTTTTTTTTAATGGTGATTGCAAATCATGGCATCATCTTCACAAACCACTATAGTCATCACCTGTGCTTCTGAAAAATCACTGTTCCAGACTAGTGCTTTTGAAACCTTAATAAGCCTGCCTATAAATCACCTAGGAGCTTGCTAAATGCAGATTCTGGTTCAATAGGTCTGCAAAGGATCCGGAGAGGCTACGTTTCTAACAAGCTGCCAACATGATGCCATGCTAGTCCTCAGATCTGGGAGTAAAAGGCTCCAGACTACAACTTCCTGGACAGCGCCCGTTTCAGCAAAAAGGCTAGGAGTTTGGTGCATGCAGAGTGAAAGGGGAAGAGGGTTATCCCGCTGAGAGCTGTCCATCGCTCAGCCTCCAGACAAGGCTACAGCTGAAATGTTGCAAAGGCCTGATGGCAAAGACCTGCCTTCCAGGGACCTAGGTTGAACTACTGTGATCTGGGAGCCACATGGAGATTCAGCTGTCAGTCTGAGCCTCCCAAAAAAATGAGAGAACGAAGAAATTTGTAGGTTTGAGAGACCTCATGCAGCACTCCAACAGGTGAGCTCAACAATGTCACAAACTGGAATTACTCACTGGAGACGCAAAATAACCAGGAAAGCTGTCTGGTTATTGTTCTCTAGGTGGAACAGTAAGTAATGCTGAACTTCCTTCCCCATGGGTACTCAAGTTACAAAAGACTGTGCAACAATTGACTAGAACAGAGGATCGCAACTGCAGCTCCTAAAAACCCTAGCTTGGCAAAATCAATCAAAAATGAGTTTTGAGGTCACATGTGTTTGGGAAACACAGTCTCATCTTAGAGAGTTCTGTTCACAGTGAAAGCCTATGAGAAGACCTTCAATCAAGAACCCTATTTAATTCGAGTTCCCAAACTTACTCAACGTTGAAATTTTTTCTTAACCTATTGTTATGGACTGAATTATATCACTACAAAACTTCTGTGTTGTTAACTCCCCTAACCCCCAGTGTGACTGTATTTGGAGATAGAGCCTTTAAGTAGATCACTACGGCTAAATGAGGTCTTAAGAACATAGCGTTATCCCGTAGGACTGATGTTCTTAAAAGAAGGGGAAGACACGCGCTCTGTCTTTCTCACCAGCTGGTTGCACACAGGAAAGGCCACATGAGGACAGTGAGAAGGTGGCTGCCTACAGGCCAGAAAGGTCTAATCAGAAGCCAATCCTAACAGCATCTTGGTCTTGGACTCTGAGCCTCTGAAACTTTGAGAAAATACATATTAGTTCTTTCAGCTGCCCAGTCTGTGGTACTCTGAGCAAATCAATACATCCTCCTACAAGGCAGCATGGAACTCACCTTAGGAATGCAGGATGTGTGTTTTCTTCATTCCCCTGATCTTCAAGGAGAATTATGAGTTTCGTGTAGACAGGAAATGGACTATGATTCCCATTTTAAAGGTTAAGAAACTATAGTCCATGAACATGAAAGTGAGTAGCCCGAAGTCACACAGCTGGGCAGAACTGAGCACACAAAATTCAAACTCAGTTCTGACTGAATGGGCAGACATGACCCCATTTGAGGAGGCTGCCATCAATGTGCCTGTTTTGAACCCCGCCTCATGACAAATGGGTCTCTCCCTAAGCACGAGATGGCGTGCGAGCTCAGTCCCCTCAGGCGTGTCCAACCCTGTGTGATCGCATGGAGTGAAGCCCGCCAGGCTCCTCTGCCCACGGGACTCGCTGGACGGGAATATTGTAGTAGGTTGCCATGCCCTCCTCCAGGAGATCTTCCCAACCCAGGGATCGAACCCACGCCTCCTAAGTCTCCTGCACTGAAGGAAAGTTCTTTACCCACTAAGCCACCTGGGAAGCCAAGACTAGGTAGTAAGAAAAATAGTCCTCGATCAAAGAAAATTTCTCGGAGAAGGTGGATTCTAGAAGGGGGCAAGGAGTGGTCATGTTTGAAGTAACCAGCAACCAAACTGAAGAGAACTAAGTTGAGGACCTGCTGTCAGACCAGCTGGGCAGTGAGGGCCACTGTAGACCTTGAGCAGCCGGGCCATGACAAGGTCTTTCTTGGTGCAGGTGTGTGAGACCATTGCCTGGTCCAGGTCAGGGAGGAGCCTGGATCTGGGAGGCCCAGGATCCCAGCCAGTAGCACAATAATACTGCAGAGGTGGTACGTGGAGTAGGGCAGGGGTTGCTAGCTTCATCATTCTCTCCCCATGCCAGTCCCCATGACCTTGCCACCTGGCGTGGGGATGTTGGGCCCAGGGGCTGGTTGGATTTTCCAGGCCTTGACATTTAGAGCTGGTCCTGGCAACCAGCGCCTTCCAGACTGCTGCTGGGGAAACTGACGATGAGGAGCGAAGGGTGGATGGAAAAACTAGTTAAGGCACACACACACTCACACACACACACACACACACACTCATACACACACACCACACACACACCACACACTCACTCACACACACACACCACACTCACAGACTCACACGCAAACGCCCTCACACTCACTCACACACACACACGGCTAGGATGGCTGCTGGGCAGGCAGGCTTTCTCCCCAACTGCGTAAGTGAGCCCTGGCTCAGTGTGCTCACCTCCATGCATCCTCCCAGACCAGCTCATTCAGCCCAGAATCACCATCACGCGAGGGAAGGGAGAAAGCCCCAAGGCAAACTCCAGAGGGACTGGCTAGGCCTCCAAACAGGGCACCAGCTGGCCCTCCAAAAGGGAGTCGGTTGGCCCCTTCGGGGCAATGATTCTGAGGCCTGGGGGGTCCTAAGGCTCTTCAAAGTGTCCCAGAGGAGCAGAAGAGTGCTGAGGGCCGCCCTCTCACCATCACTCCCATCCAGACCCAAGTTGGGAGCAGAGGTGCTGAGCCGCCGCTTGTACTTTCATTCCCCGCCACTCCAGGCAGGATCAGAATTATCGCAAAGCAGACAGGGCAGGGTGGGAGTGCCTCTGCCACTCTGTTGAATGCTCAAGGCAATGCTATAAGCTAAGGATGGCTTTCCCATTTCATAGGACACAAAATGAGTCAGGAGGACAGGAACTGATTTGTCCGCCCCTGGCCACACGATCAAAATCTCCCGTCTCTCCTGGGGTAGCAGCAGTTCCAGCACCTACTGGTTACTGGAGGGAAGATCTAAGTAGGGCCACCACTGTCCCTCACCAGGAAACACCACACGTGTTCTGTTCTATAGAGGTTGCAGAGCCCAGGGACGAGAACAAAGGCTGCAGGGACTAGAGTCTTGTCGCCATTGGCCTCTTACAACCTGCATGAATTTGAACAAGCCATTCAACTGCTCTGTTACTGCTGCCGCTGCTGAGTCGCTTCAGTTGTGCGACCCCATAGACGGCAGCCCACCAGGCGCCCCCGTCCCTGGGATTCTTCAGGCAAGAACACTGGAGTGGGTTGCCGTTTCCTTCTCCAGTGCATGAAAGTGAAAAGTGAAAGAGAAGTCACTCAGTCATGTCCGACTCTTCAGGACCCCATGGACTGCAGCCCACCAGGCTCCTCCATCCATCGGATTTTCCAGGCAAGAGTACTGGAATGGGGTGCCATCTCCTTCTCCACAACTGCTCTGTTAAATGGGGATAAAAAATAATTTCTATCTCATAGCGTTTTTGCAAGATTAAGTGAGTTAGTATTTACAGAGTTCTTACAGCAGTGTCTGTCTCCTCGTGAGTGTATATGAACAAACGTTTAATGAATTCATTTGTGTCTAGGTGGCTCGAGTCCCTGGAGCTGGTAGAAACCAACAGACCAGAAAGGGGAATAGCTGCAAGGGGTGAATCTGAGTTCAAGCTTGGGCCACTTACCACAACCTGGGATGTGACCCTTTCTGCCACTCATTGAGTGATGATCCGGGCTGGCAAATCCTACAAGGAAGTTTGCTGAGATCAAAGTCCATCTCCCCAAAGCCTCCTTTCTGAGCTAGCTTCCTCCCTCACACACCTTTCTTGGCCACTACACTTGTACAGAAGGCAAACTCCTGGGTGCTGATCAGTCCTCTCAAGGGGGCCCAGGAGGGAAGGACCTAGGCTCAGTGAGGTGGCAGGGGACCAGAGCCCAGGCCCTCTGGTATTGGCAGATGGGGCATCCAACTTCCTTTCTCCTGGGCTGTGGCCACAACTCACCTCCCAGGCTTCCCTGCAGAGCAAGGCCCCTCCTGTGGCCTCCCACCCTCCCTCAGCCAAAGAGCCTGCTTCTCCTGTCCTGGTCCTGGCTGTTGGAGGCCCCAGGGAGGGGCTGGAGTTCTGAGCCCCGATGTCTTTCAGGTGTAGGGGAGGCCCAGCTGGATGGGCAGGTGTGGGGAGGGCCAGAGCAGCTGCAGGGTGTCTGGAAGGCATTTGGGCAGCTAATGAGCATGGGATCTAATTAAAATATTGGAGGAGGAATCTGGGTCCAAGCCATGCCGGGCAGGAAGTGCAGGCCTGGGGGCCTGCCTGGCCTGGCTAAGGAGGAGCGCCTGAGGAGCAGGGGCCGAGGGGGTCCACAGCTGCAGTCTTGACTCACCCTCCCCGGCCCCACCTCTTCCTCCAGACCCTAAACCGCTTGGATTCTGAAGTGGTTGGGACTCAGCACCCTCCACTCGTCCCTGCAGACTCAGCTCTGGGCCGAAGGCTGGGGGCTGCAGAGGCGGTTAGGGATGAAGATCAGAGCTCAGCTCAGCTAAGACCGAGGTGTTTCCGAGGGCTGGAGATGAGAGGGCGGGGTCTCACCAAACAGAAAGGGAAGTTTCACCAAATGGCTCCCATAGAAGCAGGCGGGCAACTGAGTGGAGTCACTGAGCGCAGAGGACATCATCCTGCACATTCACGGCCCCATGGCCGCCACCACACCATCTCTGTGAGCACTGCAACCAGCACCACTCACCAGCATCCCTGTCTGCATCACTGCTCACTGGGCCTCAATACCCTTGAGAACTTCCCCTCGACTGAATCCACCTCATTCCTGTCAGCTGCTGCTGGGCCCAGCCTCCTGCTCCCGGTCCAGCAGCCCCCGGCGTCCTTGGGCACAGTCTACATTTGACACATGCTTCCACCCCTCACCCCACCCCTGTCAGGGCCCTGGACACAGATCCTCAGACCGCAGAGGGACTCAGGAGAGGGTTAGGTGATGTGGATCCCCAGGGTCCACACCAGACAGGCACGGCCTTGGCATTGTCCTTTCTGCAGCCTTTCCACCCCGCAAATCTGGATTTACCTGCCACCTGGACCAAGGAACGTCCCGTGGAGAGGGTTTCCAGATAACTGGCTCAGGACCCCAGTGGTCTGGGGAAGGGTCTGTTCGGTTTCCTCCCCCACGCCCCTGCCCCTCCACCATCCCTTCCCATCTGCTCCCAATAACTCCGGCTACCACCTCCCAGCATGCCTTTTACCTCCCGGCCCGCGGGAGGCGGAGGAGACGCGACACCCCAGTCCTGGTCCCTGAGTCGGGGTGTTAACGAGGAACAGGCTTTCACCCCAGCTGTGGACCGGGCCCTGAGATGGGAGTTTCCTCCCTCCTGCCTTCTCCTTTATTCTTCAAATGGCCCAATTTCCCCCACAGCTGCTGGGGGTTGAGGGGAGAGAGGCTGGTGGAGAAAGTGAAGGCTTCTTTCTGGGGGGGAGGTGGCAGGGAGGGGAGGGGAGGTGGGAGAGTCTGGCGAGGAGAGGGGACGCTTCCTCGGGAGGCACGAGGGGCAGCAGAGGAGGTGGCTGAGGGGCCGTGGTCCAGAGGTGAGAGGCCAGGTCAGGGGACCGAGTCACAGTCCTGGTGGGGGCAGACCTAGGGGAAATTGGGGCAGTGAGTCCCTCGCGTCCCAGGACGTCCCAGCCCTCGGTCTCAGCTCCCGCCTCACCCCATCCTCCACCTGCCACAAGCCCTGGGCCAGGAGTCTCTCCCCCAAAGCGCCCAAGGGAACCCCACCTCCGGAGGACCCACTGCGCCAGGGCACCGAAGCCACACTGCAGGGCACAGGGATGCTCGCCCGCCCAGTGCCTGCCTCCCCGAGGGCAGATCAGTCTCTTTTTTCTGCCCTCCTTGCACAAGCTCTTGTGCCCAGCACATACTCAATAAATCCTCATTGACTGAGTGAGTAAATGAATGACAGGACAGCACTCACACAGACTGGCAGCCTAGGAGTCAGCAAGGAGCCCCATGTTCTGCTCTCTCCTGCTGGGCTGTGCAGACTTAGGCAACTTCCTTGCCATCTCTGGCCTCGGGAGGGACTGGACTGGATAAGCTAGGAGTGGGGGTGCTGCTGTCTCTCCTACATAGTAGGATCTGAAGTGCTGGGGCTGAAAGGTGCCCAAGAACTGCTTTACTCAGCTGTTGGAGTGCTTCTGGGAGGGGATTGAGCTGACTCTGCAGGTGGCAGCCTAGGTGGAAGGGAGGGGACAGGGCAGAGCTACTTCTGTAGGAGTAGCTACAGGAGTAGCTTCAGGGAGGAGGCTACTGCTAGATCCACCCAGCTTCAGGTGTGGGCCGAGGCGGAGTCCACACATGTCCACAGCTTCATATGCAGGCCGACCTTGACCCCCAGGAAGGAGAAACTCCCCAAGTGCTGGCTCATTGGTGCAGGATGCATTGGTGCCTGGAGCCATCCAGTTCTTGGTGTCCGACTGCATTCGCTCCTGCTGTCTGACCTAATTCAAAGATCAGACGAGGACAGAGAGTATAGGAAGGCTGCTCTTCCTGCTGCTCTTCTCTGTTTCCCCCTATCCAATAAACCGTGTGTTTAGGGACGTATATCCCACCACTCAGCCACTGTGGGCATGTATGGACTCATGGCGCACACTGTCTGTGAGATAATAGAAAATATACACCGGTTTCTGCCCCCAGTTCCTGGCCTAGAGGTTCTGAAACCCTTGTAAATTCTTAAGTGATTAGAGCACTAGCAGCATCTTTCGTTCTAATGAGGAAACTCTGAGTGAGCTCCTGAATGCCTTCTGGATGGGGCTGAAGCTTGGAATTTTCAGCCCCATCTCTCATATTCCACAAAGAGAAAAGGGGCTGGCGATGGAGTTAACAAGTGAGCATGCCTACACAGGGAAGCCTCCATACAGCCCCACAGTACAGGGTTTGGAGAGCTTCCAAGTTGACAAGCAAAACCGCATACCGAAAGGATGTCAGCCCTCAACTGCACAAGGACCTATTCCTATACCCTCCCAGACCTCACCCTACGTGTCTCTTCTTCCAACTATTCATCTGTATCCTTTATAATGTCCTTTAAGAAACTGGTCAATGTAAGAAAATATTTCCCTGAGTTCTGTGAGCTCCCCTAGCAAATTAACCTCCAAGCTGAGGAGGGGTGTCATGGGAATCTCCAATTTGTAGCCAAGTTGAACAGAAGTTGTGGGTAGCCTGGAGACCTACTACTTGTAATTGGCATCTGAATTGGGGTGGGAACAGTTTTGTGGGACTGAGCCTTTAATCTGTGGAATGTGACACTGTCTCCAGGGAGATGTGCTGTGATGTGTGATGTGTTCAGTTGCTCAGGCATGTCCGACTCTTTTCAACCCCCATGGACTGTAGCCTGCTAGGCTCCTCTGTCCATGGGATTCTCAAGGCAAGAGTACTGGAGCAGGTGGCCAGGCCCTCCTCCGGGGGATCTTCCTGATCCAGGGATCGGAACTCTGTCCCCTTTGTCTCCTGCCTGGCAAGTGGATTCTTTACCCACTGAACCAGGTAGATAGTATCAAAATTGAATGAGATTACAGGACTTCCGCCTGCAGACAGGTGCTTGGTGTAGGGGAAGCCTCTGCACATTTGGTGACTAGAAGCATCAGAAGTGTTGTGTGAACAGTAAAGGAGACTCACCGGAGAGATGCTGGGCTTTACTGAACTGAGTTCTTCCAGCACTCTCCCCAACATTCACTGCACGTGTGCAAGGCACACCTAGTGGATCAGGTCCTAAGCATGGCAGGGGCCATACCTGTGGTGCCTGGGGAAGGGTCATTGTCTGCTGGGCAGGCAGGCCTGGGTGGACCCCACAGCTGAGGCCCCTACCACCTCACCTGGGTCAACAGTCATTTTAGAAGGAAAACCATCTGTGCCCAGCCCTTGCCCTTATCGCTCAAAGTCCTCTCCGCACCATCTCTATCCTCCCTTCTCAACAGCCCCCTCCCTCCTACATTCCTGGTGGAATAGTCTACTTGTCACCCCACTGAGAGGGTCCTCTAGGATCCCAGAGACCCCACTGAGAACTCAGTTTCATGCCCCAGCCACACAGAGGGCTGGGATTCTGTGTGCTGAGAAGACCGTGAGAACTTCCCAAGGCCCGGCTGCCTCTGGCCCAGGTGCCCTTGCCAGACCAAAGGAGGAAGCAGGAGACAAGCCAGCATCCCACTCCCGGGCTCTCCATGCAGGGAGCGGTCTCCAGGGCAGAGCGTCGACTTCACATGGAGGGGACAGATTCCAGGGCTCACCTTCTCTGCGTTTGTCTCTGCTCAGGGAGCCTGCTTACTCCTCAGAGGGCCAGGGGAGCCCGACACTGTTCAGAAAAGCCTCTCCTCTGGGTGGCTCCTGGTGTCACTTTAAACCAGGAGCCTTAGGAGGGCAGTCTGCACCCCCAAAGGAGTGGTGCTCTGGTGGGCAGACAGAGGCTTTCTCAGAACCCCTGTAAACCCACCCCCTCGAGTGGGTCACCTCCTCCAGGAAGCCTCCTTTTTCATGAGGAAAGAACTCTCCCATGGCTCCCCTATCGGAGTATGTTCCTAAAGGAACAGGCCTGGCCACAGAATTCACAGGTTCCAGTACAAAATTAAAATGAAGGGCTCCTTATTTATTGTGTGCTCCAGACCCTGCTGCTGCTGCTGCTGCTGCCAAGTCGCTTCAGTCGTGTCCAACTCTGTGCGACCCCATAGACGGCAGCCCACCAGGCTCCGCCGTCCCTGGGATTCTCCAGGCAAGAACACTGGAGTGGGTTGCCATTTCCTTCTCCAATGCATGAAAGTTAAAAGTGAAAGTGAAGTCACTCAGTCGTGTCCAACTCTTAGCGACCCCATGGACTGCAGCCCACCAGGCTCCTCCGTCCATGGGATTCTCCAGGCAAGAGCACTGGAGCGGGGCTGCCATGCGCCTCCAGGGAGTCTTCCCAACCCAAGGATTGAACCTGCATCCCCTATGCCTCCTGCGTTGCCACGGAGCCACCAGGGCAGCCCCTTATTTAAAACTCTTTAGGAATTTCAGGGCAGTGATAGCAGAAAACTAAACCAAGCTTGGGGTTCTTCTCAACGCAGGGCCCAGGGTGCAGGTCACCTTGCCGGTGAAGCTGGTCCTGTAAGGGAGAGACGATGCCTCTCATCCGACAAGGCAAGGGGCAGACGACCGAGAGGCCAGACAGGCACAGGCCGAAGAGAAGCAAAAGACGCCTGGAGGTGAGCAGGGTAGGCCCTGGGCCAGGCGGGCCGACACACAGGGTCACCTCCGGAAACGGCGTGGCCTCCACGGCAGCAGGGCTCCTCCATGGGACCCCGCGGCCAGGCTCAGTCCTCAGATTCGTGCTCTGCAGAGCGAGCGCGCGCAGGACCTCAAGTGGGAGAAAGTTGAGGCTGCGGAGGTGGCCTTGGTGGAAACATCTATTTTTACCCTGACGGGGAGGCAGGTCAGCCGTGGCTTTGAATGAGTCCCAGAGAGGCCACCACAGGGTCCAGTGAGGGCCTGGGCTGGGACAGCAGTGGGGGAGTAAGGAGGCGGGTGGGCAGCCCAGGGCAGCTGAGAACCATCCAAGCAGCCCACCAAGCAGCCACAGTTACTCCCGCCTCAGGCCGAGGAACCAGAGAGCCTGCACAGAAGGGGCCTTCCTACCCTGCCGAGTGACAGAGTCTGGTCCCCAGCCCCATGCCCCATTCTACTCAAGGATCACTGCCTGCCCCACCCTGCCCAGGTCCTCGAAGATGCTCCTGGCCATCAAAGTCAGGAGAGCAGAAGCGGAAAGCAAGGGTCTCAGCTAACTTACGTGATAGGGGAAGCCTGTCCAGTCACCCTCCGTTGGAAGTGCAAAGTGGGTTGTTCTTTAAATAAGGAGCTGGGAGAAGTGGTTACGAAGCCAGTGAGTGAAACTCAGGCTCGGGAATCTGGGACTTGGTGCCAGCCTGGCACACTGCCCCAGTGGCCCCCACCCAGCTCCTGGGTGAGGCTGGCTAGCCCTGCCAGTGCCTCCATCAGCCCTCTCCGAAAGGTGGATGCTGTGTGCTGAGGTGTTTATGTTACATGAACCCAACCACGCTCATCAAGACAATTTGTGGCTCCCCCTGAGTGAGGAAAATTCAAGCACCTTTTTATGCCAGGCCAGGCTGGGCTACTGGCCACAAACCCTGGACCCACTTCTGACTCCTGGGTTCCCTTGGGCCACTGCCAGCGTGGGGGTGGAGGAGGGACACCCCCGCTTGGCTCCTCTGCCCGCCCTGCGGGGCTGCCCTCAGGGAGACAGGCAGCTGGCCCCTTGCGCAGCCTGAGCAAGAGAAGAATGTGGTCCCCTCCATCCCCAGCAACCCTAGTGCCTCACCCAAAGGCCACAGGCCCTCTCCCCCTGTGGTATATGCACCTCCGCAAGCACTTCTACATGCTTCCAACCACTTAACATTATTATCTGGTTTAATCCCAGGCCCGGTTTCCCACCCTTCTTCCCTGTCACTCCTTCCAGGTGGGAAGGCTAGGGCCAGAGGGCCTTGGGGCAGGAGCTGCCCCGGAGGCTGGGCCAGAGATGGAGAGGAGAGAGGTAAAGGGGGTGTCCCCACACGGCTGCACCGGGCATGTCCCACCCAGCCCTGGGGAGGGGCAGTGTCATCCACATCACTGCTCTCAAGGCTGGGGCCCTTGGAGGTGAGCGGTGCATGGCCTGTGCAGCCTTCTGAGGAGATAGGCAGATCTGGGCTCCCGCAAAGGCATCGTCCGTTCTTTGTAGGTCTTCCGGGCAGCCCTGCAGCTATCCCCTAAGGGCTTGCCTGCTCTCTGGGGCCCCGCAGATTTGGATCTAACTCATAAAAACCACAGCAACCTGGGTTCAGACAGTCATGGGAGGAAAGAAGGGCCTGGCCCCAGCGTGGGGAGGTGGGGAGAAAGCGGGCTGCAGACAAATGGTTTTTACACTTTGAGTTAATGAGGGTCAGGCAGGGGCACCCACTGGCAGGAGGGGATAAATGAAAGGAAAAGTAATGGGGGCAGGAGGAGGAAGGGGGATGAGGGAGGGAGCGGAACACTTGCACAGCCATAAAAACCTCCTACAGACACGCACTCACCGAAGGCACAGGTCCGCCCCACACGAGCTTCCTGAGCCCTGCTGGGGCCAGGCCTGGTACTGGAGGCCAGGGGCAGGGGTCTCCAAACCCTTTGATAGCACTAAAAAACCCGAACACTCCCAGTATCTGGCTATTTATCTCTCCATAAATTACAGCTGCCACGAGCTGGTGTTCAGGACAAGGTTCCCTGGGACAGCCCTAATTCCAACCAGGTCTCTCAGTATCTCTGTTTGTGTCGAGTCTTCTTGACTTCTTGTCGGATCTGATTAAGTCCTCGTTGCTTTGAGTTTGTTTTGCTTCCTAATGAACTTGTCAGTTGAGCCCTCTCTGGGCTAGGAGACGTGTGTACCCACTCTGTCCGGCATTTTTGCTTTGCACTGCTAGCTTCTTTTCAATGTTTTTCTTTTCTGTCTGCTTTAACTTATCTCTAGTCAGTGTGTTTTCAGGGAAGGAATCTTTCTGAGCCAAGTGTCCTCTTTGTGAGGGTTACTTTAGATAACTCCAGATAATGTAATCTGTCAGTTCCCTTCACCAAGCTCACACCAAAAGCTAATATGCAAACAAACAATTAACAATGGTGATGCCTCTAATACCCCATGACACAAAACCCATGCCCAACTGCCATAGAGCATAAATGAAGTTCAAGATCAATCAGAACACTGCAAACTAGGCAAGAGTGATGGCGATGATTTTATAAATATTTTCTTCCTAACCCTAACCCTGAAGTATGTGGAGACCCACTGAGGCATAGGGGAAGACATAAGCGATGGTGAAGACATTTTATTCCCCTCAAAGTCTTAGCCTAAGGAGAGAGAAGAAAATGCAAAAGAAGTATTTTATAACTGAGTATCTATCAAGTGTCACACTCTGCATTTCTGGCCTCTGGACCTCACATGCACTCTCCAAAGGGGGTCTGATGACTCCACATTTGGTGTACTTGGAGCAGGGAGCAGGCCTGCCCCAGGTCGCATAGATGGTGGTGAGAGAATCCTGAGAGCTGGCAGTCAAGTTCAGGCTGACCCCAGGAACCAGTGAGATGGTGAGCAGCAAGTGTGAAGGCTTTGAGCGAGACGCAAAGTATGACAGCTAAGTCTCTAAGCCTGCCCGGGTGGAGAAACCAGAGACAGCTTCATGAGGAGGCAAGAGGGGTTTGCACCATCAGTGACACTCGGACAGCCACCCTATCCATACGGCACTCCACTCCCCTGCTGTCCTCCCTTTTCCCACCACCACCACCAACAGCAGCTTTCCTGCAAGGCTTTGGGAGCATCTGTATTCTGCAGACTCTCGGACCTTCAGCTCAGGGCAGGAGATGCTGGGCTCCCATGCCCCTCCCTGCTCTAGGATTCAGTTCCCCTCCCACCCCTCCCCCTCACTCCCTGCCCCAAGCCTGCTGCGGACAGGCTAGAGGTCTAAGGTTTCCTCTCTCCCTAAGCAACACTGTTATGGACACCTGTAGGGAAAACACAGTCTTCTTAGTTAAATCCTGTCTCCTCCATCTTTCCAGTGACTCTACCTGGCTTGGGGGTGGCTAAGAGACCTAAAGCATTCCTAATCCCTTCCTTCCGAGAAGGCAGCAGAGACCCGCTCGCCAGCCCAAACCCCTATCCTGACCTCTGGCATCCAGAGGTGTCTTGCCCTGCGTGATATCTCAAGAACTTTCCAGATACTTCAGATAGCCTCCTAGAATGGCTAGGAAAAAACCTTGTGGACAAGATACTCAAAGAGTGGGTGGGGAAAGGGGGAGCTACCTAAAAGTCCATCGGTAGAGGCCTGGTTAAATAAACCCTGGCTTATCCAAATGATAGACTGTAATGGAGCCATAAAGCCATGCGGTTGAGGCACACTCAGTGATGCGGATGGATAGTCACGGTATGGTGGTTGCAAACCACTATAAACAGTGAGGTCATATTTTTTAAAAATACTAGCATATATTTTATATTCACATGGAAAATTCTAGAGATACCCAAGTGCCAACAGTGGTTCCTTCTGGGTAATGAGATTAGTTAGTGGCTCCTTTATATTCTTCCTTTTGCTAGCTGTTTTCTCAGATTTCTATAATGAACATATATTACTTTTGTAATAAGACAAAAACCAATAAAAGCTATTTTTAACAATAAAATAAATAGTCACCCTTGCCCATCTGGAAGTAGCATGTTGCCTGAATTGGCGGCAGGGGTTAGAGTGGGCAGTGAGGAGTGTGAATGCTGGAAGCACTTCCCCAAGCTGCCAACCCTGGGGAAAGAAGCCGGCTGGGGGTCTGGGTCACAGCGGGCCCAGAGTGGCTGAGGCGCCCTCGTCAGTCCAAATGGAGCAACAGGGGTGAACCCTGATGACAATGCTGAGACGCCTTGGAGATCAGGATTTCCAGATGAGGTGTGGGGGGGAGGCGACCAACTCCCAGGCAGAGACCAGCGTGAGCCAGCCTGCACGCCAAGCTCAGCCCTGCCTCAGGGCCTTTGCACCTCTGCTGCCCTGGGCCTAGAGTGCTCTCACCCTGGTTTTGCCTGCTCGCTCTTTCAGGTCAGCCAGTATCGCATTTCCAGAGGCCTTTGCCTCAAACCTGTTTGAAAAATGACCCGTTGTTATTTCTATCTCTCCCTCTGCTTTATTTTTCCTCCAGCATTCATTCATTGCTGCCTGAAATGATTTTTTCACCTGGCTTCCTGACAGAGAGTGTTTACAAGGGTAAGAATCCTGTGCTTAGAGCAGAGCTTGAGCACGAGAGGTGCTCAAAAAAAAATAAATAAAAAATGCTTGCTGAGTGAATGAAAAACAAAACATCACCACATCTGAGCCAACCCCACACACAGTCACCCCCACCTGCCTGCTGCCTCCCACAGCTCCCGCACCGGCCGGGGGCCCTGGGTCTGGTCAGGACATCACCAGCTGTGAAGACTGGGAGGTGCCTGGGCCTGGAGATGGGGTGCAGAGGGCAAGCAGTCTGAATCGCCATGGCTGGGCATACCCTCCCTTAGCAAATGTGTGGCCTCCCCGAGTCACAGTTTCCTTATCCCTAATATGGGGCTCCAAACAGCTGCCTCTCACAGGTGTGGATTGCAAGTGACACTGAATCTAGCACAGTTTCAGTAGCCAAGGGCTCCTCTCTGCCCAATGTTGGACTTCCTCCTCACCCCTGGACTGAGGCTGGAAAGACCTGGGTCTTCCTAGGAGTGCCCTGCTCCCCCACTCTGATGGGAATAAGAAAGGAGAGGGGCACGTGCCTCTCTGACCTGGTGGGATGGGGTCCCAGGCATCCGAGGCAGCCGGACCAACTGGATTCAGTGGGAGCGTCCTTGCTCTGAGACCCTTGGGGGAGGCGGGTACTGGGGCTCCTCCAGAGCTGGCCAGAAGCTCACAGAGCCAGGGTTCTGTCTCTCTCTCTCTCTCTCACAGACACACACACACACACACACACACACAACATCCCTAGTTCCTANTGCTCTGAGACCCTTGGGGGAGGCGGGTACTGGGGCTCCTCCAGAGCTGGCCAGAAGCTCACAGAGCCAGGGTTCTGTCTCTCTCTTTCTCTCTCACAGACACACACACACACACACACACACACAACATCCCTAGTTCCTACTCTCCTCCCTCCTATTCTCTGCGGTGGAGGTGTTCCCTCCGGCCCATTTTTCTCATTCTTCTGGCAGCCTGAGCCTAACTGTGAAAATCCAGCTCTCCTTGGCCAGGCCTAGGTTATGTAAAAGGCCCCAGAGGCCCCAGGGAAGGGGCAGACAGAGCCCCCACCTCCAGCCTGAGGCCTGCCCCTCCAGACCTCTCCCTATGGGCCCCTAGGCTCCCCTTCAATCTCCCTTTTCAGGGTCACCAGGACCATTCTTCCCTCCCCCCACCTCTCTCCCAGCCTCAGTCTCCCTGGCTGTCAACTCACGACCCCACCCCACCCCCGTTCAAAACCAAATCTCCGGCCAACTCACCCATTCTCTTTTAAAACTAGCCTCACCTGACCTTCTCTGGGAATTCATGTGGAATGCCCAATTCCCCCCCCAACCCCTATCCCTGCAGTTCCCTTAAAGTAACTCAATTCCCCTCCCTGCCTCTGGAAGAATGAGATGAGAAGGCAGCTGTCACAGAGGAACAAGCTTCAGTGAGAGAGGGAACCCTTTTTGTTCTCAGCCCGGAGCAGACAGACATGCCCAAACCTCCCGCAGCCAAGGGAAGGGTATGACCGAGGAGAGATTGGTTGCAGTTTCCCTGAGTAGGACTTCTCAAGGGGCCTCAGACAGACACTCTCAGGCGGAGACCCCTATTATGTGTGTCTGAGGGAGGCGGGTCCAGCTCCAAGGGGAGACTGTCATTAGCAGGGCTCAGAAAGGGTGCACAAGCATTAAAGCCAGTGGGCAATATGCAGGGCCGGCATCGCCCCACAAGCAGGCGGGCACTGGGAGCCAAATCACCATCAGAAGTCTGCCTGCGAGGGTGAGGGGAAAAGGCAGGCTCTCATGGCCATAGGCCCCGATAGCCAGGCAGGTAAAAAGTCTTGCCAAGGGGGCCTCCAGCCAAGACTTTCTCCCCTGAACCAGTCAAGGCGAGTCTCCTGGTTCTCTCCCCAGGTGGGTGGATGCGTGTGCCACCTAGACTGGCCAGGCCCTGGAAGGGCCGCCTCATAAGAGAGCCTCTGCCAGCCTGCGGTCTGACCCCACATGTGGTCGTTTCCTTGCTCAGGNCCCTCCCCCCACCTCTCTCCCAGCCTCAGTCTCCCTGGCTGTCAACTCACGACCCCACCCCACCCCCATTCAAAACCAAATCTCCGGCCAACTCATCCATTCTCTTTTAAAACTAGCTTCACCTGACCTTCTCTGGGAATTCATGTGGAATGCCCAATTCCCCCCCACCCCCTATCCCTGCAGTTCCCTTAAAGTAACTCAGTTCCCCTCCCTGCCTCTGGAAGAATGAGATGAGAAGGCAGCTGTCACAGAGGAACAAGCTTCAGTGAGAGAGGGAACCCTTTTGTTCTCAGCCCGGAGCAGACAGACATGCCCAAACCTCCCGCAGCCAAGGGAAGGGTATGACCGAGGAAAGACTGGTTGCAGTTTCCCTGAGTAGGACTTCTCAAGCGGCCTCAGACAGACACTCTCAGGCGGAGACCTCTATTATGTGTGTCTGAGGGAGGCGGGTCCAGCTCCAAGGGGAGACTGTCATTAGCAGGGCTCAGAAAGGGTGCACAAGCATTAAAGCCAGTGGGCAATATGCAGGGCCGGCATCGCCCCACAAGCAGGCGGGCACTGGGAGCCAAATCACCATCAGAAGTCTGCCTGCGAGGGTGAGGGGAAAAGGCAGGCTCTCATGGCCATAGGCCCCGATAGCCAGGCAGGTAAAAAGTCTTGCCAAGGGGGCCTCCAGCCAAGACTTTCTCCCCTGAACCAGTCAAGGAGAGTCTTCTGGTTCTCTCCCCAGGTGGGTGGATGCGTGTGCCACCTAGACTGGCCAGGCCCTGGAAGGGCCGCCTCATAAGAGAGCCTCTGCCAGCCTGTGGTCTGACCCCACATGTGGTCGTTTCCTTGCTCAGGTCTCAGAGCGCAGCTCTGCTTCCAGCTCCATGTTCTTGGCGGGCACCTGGCTGCCTATGCGTGTGCCACCTAGACTGGCCAGGCCCTGGAAGGGCCGCCTCATAAGAGAGCCTCTGCCAGCCTGTGGTCTGACCCCACATGTGGTCGTTTCCTTGCTCAGGTCTCAGAGCGCAGCTCTGCTTCCAGCTCCATGTTCTTGGCGGGCACCTGGCTGCCTCCCCAAAGCTCTGCCAGTGTGTGCTATCCAGGAGTGACTGCAACTCTTTCCTGGGTCCTGGACAGCAGGGGAGTGGGGTGCAGGAGAGGAGCAAGAGCGTCCGCTGGCCTGCCCCACTTTCCAGGCCCAGCCACGTCCATACTGGTCCCCTCACTTCAGTAGCTGGCAGAGAGTTATAATTGAATTTGCAGTTGGGCTGAGAATGAAAAAAGAAAACCCTTTACATGTCTGGGATTAATTTATCCCTGATGATGGCCACATTCACACGCTCTTTTCTGCTTAGGTTTCCAGAGTGTATTCTGGCCAAAAATGTGAAACACACGTGCACACACACGCGCGCGTGCGTGCACACACACATACACACACAGAGAAGCGCATGTGTCCTGAGTGCACAGGCGTGAGCCCGTGACTACGACTGCATGCATGACCACGCCCCGGAGAGCACGGGGCTTCCTGGGTGGGTCCGCGTGCGGCTGGCCGTGACCATCTGGCGAACGGGTCCCTATGGGGTGGGGCCTCTTAGGGGTCTCTAAGGGGTCTCTCTAGTGTGCACTACTACAGGGACCCCCATTCTGGTCACTGGTGGGGGACTGTGTCACCCAGCCCCTCTCGAGGTGGCAGGCAGAATGGCTGAGGTCACGCTGCTCTCCAGGAAAGGATAGCCGAGACGTGGTGGCCGAGACAGCCTGTGTGGTGGGTAGTGCCCAGCTAGCAGGACAGCTGCGTTTCCCCACATCCGGAGAGCAACAAGCCCTGTCCTTGCCGAGCAAAGAAATGGGGCCCCTGTCACCCTCACAGCAGAGGAGCCCCCCAGAAAGGGGAGTCCCCCACCTGCCCTGCCTTCTTCAGCCGTCTCCCTCATCCCTACACCCCAGGCAGCTCAGAGCTCCTCTTCAAAGGAAATGGAGCACTCACAATGAGTCAGGCACTGTGTGTCACCTCAGGAGAGGCCCCGGCAGTCTCCTGACTGCACTGGGAAGGGGTGACCAGGCTCCAGCCCCAGACTCTTGATGGAAACATGGAGAACCAGCCAGGCTAGGAGTGGCACTCAGCTGCTCTGCCTGGGAGCCGAACCAACCCCGGCGCCCTGCTTCACCCCACCCCAAACACACCCTGGCCAGCCCGGCAGAGTGAAGGGGCTCGGAGCCCGAGGTAACTGATGGAGCCTATGAGGAATTACTGGGTTTCCAGGGAAAAGTGATGTGAGGCTTCCCTTACCAGATGTGGGGTGGCCAGACCAGGGAGGCTGCCCCTCTCTTCCTCCTATATTGTGTGTCTAACCAAATAAGCTTGGGAGCCAGTGTGGAGGATGGAAGAGAGCTGGCTCTGAAGGAATGAGGGCAGCTGAGGCCATGCTCCATCTAGCACATGTGAGAAAGGCTCTGGTCTCTTTCTTGTCCCCACTGCACTTTCTGTGTGTCTGTCTGTCTCTCATCATGAATCTGTCTCTCTGCATCTGACTCAACTGTTGTCTTTCACACGCGCGCGTGCATGCACACACACACAGACACACGTACACCATGAAAAGCCCAGACCAAAACAAAGGCAGAGAAACAGCGTGAAGCCCACAGTGGGCCAAGCCGCAGGGCGCTGAAACTGCAGCGAGACGTCCCCAGAGGACAGGATGGAGCGGCAGCAAGCCTGCAAGGAGGGAGAGGGAGGCCCCCACTCTTCCTGCGGGAGTCGCAGCCACATTTACGGGCCCGCCTGGCAGCAGACCCTGGCCCTTACCCTGTTCTCATCCAAGAGCAAAAAAAAATGTTTCCTGGGCTGCCCCCACGTCCCAGGCAGGGGATGCCCACCTGGTTCCCTGGAAATCCCCTAATCCTGCATTTATGAAACACGTGGAGAGAGGATTGAGGCAAGTTTGATTCCCTGGGGGCAGGGCCAGTGGGGAGGGGGCTGCAGGCCAGGGCTGTGTTACAGTTAGCTCTTCCTGTCTGTCCAAGCTCCCTGTCACCCCAGCCTGGACTGTCCACAGAGCCCTGGAAAAGGAACAGAAAATGGTGCGTGTGGGCATGTATGTGTGTGTGTACACATGTGTGTGCACGTGTGTGTCCGCACACGTGAGCAGAATATCTCTCTTCAAAACACCGGCAGAGAAAATAAAGGCAGGGAGCTGAGTATTCTGCATTTAAAAGGCGTATGAAGTTTTACCGAACCTTTTCAACAGATGAGAGTGATTCTCCACCTTGCAAAAGAATAGGTCTCAAACGCTGAAAACTAACTGAATTTCAGAACATAAAAATCCAATTTGCCATGGCTCCGAGGGCCTGCCTATTTACAGAGAACATGCAATGAAACACTCAGTAAAGTCCCTTTAGTGAAGGAAGCAGACATCTCATTAAGGACCAGGATGTGATTTCAGCCCTGAGGCACAGGGTACGGGGAGGGGGGGGCAAGGGGGCGGGGACAGTCAGGTAGGCCGGGGTTTCGTGGTAGATGGGCACCAGGACAGGTCACAGCAGATGCCCTAGAGGAAGGCTCCACGCTGAAGCCTGAGCCACGGGCCAAAGCCAGGCTTGTCCAGGACTGCATCTAGGAGAACACAGGGAAAAGCGACAGATGAGGCCGCAAAGACAGGATCGTCCTCTGAGAAGCCTGGGCCAGCACGGGTGGCCTCCCTTGTGAGGATGGGGGCTGGGAAGAGGGGCCACAGCTGGGTCCAGGGTTGGCCACCCGTGGACAGTGAACTGGGGCATGGCGGAGGGGAAGGCTGATGGGGTGGCACCTAGGTTCCCATGACCAGCCTGCTGGGGGCCCGATAGTCAATGGGGGTGGCAGTATTGGGAAGAACAGTAGCTTGATCCAGAGAGAGTCAAGAGCCGGGAAATTGGTGGGAAATGCTGATGTTTGGGATATAGGCTTAGGAGGAGCTAGGACTCGGGGATGCCTCCCACACACTGAGCTCCAGTAACCGGGACAGTGGAGGGAACAGCAGGGCAGAGCCTGTTCTCATGGAGTGGAGGACAGAGATGTCGGGCGGGGGTGGTGGGCGGGGTTGAGTCTGCGGGCTTGTTAAGTCACTTTGCGGGAGCTGCCCACTGGGTAAGCAGTTGGATGACATGGCTGCAGCACAGGGCAAAAATGGGGCTCAAGATAGGGGTTCCAGGGTTGGTAGTCTGTAGAGAGCGATCAGAGCCACAGGAGTGAGTGAGGCGGCCGAGGCGGTGTGCAGAGTAAGAATGAGGGCCCAGGTAAGAACTGGGGAACGCTAGAGACCAACGGAGAAGGCCAGGCCAGAGAGGAAAGAGGAATCCTGGGCAGTGGCGCCATGGAAGCCAAAGGCCGCAAGTGCATCAAGAAGCAGAGCGCGCGCAGTGCTTCCAGCCACTGCAGAGAGTCGGGAGGATAAGCGGCCACAGACTTAACAGCCCGGGTAGACGGGGCCCTGGTGTGAATTAGAAAAAGGTGCCCTTTCCTCAAGGTAGTTTACTTCTATCAGAAAACCCTAACACACTGATTTTATTAGAACAAAACACTTTACTGCCATCTGTGGGAAAATTGTTATAATAAATAATAAACTCATAATGTCTTAGATGTGGTGCCTGTACACGGCTGCCCTGGTTATTGGCAACTGCAGTAAAAACAGTCTTCAGGGGAGCAGAACGAAATCCATCAACAATGATGATTTGAGCTGTGGGGAGCACACTACCCCACCAAAGACGGCTTTAACAGTGAGGAATTTATGATCCCATCTAACAAGACCTCTGGAAGCAGGGAAGTTCCAGAGCTGGTTCTTTCTTGACAGCCTCCTGGAGCATCGGGTTCTTGCCATCCTGTGTGTCAACCTTCTTTCTCGGGCTTGTCCCCTCATTATCACAAGATGGCAGCCATGGCTCCAGGCATCACCTTTTTTCCATAACAAGATTAAAAGACAAGAGATGAAGGTTTGCCTCCTTGTGTGTTCTTTCCTAGACATCCCTGGTGGCTCAGACAGTAAAGCATCTGCCTATAATGCAGGAGACCTGGGTTTGATCCCTGGGTTGGGAAGATCCTCTGGAGAAGGATCTCTTCTTTCTTATTGGGGATAAAACTTTTTTAGAAACTTTTCCAGCACCTTTCCGTTAGTAATCACCACACCTTCCTCTCACCTCATTGGCCATATATGAGTCACAAACCTCTTCCCAAACCAATCATCAACAAGGATAATAACTATGATTGACTTGATTGAATACGACTACTTCCCTGAAGACTGGGGCCGGGCTCCTTTCTCAGCACAAAGACACAGGGGCAAAGAGAGAGAATGACTGTTGGAGAAGGGGACCCACTGACTCCACCACAAGAATGATGTCAGATAGCAGTGAGTGGAGTGAATGCAAGGTGGGGACATGGAGACTGCCAGTGCAGATGATGCTTTCTAGAACTCTGTGAAGGGAGAAGACACTGACCAGCAGGAAGACGTGGAGGGCAGGAAGAGTATTTTGATGGCACCCCAAAGATGTCTGAAATTTCTTGTCCAAAATGGACTTCATGAATGGTCCCACCACTCATGAAACCAAGCAAGTGGGATTGCCCCAGTGTCCCCCACCCGCCAACCCAGCCCTAATCAGTCAATTCCCCAGGCCCATTTGTTCTCACTGCTCAGGGTCTCTGCAGTCCACAGTCCTCATGCCAGAGTTCCAACAGCAGCACCAGCAGCACCTTGGACTGGATAATTTGGGACAAGAGGGTGTGTCCTGTGATCTGAGCGATGTTTAGTAGCTCCTGGATGCCAGTAGCATGCTTACCTATTTATGTGCAGTTATGACAATCAAAATCATCTTCCAGGGGTTTCCCTGCTAGTCCGGCAGTTAAGAATCTGCCTGCCTGTGCAGGGGACGTGAGTTCAATCCCTGGTCCAGAAACTAAGATCCCACATGTCATGGGGCAACTAAGCCTGTGCACTGCAATTACTGAAGCCTGCGTGCCTTGGAGCCCAAACTCTGCAAACCTCGATGAGAAGCCAACACATGGCAACTAGAAAGTAGCTCCCACTTGCCTCAACTAGAGAGAGCTCATCTGTAGCAACAAAGACCCAGTGCCGCCAAAAATTAATCAATTAAAAAGAAATTTTTAAAATCGTCTCTAGATACTGTCAAATGTGTCCGAGGGGGCAAAAATCAGCCCTGGCTGAGAACAACGGCTCTGGGCCCTAAGGAGACTCTTACAGATCTTTAAACCATTTCTGGTCATGGTTAGTCTTTGCTCTCTCTACCATCTTTTCCACACCCAGCCCTTGACCTTGTCACCCTTTACCTATCCGTGTGCTTTCCCCCACCCTTCACTCAGTTGTCAGCTCTGCAACCATGTTTACCTGCTCAGTATTATATCTCTAAAGCCTAGCACCTTGACTGGTACACAGACGGCTGTGTGTGTGTGTGTGTATGTACATCTTGAATGAGTGAGTGAATGAATGAATGACTCCTGCCCTGCCTTTCAGACCTTTCCCAATTGGCTCCTGGACTAATGGACCAGCCTTCTAGAATGGCCTCTGCAGTTGGCCATACAGCATCCTGAGCATTTGTTCTCCACCACTTGTGATCATAGACCTTGTTGAGAACTGAGTGAGACCACTGGACCCTCACCCTGTCAAAGGCCATAGGCTTACACAACTCAAAGCAACATCACGTGCTCCCGGAAGACTCCTGCTCCCAAGACAAGCAATGAGAAGCCACGAGTCTGACCAAGGCCAGTCCCGCTTGAATTCTTTCCATGCCTCTTCCTCACCTCCAGAGTAAAGCTTTAACTCAGCTGCAGACACAGGCCCTTCAACACTCAGCCTTTCCCTAAAGGGTCTGGGCTCTTGGACAGCCAGTCTTGGTCTCTGTCTCTACTGCTCAGCACAGCTTTCCAGTCTTAGCCACCGGGGACAGTTCAACGCGCCACTCAGATGACATCCTTTCCCTGCCCTGGGGTGTCCCATCTCTGATATGCTCCTAAGAGTAAAAATAACTGTGGTTTCCTGATCTACTTTTCCCCCCAACACTGGAACTATGGGAGGTCAGGAGTCATAAGTAACTCACTGCTATATCCTTAGAACCTGCCCTAGGGCTGCTGTGTAGACTCTCTCAATAAATAGTGCTGGACACGATGTCCCCTCACCATCCACCTGTTCCTCATTCCCCCTGAATTTTGCCTGGGGGCCTATAAGGTTCCAGGGAGCAGCTTTAGCCCCAGACTCCAAAGGAATAGAGTCAGCTTTAGACAGAAGCCAACTCTGACAAGGGCAGAGCAGAGAGAGAATGCAAAGTCTTGGTGACCTAACTGAGGAGCTGGATCAGCCCTTGCCTGAAGCCAACACTTCTGAGAGTTTCATTTCTATAAAGCCATTATAGTCCTTTTACTAGTATAAGTAATGGTTTCTATTATCTGCAACTCAAAGCAGCAAGAAAAAGCAAATGAATAAAGGAAAAAATTAATGAGTGGGCACAGTGTTCATACAAATTCATTTAACCCAGGCGACAGTCCCATGTATGCGTATATTTCCTCCAGCCTTCTTGCACCTGTAAGAAAAAGAGAACTTTCTATCCAAGATAACACCCTCCCCTCCTTCTCCAGGAGCTGGTTCCATTAATTATCCCATTTTCTCTCTTGTATGTTTGATCTTCCCATCCCTAGTGGATTCTTCCTCCCTACCTTCAAACATTCTCAGCCCCGCCTGAAGCTGCAGGCCCACCTCTTCCTTTTACCTCCAGTCCTCTCCATGGAATCACTGATCCACCACCTCCATGGTGGATATTCACGGAAGGCTCATGACCCAGAAGAGATGGGTGACCCTGGTTCCCGCTGCCTGTTCTGTGCAAGGTATGGCCACATGGCTCCAGGGTTCAGGGCTGGCCACCCAGGTTCTCAGGGCCCACAGGGAGCTGGACACTGAGGGCATCGTCCGTCAGATCCTCTCCTGAAGAGAGAACCACTCTGTGTTCAAGATGTAGCTCCATCATCCAGGAGGGTTCAGCCCATCAGCCCCATCCCAGTCACCCCTAGTCCCGCCAACCAGGTGGGATGAGGCAGGGCCTGTCTGGGTCCCAGCAGGCAGGGAAGAGCCAGAGGGGCTGGAAGGTTTACTCTGGGGCCTTGGGTCCTGGGCCATGGGAACAGCTCACAGCAGGAAACAAGAGAAGCCCTCCTGGGTAACAGGCGAGGAGGCCACCAGGCTGAGCTCCAGAGCTCCAGCCCCTCCGACGACAGGGGCAGAGGCCTCTGTTTTGGAAACAATGCTTTCATACTCTGGTTTTTCTCTAAGTGTGCTCTTGCTGCTCCTGTAGATGAAGCTTGATCCCTGCAAGAGATGTCAGACGAATAGCTAACGAGATGCTCGGATCACAAGAAAAGGGTGCGTTTGTCCAGCCCAGGGCAGGGCGAGGAAACAGGGAGAGGACCCCAAGACACCCCAAGAGTACAGGAGACAAGGTCAGAGCCAGGAATCCAGCAGCTACCCCTGCCTGGAGAGTTCCTGGGGCTCCATGTGCCTAGGTGAAACCTCTTCCAGGCATGGTGCAGGTAACTGCCCACCCAAGCAGAGAGAAGTGTGGGCGAGAAAGAGGAGATGCCAGAGGGAGGAGGGCGCAGGCCAGGAGACAGAGTCCAGGAGCAGAACATGCTGGGTCCCCAGGCAGGCCGACTCTAAGCCTCAAAGCCCAGGCCACCCCCACCTTTCCTGACCTTCTGCCCACTGAGCAGAGACGGCACACCCCACACCCCCGCCCAAACAGACCCATCCCCTGCTCGGTCACCCCACTCAGGTGCCACAGAGACACACACCAGAGCTTTGTGGTTCTAACTGTTTTATACTGAAATACACATGGGCTGATCCCAAACGGTTCGGTTCAGGGGAGAAAGAAATGATGACAGCGGGTGATCCCAGGGCTCAACGTCGCCAACACTTGGTGCGTGAGCCAGTCCATCTGCCCACCCCAGCAGGACGGTCAGGCTTGAACATCTGGAGGAGCTCTGCCGAGCGGGGCAGCGGAGGAAGCCAGTCCTGGGCCCAGGAGTCCTCAGCTGAAGGGCTTCACCAGCTTCATGGCAGCATAGTTCTGGAGAGAGGGAGGGAGGAGGCAGGGACAGGTGGTGACAGCTGCGGGGGAAAGGAGCTGGGAAAGGACTCAGCCACCTGCCTGCGCCTTGCACTCACCACCCCCGCAACACTCCACACTCCACACTGCAGCCTCCAGCCTCGCTGCCACTCCAGCCCACACTCTCCTGGGCTCACTCTCCCACAGCACTCAGTCTTCTCCCCCATCAACCAGGGCCCACTCCCAGCGTCCGCTCTGCCCAGAGGACTCTGCCTTAGCCAGGCCAGGCCCAGCACCTTCAATCAGACAGGTGGCCCGAAGGTGCGGCGGGGATTCTCCCCACCCCTCTCCCAACTCCCCACACACAGGAACCCCAGGCTCGTTGGCCACCATGCTCCTGCCCCAGAAGCAAAGAGAGAGGCGAGGGCAGGAGTGTACAAGGATGACCCACAACAGAGGCCAGCCCTGGAGACGGGTCACCCCTGATTAAGCCCTGGCTGCTGCAGGACTGACAGGAATCTCCCCTCCCCACTCCTCCCGCCCAAAACCATGAAAACACATACAACACAACACAGGGCTCCTAATTGGGACAGTATGTTCCCCAGCGCCGCCCGGGAAAGCCAACTCTGGAAACAAAGCCGCCGCTCCTTCCCCGCCAGCTCGCCTCTTGCCTCCCCACGCTGGCCCTGCTCCCGGCGGCCTCTGGGGGAGAGCTGGGGGGAAACAGACAGGCTGCCCTCCTGTCCCCCTCCCGGGGGAATTTCCAAGGCGGTGGGAGATTAGGTCTACGCGGGGGAGGAGGTGGCAGCCCTGGCCCCGGGCCCCTCCCCACCAAGGCCTCTGCACCCAAAACCTGCAAGCTAGGCAAGGGGCACGGGTCTGGCACCCACCAGGTGACCAAGCCACTTGGACATGCCCAGCTTGTGGCAAAAAACTGCAGGTGAGAGCATCAACAGCCTCAGGTCCAGGCTGCCCCTTTGGCCCCAAAGCCTTCGCCTGGGAGCCGAGCCCACACACCAGCCCTGGGAGAGAAGGCAGGGCTGGTATTTGAAGAGGACAATTCCCAGAAGATCTCAAGAGATTTGGATGCTGCTGGCTGGGGACCCAGGAGACAGGGAAGAGGCCCTGCCCAGGGTCTGCCCACGGGGTCCGGGGCTATGGCTGCCCCTGAGATGAGAACGGGTGGCAGGCTGGAAGTGACTGGAAATCTTCCCTCTGTCTCCCAGCCAGGTAGCTGGGACCTCCTTCCCCCTTCCCCAGGTCCCTGAGGCCAGTCTGCTGCCCAAGCGCCTTGCAGGGTGGGGCCCAGCTGGGCAGGGGCAGGCCCAGGCATAGCCAGGAGATGGGCATTTTACTTGGGGCCGGGCCCTGCCCTCCCCATGGCTCTTCAGCAGAAGGCTGGCTTGACATGCAGCCCCCTCCTCACACCGCTCCCCTCTGCACAGTGCTGGTCACAGCAGGTCAGTGCTGACCGAGCCCAGCCCTGCCTCATGCCGACGGGGGTCCCGGCCGAGGCCACTCGGGGAGTCCCTGGCAGAGCCAAAAGCAGCAACCAGCTCATGACTCCACATGGAGCTCTATCTCACACAACAGTGATGCTCAAACCAGAATGTTTGAGGCAGATTCTCCCCAGCAGACCGGGAACGGGCCGGGGCTCTGCAATTCAACCTGGTGCCGCTGCAGCTCGCTTCTCAGACCACCTGCTCGGGAGCATGGGGGCGCGCCAGCTCGCCTTGCCCGCACTCCCTGGCCCGGCCTCACCGTGGAGCGCTAGGCTGTATCCTGTTCTCCCCATGGTCCTGGATCACTGTGTCTCCTCATGGACCGCCAGCTTATCAGACCACCAGCCTCACCACCCGCTCCACCACCTATAGAACTCACCCTTGGTTCCCAGACACAAAGTCTTTGCCTGAACCGAATGGTGGCTGGGCATAAACAACATGAGAGGAGGTGAGCCTGAGGAGAGCCCAGCCTCCCCAACCTGACCACCTGGGCCTGCCCCAGGGGAAGAGACATGGAGGTGGAGTCCTGCGCCTGAGCCCTGAGCCCAGGTCACTGCCAGGGCGGCTAAGCTCTCTTCCAGGGCCCAGTAGCTAAGCCTGTCTTAGCAGCTGTAATTTGTCTTCCTTCACTAAGAGGCCACCCAAACCAAACAAGCCTGACCCCCATAACCTCACCCACCCCTGAGCCTCAGGCCTATCTGCTCAATGTAAGTCTTCTCGGTAAGACTCAGAACAGTCTCAGCCTGCTCAAAGGGCCTGGCCCTCAGCCCAACCCACGGCCACCCCAGCTCTAGACCCTCCTTTGTGACTCAGGGCCCAGAGGGTGCCAGGGCCTGGGTGTCCGAACCAGAGCTCCCCTCCACTACTCCCACAGTTCATGGTATCAGGGCCTGAAGGGGAAATCTCACACAACAGTGATGCTCAAACCAGAATGTTTGAGGCAGATTCTCCCCAGCAGACCGGGAACGGGCCGGGGCTCTGCAATTCAACCTGGTGCCGCTGCAGCTCGCTTCTCAGACCACCTGCTCGGGAGCATGGGGGCGCGCCAGCTCGCCTTGCCCGCACTCCCTGGCCCGGCCTCACCGTGGAGCGCTAGGCTGTATCCTGTTCTCCCCATGGTCCTGGATCACTGTGTCTCCTCGTGGACCGCCAGCTTATCAGACCACCAGCCTCACCACCCGCTCCACCACCTATAGAACTCACCCTTGGTTCCCAGACACAAAGTCTTTGCCTGAACCGAATGGTGGCTGGGCATAAACAACATGAGAGGAGGTGAGCCTGAGGAGAGCCCAGCCTCCCCAACCTGACCACCTGGGCCTGCCCCAGGGGAAGAGACATGGAGGTGGAGTCCTGCGCCTGAGCCCTGAGCCCAGGTCACTGCCAGGGCGGCTAAGCTCTCTTCCAGGGCCCAGTAGCTAAGCCTGTCTTAGCAGCTGTAATTTGTCTTCCTTCACTAAGAGGCCACCCAAACCAAACAAGCCTGACCCCCATAACCTCACCCACCCCTGAGCCTCAGGCCTATCTGCTCAATGTAAGTCTTCTCGGTAAGACTCAGAACAGTCTCAGCCTGCTCAAAGGGCCTGGCCCTCAGCCCAACCCACGGCCACCCCAGCTCTAGACCCTCCTTTGTGACTCAGGGCCCAGAGGGTGCCAGGGCCTGGGTGTCCGAACCAGAGCTCCCCTCCACTACTCCCACAGTTCATGGTATCAGGGCCTGAAGGGGACGCTCTGCCATTTTAACTGTCTTCCTCAGGAGGCTCTCTGCTGGTACCAGGCCTCGCCAGCTACGCTGGGAGAGGCGCTTGGGACCCCTCCTTCTCCTGGAGGACTCACAGAGCAAAGAGCTCACAGGTGAGTAATTCCACGGCCCACTGTGGGGACCGTGCACGTGGCCGGCTGCCTGGTGCTGACCAGGGCTGTGGCTGGAACCCCAGCCTGGGAGCTGTACGCAGACTGCCCTGCAGCCCTGAGCTGGTCCCTCCCCTCTCTGGGTGTCTGTTTCTTTCCTTTCAAGTCAGGGTGACGTGGAGTTGATCATACCGTTCCTCTACTTGTACATGGATTTGAAATTTTCATATTAAAAAGTTTTAAAAATTTAGAGGAGATTGAAACTCAGGTATCAGCCTGGGAATCTGTGATTCCTCCAAGGTCTGAGGTTCTAGAGACGCTCAGGTGCTGCCGTGAGGACCCAGGAAGCCTGGGCAGGGGAGACAGCTCCGGATCCTCCTCCTTTGGGAGGGGCCCGCGGAGCGGCCCTGGTCGCTCTCTGTCAGGCATCAGCTGGCTTCTCAGGCACTCAGCAGGGAAAGGGGCCCAGTGCTCACTGTGTCGGGGAGAGGCTCCTGGAACACCCCCTCCTCGCTCACACCCCACCCCAGGCCACCCCACTGCAGAAAACAGGCACACGTTCAAGTCCCCAGGTGGACCCCAAGGCCCTCTCCAGGCCCTCAGCAGGCGCCATCCTCACAGACACAGGGCCTTCCCCTGTTCTCTGCCATCCACACCTTCCCTTCCCTTCCTGACCAAGCTCCAAGCCCTCCTTCAAGCAGGTTCTGCTGCCCACGCCTGCCCAAGGGCCTCATCTTCTTGATTACACAGCCCATCAGGGGCTTGCTGAGCACACTGTGTCTCCCCATTAAGGGCAAGAACTCAGAACTCCCCAAGGGTCTCCTACCAGACTGGGGACCCCCAGAGTAGGGCCTGTGTCTCCTTCCTCAGGCCACAGGCTCCCCAAGGACAGAGGCTGCCTCTCCATCAGACACCCAGTGCACTGGAGGACAATGACAGGCTCCTCTGTGATCAGGGGCTGCTGGAGGCCAAGAGCTGTACCTCCCACATCAGACCAGGAGCTCCCCCGAGACAGGGTCTGTGCCTCCCACCTCAGGCCAGCTTACCGGGAAGGAGTAGACAAAGATGCCCAAGAAGAGCAGGAGGATGGCGAGAATGAGGAAGAGGATGATGGCACACCGGAACCGTCGCCACAGAATGAACTTCATAGTCTTGTACGGGGAGGTGAACCAGAGGAAGGAGGTGTCAGGCCGCCTGCAAGGGGCATCCCAGAGGTCAGCAGGGCACCCCTCCAGTGCTGCTCCCTGTGAGCCCTGCTCCCAAATCACCCCGGCCTCCCCAGCCAGGCCCCCAGACCCCCCAGCCTCCAGTGCCTGGCGCCTGGCCCTCTGCATCTGCATCTCCTTCTCCTCCCAGCCTTTGCTACATCCTGAGCCCTGCCCATACCCCTCTTCTCTTCTTGACACCATCAAGCCCTGCACACCCTCAGGGACCCAGTTATCAGCCACCCTGTCCAGGTCACCTTCCCTGTCGCTCTCCCCTTCCTGACCCAGGACTTGTCACAGACTAGAGACCTGGGGACTGGACAGAGCTTCGAGGGGCTCCGCTTTTGCTGAGCTATGGCCCATGAGCTCCAGATAAGCTCAGCCACAGGCCTAGATGCACATGGCTGGTCCACGGTCAGGGAAGGATGGCAGGAACTGAATCCAGAAAGGTGATTGTCTCTCACAACCAAGAACTGCAGATCCTTCCCCTAGATCAGCCTCACAGTTCGAAGAGCAGGCCGGTTTTGTGTCTCAGTAATGGCCATTCTGACATTTGCTTGCATGCTGCTGGCTCTCCTGGGTCTCCCTCATCTTTCCACCTAGATCCCAGCACCCTTGGGTAGGGGCCCTCCTGCTGCTCGGCCAGCCTGTGGCAGTCAGGACAGCCTGTGACAAAGTGGGCTGTCTGTGCTAAGTGTGACTTGAGCTTAGCAGGCTGTGGGAAAGGACCCAGCAAACGCAACCCGATCACTCACACACATCCCTGCCGCCAACAGCCGTCTTTCAGGCTCCAATAACTGTCTTCAAGCCTTCTACATCCACTGGATTGGCTCACATCCCTTATCTGGGAGGTAGGGGAGGCAGAGGCTAGGCCCCATTCCACAGGTGGGAAAATGGAAAGGCCTTTTGAAAGCCACGTTGACACCACAAGAGAGCCACAGAAGCAGCTTGTTTAGGGGAAAGACCTTGAGTCAGGCTCCAGAGCCAATCAGACCAGGTGTGAGAATTTCAGCTTCACCACTTTCCTTGGAATGACCTCATTTAATTTTGCTGTGATTGCTTTCTCATTTGCAAAGTGAGGATGCTAAGATGACCCAGCAGGGAAGGTTCCATGACACGACATACACAAGCCACATGACAGCATGTTTGGCCTACAACCACCAGCTGCTCAACAGTGCTTGCTTCTGGAATGAACCGATGAGCCCAGCCTGTTCTGGAAGGGTGTCGGTCACCTGCTCCCTAACTAGGTGTACCCTGGGATGAGTCACACCCTTCTCTGGGCCTCGGGGCCTCTGTGTGGCTCCTCTACTGTGGCTGTGCCTCCCAGTCCCCTTGGCCATCAGCGGTCAGGGGCTGGGCACCAACCTTGGGTCCTCAAGCTTGGGATTCATGTTAGGTTCATCCCGGCCGTGGCCGGCTGGCCGCTCCTCATGCTCACTCTCTGTTACAATCTCCAAGGTCATCTCCAGCTTGCCCTGTGGGGAAAGGGGGTGCCTGGTCAGGGACACAAAGGCTCTGCACCGTGGCTTGGAGAGGATGACAAGTTCACTTTATGATTTTTTTTGAAAACTGATAACAGGATGATCTGATCATAAAAGTACCTGTTCCTAGCAGAATATGTAGGAACTACAGACACGTATAAAGAAAGGATACTGTCACTCGTACTTTTCCTGTATAACAATAAGCATTCCTAATATCTTATTCATCAGACTTATTTTTCTCTGCAAGTATATGAAATACCATACTGTGTATATTTAGTTCTATAGCTTGTTTCTTTCACTTAAAATAATATATTTTATTATTATATAATTATATATTCTTTTAAAGTTTGCTTTTAATGCTATAAAACATTCTATGCAATGGCTGACCATAATTTATTTAGTAAACTAGTTATTTTGGTTCTTTTAAGTTGTTTCCAACTCTTCGTTGTTATAAAAAAAAAAAAATACTGCAACCAACACCCTAGAACTGTAAAGCTTTAATTTAATGAGGTTATTTCTTTAGGAAAGATTTTAGAAGTGGGACAAAAAATTTCAAAGGGAATAAATATTGCTAGGTTTCAGGCTATATATTACTAAATTGTTTCCCCAAATGTAAAATCATTAGTCTGCCGGGCAAAAGTAAATGAGGGGGGAGTCTCTCTGCATCCTCGCTAGCAATGAGCATTTCTGTTTTTAAAGCACTCTACTATAATACATTAAAGATGTTTTCACATTTTAAAATACTCCTTTATGTAACTAGCAGGGGAAATGGACATTCTTACATTTTAATGGCCACTCTACTTGTTTGCGTATTATCTATACAAGCACTGCACTCATTTTTCTTTTGAGACATTAGTGTTTCTTATTAATTGTTATAATTTGTTACACAACANCTTTATGTAACTAGCAGGGGAAATGGACATTCTTACATTTTAATGGCCACTCTACTTGTTTGCGTATTACCTATACAAGCACTGCACTCATTTTTCTTTTGAGACATTAGTGTGTCTTATTAATTGTTGTAATTTGTTACACAACATGGATATTTTATTTCAAGGGCCACTTGAAGGGTTGGCTGGCTGCTTGCTGTATCCAGATACAACTGACCCTTGAACCACATAGATTTTAACCATGCAGATCCACCTACACACATACTATTTCGATAGATATATAGTCGGCCCTCATTTGCAGGTTTCAGTCCACAGATTCCACCAACCCTGGAGGGCCAACTACGAGACTTGAACATCCGTGGATTTTGATGGCCACAGGGCTCCTAGAACCAACCCCCCGTAGATATTGAGGGACAATAATAAACTGTCATTTACTTCCCCTGCAGAAGCAGGACAATTCCTCATGGTCCCCAGTCACACCCCTAGACAGACCTCTGGGCAGAGGAAATAGTCCCTCAAGGATGGTCCCGTGTAGAGTTCTGCTTAAATGGGAGAGGCATGATGCCC
>SJYX01007331.1:237601-251323 GCA_006410675.1 Oreotragus oreotragus
GAAGGCCAAAGAGCAGAGTATAAATTAAACAGGATCCACAGAGATTAAGGTACCTTTGATTTAAATAGGCTTCGCTGGGATACAACCTCAAGAAGAGGAAGGCTGGCAAGTGGCAAGGGAGAGGGACAGGTCTTGGGAAACAGACAGAGAGGGCAGGAGATAGGGAGAGGAGCACGCCTGCGCCTGTGATCGCTATGGAGGAGCCACTCCCTGTCTCCGCCGGCCAGATGGAGCTGACTTACCGCCAGCATCTTCTTCTCGCCCTCATCTGCCACACAGGGCCACCAGCCCTTCACTGTTTTCTGTTCAAAAAGAGACACGAACCGCTCTGGGTGGAAGGTGGCTTCCAGCTGGTCCATGGAGCACTTCTCGGCTGTCTTGGCGGGCTTGGGCATGTGGTTAAGGTCCAGCTGCAGAGAGCCTGTGGCAAAGGAGGGTGCTTTAGCCAGGCTTTCTCAGTCACTGCCAGCCTAGGACCACCCTGTGGCTCAAACTCCACTCTTCCATCCATCACCTCTCATTCCATCTGTTCAGCTTCCCATACATCTGTTCATGCATCCATATGCCCACTAATCTGCCCTTATTGATTCGCCCTTAACAGAGCTTCCCAACCGCTCAATTATTCATCTTACTATACTTACTTAGTATATGAGTGTTCCAATTTCTCCACGTCCTCTCCAACATTTGTTATTTCCCATTTTTTGTTTTTGTTCTTGCTTTTATATAGGTACAAGTGTTATCTCATTGTAGTTCATTCATCTGCCCACCTAGTTATCCACACAGTTATCTTTCCATACTGCCTCATCTGCTCTTCTATTTTATCCCTCTTCTCCCAGAATAGATCCATCTTTTGGGTTAAGCCACATGAAAATTCTGATATTCGATTATCTTTGATGTATAAAAACAGTAATTTCATGTGGTTTCACCTAATCCAATTCCAACAACATGATGAAATCAGTGGGACTGGAGCACAGGTTACTGAAGGTATTAAGTGAGATAAATCTAAAAAACATTTTCTGAGGCCAAATTAAAGAAATTTTTGAATACCACACAAAGGAGATTAGACTATTTTTCAGTGCGGAATGCTCAGTTACTGCAAGTATTCAGTGACTGCATCTATTTTTGTAGTTTTTTCATTCCCTTCCTCCATTTATCCTTCCATGCAGCTATCTGCTTTGATTTAACTATCTATATCCCTCAATAGCTAACATTTGCTGAGCACTATATCTCCATTAATCAGGCTATTATTCTATCCAACAGTTGTTCAACTCTATATCAGCGCTAATCTGTGTACACATCTACACATCTCTCCATCCCTCAACTACAGATGAATGTTTATTTCTCATTTTAAATATGGTCTCAATACAATATTAAGTAAAAGCCAGGGCATTAAATCATATATATAGTGTAATATATTAAATATTACATTAAATCTATATAAAAATTATACTAATATATTATATAAACTATATACAGGATATCTACATAAACCATGTAGCTACGTAAACCATATATACTATATATAGTATGTATACTCTATACATATGTCTACATATATGTGTGTGTTAGCTGTTCAGTTGTGTCTGACTCTTCACGACCCCATGGACTGTATCCACCAGGCTGCTCTGTCCACGGAATTCTCCAGGCAAGAATACTGGAGTGGGTTGCCATTCCCTTCTCCAGGGGATCTTCCTGATTCAGGTATCAAATCCAGGTCTCTTGCATTGCAGGCAGATTCTTTATCATCTGAGCCACCAAGAAAGCCCACATATATATTATATATATCTACATATATACTATATACTATATATACACATATATATCTGTTGCTGCTGCTAACTCACTTCAGTCGTGTTCGACTCTGTGCGACCCATAGACAGCAGCCCACCAGGCTCCCCTGTCCCTGGGATTCTCCAGGCAAGAACACTGGAGTGGGTTGCCATTTCCTTCTCCAATGCAGGAAAGTGAAAAGTGAAAGTGAAGTCGCTCAGTCGTGTCCAACTCTTAGCGACTCCATGGATTGCAGCCTACCAGGCTCCTCCGTCCATGGGATTTTCCAGGCAAGAACACTGGAGTGGGTTGCCTTGCCTTCTCCGGATATAGTATATCTACATAACGTTTATATATATATATATATATATGCTGCTGCTAAGTCACCTCAGTCATGTCTGACTCTGTGCGACCCCATAGACGGCAGTCCATCAGGCTCCTCTGTCCCTGGGATTCTCCAGGCAAGAACACTGGAGTGGGCTGCCATTTCCTTCTCCAATGCATGAAAGTGAAATGTGAAAGTGAAGTCGCTCAGCCGTGTCTGACTCTTAGCGACCCCATGGACTGCAGCCTATCAGGCTCCTCTGTCCATGGGATTTTCCAGGCAAGAGTACTGGAGTGGGTTGCCAGTGCCTTCTCTGATATATATATATACACACACACACACACGCATATACATATAACATATATATAGTATAGTGTATATATAGTATATCTACATAAAGTAAGCTGTATATACACACATAGAGACTATATCATAAAGACCATAAGGAAACACAGGATAATTTCTTGATGGCAAAATTACTAGATCTTAACTATTACTTTTAAAATAAAGGCAATAAATATTCAAAATAAGTAAAATATGTAATTAGAAACTACATTATGAAGGGGGAAAAGGTAATGTCTTAATAATGCCGTAAGCTGCTAAAAGAGATCTTAACATTTCTCTTCACAAGAAAAAAAATTAGCTATACAGCTTATTGTGCTGATCCTTTCACAACAGATACAAACATCAAATTAAAAGAAATCTGTGGAGTTTAAAAGTAGCAGTTTTAGTGGCTTTATTTTTAAAAACACAAAATGATCCTATTTAATTTTATACTGAACACCATTTTTTCATTCAATAGGATGCAGTTTTTGTTTGTCTTATTAAAATTGGTTTTCTATGTACATCTGTGGCTGATTCATGTTGATGTATGGCAAAAACCACCACAATACTGTAAAGTAATTAGCCTCCAATTAAAATTAATTAATTAATTAAAAATAAAAAATAAAATGAGAAAAAAAAAGGTTTTTCTAAAGCCTCATCCCATAAAGGCAAGAATGATAGAAGGATACTAAAAAACATTTTTAGTCTGCAAGCAAAAGAGGTTCTATAAAAAAAATTAAAAAGCAATTGAAAATGGTGAAATTATTTGTAATGTATCCTTACTATATAAAAAGCTCTGAAAATCAATAATAAAAGAGGAACATCCCAAAACCATGAAAAAGAAAATAACAACAACAACATAGATAATAAACATGCTTTTAAAGTTCTACCTTACAAGTAAAGAAGAAATGCAAAGAAAGATAAAAACGAGATGTCATATTGGCAGTTTTTTTTTTTTTTTAAAAGATAACACTTTTAGCAAAAGTTTAAGGAAAATAGTGCCCTTGGGCAGATAGAGAACAGATGATAATATAAAAATGTAAAATCTATCTAGAGGGCAATTGAACAAAACGTTTGAAAAACCACTCTAAGACTAAAAATCTGCTACTTAAAATTTAGGGAAGATATGCACAAATGGTCCAAAGATGTAAGCCTAGGCTGTCACTCACACAGCAAAGCCTGGAAATGAGCTGAGAGTGCACCGAGGCGGGATTAGTGAGACAGGAGAGGCTCCATCTGTGCAACAGGTCATCGGGTGGACGTTAAGTACCATGATGCATATGCAAATGGAGATGGATAACTCCTGACAGTAGGAACATTCTTAATGTATTGTTTCCCACAAAGTCAAGATCTAAAATAGTATGTGTAACATAAACTCATTCTGCTATCTCTATGCCATACATACATGTGCACATATATGTATAAAATACACATAGAGGGCTCCCCCAGTGGCCCGGTGATTAAGAGCCACCTGCCAATGCAGAGGACACAGGTTTGGTCCCTGGTCCCCGGAGACCGCACTTGCAGCAGAGCAACTAACTAAGCTGCGTGGGTCACAGCTACTGAAGCCCATGCGTCCTGGAGCCAGGGCTCCGCACAAAGAGAAGCCACTGCAAAGAAAAGTCCAGGCACAGCAAGAGAGAGTAGCCCCCACCCCCGCACTAGAGAAAGCCCACGCACAGCAACAGAGACCCAGTGCAGCCAAAACTAAAACAAATAATAAATAATTTTTTAAAAATTTTGGGGAAAAATATGCACATAACATGTATTTGTTTGTATAGAAAATAATATACCCCAAAGTATTAGTGGAGGTTATCTCTGGGTAGTGAGATTATTACTTTTCACTTTCCTGCTTTGGAGAAGGAAATGGCAGCCCAGGGTTCTTGCCTGGAGAATCCCAGGGACAGCGGAGCCTGGTGGGCTGCCGTCCATGGGGTCGCACAGAGTCGGACACGACTGAAGTGACTTAGCAGCAGCAGCAGTGAGATTATAATAAAATAGGAAAGGGAAGCATTGCTTATCTCCAGTTTCTAATGTGGCTACAGGAATCATGTGATAAGTAAAGAACAAAAGTCCAACTTGGTGCTGTGATGCTAACACGCTGAATCTTTTACAGTGATGTCATGGAGCAGTCCTCAGTCCTCCAAGTGCAGGGGACCAGGCTGGGTGTGGGGGTACGTGGGGTGAAGGGCAGCCTGATGGCTGGAAGCCCTCTTCCCCATTCCTGCTGGGGCTGCTCCTCAAAATGTCCTTTGTGGTGGGGGCGGGTGGGGCGGGGAGGGCCAAGAGCTTGGCTAATACTGCAGTCAACAGCCACCCAAGGAGGGCTCCAGTGATTCATCCAAGCCTGCCCTGCTCCTAGGTGGCAAAGCGGAACTGGAACCTAGGACTCCTTACCTCCTGGAAAGCCTTTTTCACAGCCTCACTATTTTACTGAGGTGAAATTCACATAATAAAATGCACTGTTGTAACCATTTTAAAGTGTACAACTCAGTGGCTTCTAGTATATTTCCAGAGTTGTGCGACCACTATCTAATTTCAGAATACTTTCATCATCCCTAAAAGACACATCGTACCCACCTCTCTTCCCAGCCCCTGGTGACCACTTTCTGTCTCTGGATTACGTATTGTGGACATTTCCTATGAAGGAGTCACACAATATTTGTCCTTTTGTGCCTGACTTCTTTTACTTGGTATGTTTTCAAGGTTCACGCATGGTGTACCATGAGTCAGGATTTCACTTCTCTCGTGGCTGAATAACCCCCCATTGTATGGATGCACCACAACTTTCCAGAGGCCAGACAGCTAGTGACAGCCAGCCCCTGCCCACACGTCTTCACCGGTGCTCCCTCTCTTCCTTCCTCGGGTCCCACCACCCACCACGGCCCACCGTTCTATGCCACCGCTGCCGGCAGGCCGCCCTGCTGGCCCCTCTGATCCCCGTGGCAGAGCGTGTCACCAGCCTCACTCAGCACCAGGGACCAGTGACTGCTGGCTCCCTGATCCTCCTGCCAGCCCTGCCGAAAGGCCCGAGAGTCACACGCGTGCACAGCAGGGACTCTGGGACACACTGATAGGCAGAATGGCAGACTGGAAATGGTGCTCACCCAGAAAGTCATCGAAGGAAAACTTGTCGTTGTCCCAGATCTGGAATATCACTCGTGCGGGGATCTTGCTCTCTGTCTTGTCTAGCCTCCAGAAAGCATCCTGGCCCAGAGGAGAAGCAGAGAAGGAAGCAGGGGAACAGGATTAGAGAAGGGCAGAGGTCCTTCCTGCCTGGAGGACTGCCTGGAGGAGGCAGTGCAGGGGGACATCCTGAGGGACTTGCCAGAGCCTGGTCCTGGCAAGAAGACTGCTGAGACCCCAGAGGGCAGTGTTCACTTGATATAAGGTAGTTTCTTTAATGCTCACAATTCCATGAGTCAAGGTTTTCATTTCTGTCTTACAGATGATGAAACAAAGGCTTGGAGAAGTAAATAATTTGCCTAGGCTCTGACAGCTAATAAAAACATAATATTGCATTTCTTATACACCAGCCCCTTTCCACTATAAAATCATTTATCCTTGCAGTGACCTATGAGAGAGATACTATCCTTATAGCTGAGGAAATCACAGCAAGTAATTTATCCAAGTCACCCAGTTAGGGAGTGGTAAACTGGATTCCAACCCAGGCAGTCAGGTTCTGGGGTGCCACTCTCACCTCTTAATCGTGTTCTACCAGTGTGATCTTGGGAACAGGGTGGGCTGGCTGGGAATCTGGAGGGCTCCCCCCAACACACTGTTGCAAGGAACTGGCACTGAGGAGCCCACCTTCATCTCCAAGATCTTACCCCAGGGCAGATCAAAAGCCCCCAGTGCTAGGAAGGTCACCAGTCCATTGCTCCCCCGCCTCCCCCTCCTCAGGCCAATCAGCCTGGACTAGCATCGTCTGGGCCTTCTCTCCACGGAGGCCTCGGGGAGCAGCTGAGCGTGGGCCCTGGGCTCCCTGAGGCCTGGATCCATCTCTGGGCCCAGTCACACTCAACCCAAAGGACTGTCCCTGAGGCCTTCCTGCTCACACCTGTCCTCTGTCCTCTGCAGCTTCACCGAGTGGGTAGCAAGGAGAGGAGACAATCTGACCACATCCCGCTGATGGTGGGCACCAGGTCACAGCAAGGGTTGGGACCCCATCTCAAGGGCACAGACTCCACAGGATTCGGGAGCACTGCGACCACCCAGGATCTGTCTGGGCCCGGGTGCCCTATCATAAAGCCTTGGTGGCCACTCCGCATCACACGGACCCCACAGAGCTCCCACACCGGCGCCCCCTGAGGAGCCATCACCTCGCGAAGCAGCCGGGTGCAACCCGGACTGCTGGCGGGCTGGGGAAGGGGCTCAGGTCCCCACCTGGCCCCTCGCCCCTGGCCCCCATCTGGCGCCTCCCCCGCTCCGGGCCCCAGCCCTCCTGCAGGTGCCTCCCTCCTCTGGCGGGGCTTTTACGGCCAGCTCCACAGGCCCGCCTGCACAGGCCGCCAGCCTCCCCCATGCCTCTGGCCAGCCCGGTTTATGGGCTCAGTAATGAGCCAGAGGTTCAAACGGCCCCTGGTGGGAGCAGCTGGGCTGGGGCTCCAGCCTGGGGAATGGCCCCCCCAGGTCCCGGGCACTCATTATGCTCCCAGTCTGGGCCCTTTTACTAGCTGTTTATTTGCAGGGTGGGTGCCTGACGCGCAGGCAGGCCCCGGTGGATGTGCTGGGCTCCAGGTGGGGAGCCGGCCGGGGCAACCAGCGGTGGTTCAAAGCCGCCGGATGAAAGGAGACCTTGTACTTTATGACAGTCTCGTCTGGTTAATGGGGTCCCTGGAGGGCCTGCCTGCCAGAGGCCCTGAACCCCTCAGCAGAGGGTCTCTGCAGCAGGACCAGGACACCCAGAGGCTGTGCAGTGCCCCTGCAGTAACCCCCCAGCAGACTCAGTCCCCTAGCCCAGACCGGCTAATTGGGGCCCCACTGCGGGCATGTCTCCCCTGCCTCCCAGGGTCTTTTCTCCCAGAGGGACTCGCTGGCCCTCTCGGGTCAAGCCAGCTCCTCCCTCCCTTTCCTGGTTGACTGCAGAACCCCTTGCCTGTTTCCAATCTCCTCTTCTGACCTCTGCCACCCTTCACTCCAGCTGTCCTCTCCAGAGCCTGGCACCATGCAGGTGGGAGTCCCTCAGCCTTCCCCACCCGCCGTGGGCCTCCCCAGACCTCTCTTCCTCCTCCCCACTTAGCAGCCCTCCTGGCCTCCTCACTTTCTTAAGACCAACCCAGCCTGCGGGGCATCGGGCCAACTGGTCTCTTCCCTCAGCCCCTCCCTTCCTCTGGAGCTCCACCGTGACTCAGACTCCCTCCTTCCCCGCTCGTGACTAAAGGGCAGAAATGAAAGCCCATTGTTGCCAGAACGGAGCCACCTCAAACTCTTGATCAGCAGCCCCACTGGGCTCTCAGAACTGCCGGGTACCATCTAATAGGTCTCTCTCTTCCCTTTCTCTCCCTCGCTCAGTGTAATAGCCACTTCCAGGCTTTTTCACTGGTCTCAGTCACCTGCCACAACACCAGGAGATTCTCTTTTCCTACTTTGCAGAAAAAGCAGAAGCCTCTGCTTCCTGCAACTCCTTGCCCCCATCTCCACCTGTCACCACAGAGAGGTGGCCCGGCCTCCCCTGTGAGCAGGCCGATTGGCATCTTGCATCCTCGGTCCCCCAGCCACAGCTCGCCCCGTGGAGGGCTTGGTGAGCATGGGCAGTGGCCTGCCGGAGGCCCCCATTCCCCATCCTCTCTGTCCACAGCAAGGACACATGCTGTTTGTTTGACTTGGAGCTCGCCCCCAGCAGATGCAGCATTTTCTGTGTCAGGAAAACATCTTTCGATAGACAAACACACTGAGCAAAAGCAAACAAGATGAAACCTACAAACAGGCTAGGCTTTCCTTGACCGTTCAGCACCCAGGGCTTACCATTCTCTGCTTTCTAGTAGGCACTAGGCAGCAACCCCCGGGTGAAAGAGTTCATTTAGCCTTATTTAGCCCTGATTTCTTTTGCTTGATGGTTTCTGAATGTTCACCGGAACATTCCGGTTTCTCTGAAGTACAGTGCTGTGTGTTGGGTTGGGAAGGGGTCATGGCAGCCGAGGTACGCTACGTATCTCCCTTCCTGAAGCCACACAGCCACTCAGGACGGAAAGAGGAGTCACAGACGTTTGCCTCTGTGACAAGAAGAAGCTGGGCACCACCTCTGGAAGGAAGAGGGACCCTCAGAATCTCAGGCCCAGACGGGCATTCACCCGGGCAGTCAAGCAGGAGGGCACCTCCAGGCCAAACAGATTCAGGAGGGAGGCGTGGTTAGAGGCTCCAGCAGAGGGGCCCGCCGCCTTCGGCCAGCCACTGCCCGTGGCATCCTCCTCACTGGGGGATGTTCCCTCAGAGCTGGCTCAGGGCCACCACCTACCTCAGGACCCACCCGATTCAGGAAGAAAGAGTTTATGGCCCAGATGAGGCCTAAACCAAGAGATGCGGACCTACAAAGAGCTGAGAGCTCTAGCCCTTGACCCTAGCTGATGCACCGGGCGGACCTCCCCAGGCCTGAGAGAGACCAGCCTGGACGGCGGTGCAGGCCCCAGGCACAGAAATGGGAGAAAGGAGGGAGCAGTGGAAACGTGGCTAAGCAGCATCTGACCCCATCGACAAGCTGACCTCAGGCCAGCCCAGCCCTCTGAGGCCACCCTGCCTAGGGGGTACACCCCCCCTGCCCTCTGATGACCTGGCTGAGTCTCCCCCCTACAATGTCCTCCCCACTCTGACACCAAGGCCCTCCCTGCTAGTTGAACTGTTAGGATTTGAACTTAGTTACATATAACAGTGGGGGCCTTGCGGGCTGGGTGGCAGCAGTGCTGATGATGGCAAAGGCGGCAGAAGAGGAAGGAGGCGTGGGCATGGAGGACACAGTGGTGGAGGAGATGGCAGCGGCGGTGGGGCAGTTGTGGCCGCCACGCCGTGGTGGCAGACGTGCTTCCAGCAGCGGTGGGATGGGCTGAGAATACGGCAGTGAGGCAGCTGCAGCAGGCGGGGGGAGCAGGCTGACAGCTGCAGCCCTGGGACCAGCACCCCTGGGGACAGGAACCACACTCACCTTCTTGGAGACGGTGCAGACTTGCTCAGCTGGCAGGTAGTCAAAAGGGAAAACGAACCTCCAGTTAAAGTTGCCTTCACCTCCCAGGGACCGATAATGTACATCTGTCTTTTGCTTGTGTTCTTCAAAGCCAACCATCCAACTAGAAATAACACATTTGAGAGAACGTAGCTAATTGAGGTTTCCACCACAATATGCATCCTCAACTTAAGGAATTAAGAAGGTCTTTGAACTTGGTAAATGATAGAGGAAAAATAAACCAAGAGAAATCTCCACAGTATACCAAATGTGCCGTAAATGTCACAATATTCTAATTTCTCTCTTGAGCGGCATCCTCAAACCTTATAAGTTCATCCCAAATATTAGCATCGAAGAAGACATCTGGTGGGGGTCAACTCCCCATAGGCAGAGACACTCCCATAAGACCGTCCTTGCTTTCTTGTTCTTCCCCTTCCCCACACCGGAGTGCCCCCTTTCCCGACTGATCACCACCCTCATGGGGGCAGAGGCGACACCCTGGAGCTGGGACGGGTAGAAAGAAGGGTGACCTCCTACCCTTTCACATAAATGTCGCTCATCTTCTCCCCGGTGATGCTGAGGTCATCCAGGATCACATCCTTGGTGTTCCAGATAATACAACGCAGGAAAAACCTGCAGAGAAAATCCCCATGGATTCCCACCAAGGGTGGGCAGTCCTTGACCAAGAAGCCAAAAACTGGACACTTAGTCAAATTCACACAGGAGTGGCGCCTGAGTGGCAAAAAGCCCGGCCCAAGAACCACCTCTTGGTCCCACCCACAGCAACCACCCCCACCCTGCTCAGCCCTGAGCCCTGGCCGCATCAGTTACCTTCTGGCTCTCCGTGGGGTGATGTTGAAGGGAGGTCCCGGCCGGCCCAGGGCCTTTGGAAACAGGTCGACCCACATCTGTAGCTTCCCCTGGGGAGGGAGACACGATCCTGCTCTTTCACCACCCTTTTCACTCAACCAACATCTCCCAACCGCCTGCTCTGCACTACAAATTTGGAGCACAGGACAGAGGAGACTCAGGCCTGCATGGCGAGGCTCAGCATCCAGCAGGGGAGGTGCCTTCAGTGGGACTACAGGGTTGAGCCCACTGCCCCAATGGCCAGGGACCTGGGGAGTGCCTGAGGGTCAGGGGTCGGGGTCAGGGCAGCTCCCCAGGGATGGTGACATTTGCTGGGTCTCACCCTGCCAGGTGGGAAGAAGTAGGGGGCACTCCAACCTTGGGATGGTGGATGCGGTTGTAGAGGGTCAGAGAGTGTGGTTTGGTCATAGGGGCTCAGAGGGTTTCCAGACAGGAAACCATTCTACCTGCCACCCTACAGCTCGTGCCTTCTTTGCAAGCAGCTGTTACCTCTGGCCCCATCTTACAGGAGGAGGAGAAGGGACTGACCTAACATCTGTTCACGTTAGCATGAAAGAGCTGACATTTCAACACCTGCAGTGCCACTCTGGGGAGCTGGTCTCCATGCCACCAAGGCAAGGAGGACTCAGCTCCAAAGAGCAGAGAGGATGTTCTCTGCTGTGCACAAAGGCGCCTGCATGGCTGCATCACCCTATCTCCACTGGTAAGCCCTTCCCTCTTCTTCCTCCAAGCCCCAGCCCTGAGCTCACTCCCTCCAGGAAGCCTTCCTGTGTCAGCCCAGGTCTGCTGTCCCTCTGCTCACTCTCCCTCTGCCTGGGAGGACTCCCCTGACCTTCCTGGTGGCTGCTCTGCCTCTCTGTCATAGGGTCAACCTGTCTGAACTCCCTACAAGCCCAGCACAGGGCCAGCCTTCTAGGGTGTCACTGACTGATGGTAGGGGAGGACACCCCGAGACCAGGCTGAAACACTGAGGCTTCAGAACGACACATGGGCAGTCAGAGGTTCAGCCTACATGGGGGTGGAGGAGGCAGCTCATTCCCCAGGCCAAAGGTCCGCAGGTAGCCCAGGAAGGCCAGGCTCAAGGGGCTCTCTCATAAGCCAACAGTGGTCAGTGGTAACTACTCAGATCAGAAAAACATGGCAAGGAGGGGTTAGCCAAATCCCGAGGTCTCCACTGGTGCTTCTGGGGTATCCATGATGTCCTTGGGACAGGGTAGCTGAGGGTCAGGGGCTCTGGGGGTATGGGTGGAGGTCCTACCTGCTCGATGTCTGGCTGCAGGGGGCTGTAGAGAGGCCGGGACTCCACGTGCTCAGGGATCAGGCCCTGCTGCTGGAGGACGTGCAAGGCCAGACGCTCCTCCACCGGGCCCAGGTGTGGGTTTGGGACCCTGCCAGCCTCTAACCCCAGGAAGAAGATGAAAAACATTGCCAGGACTGAGTGAGCAGGAGATGGCAGGGATGCCTGGGGGCCTTGGGAAGCCACTAACCTCACAGCCTAACCCTAAACCCAGACACACATTTCTGGCCCTCACATCTGACTCTCTGTGGCGGGAATCTCACTGTCCACAGGCTCCGGGATTAAAATCCAGATTCCCCACTGCCTTCACCTCTTCCAAGCATCTTCTGTAAGCTCTTCTTATAAATTCTCCCCACCCTCCAAAGCCCACTACTTCCAGGAAGCCCTTCCAGACTGCTCTCAGCTCTGAGCCTCTACAAGCTCTTCTGCCAGATAAAGCATCTAAGTGCTCTCAGTACTATTCTCTGGTTCATGCAATCTCTTTGATTAGTAGCAGTAGCTAAAATATTAGCAATAACAGAGAACACATTTAAATCAAGAGCCAGGCACTGTTCTTCACAGTTATTAAAGGTTTGATCCTCAAAGTAACCCTAAGAGGTAAGTGCTATATTATTAGCCCCATTTCACAGGTGACAGAAGCAGCAGGCAGTCACACACCTGGCCAGGGGGTGGCTGAGATCACACCCTCATTAGGAAAGGTGTGTAACTGGGTGTAAATACCCCCCTCCCCTGCATGCTTCCAGCGGGAGCTCTGCCTGTCAAGGGGTGTGTCACGAACTGGTACTGTGGACGGGGAGTTTCTAACCCTGAGAAGGCTGGCTAATCAGCCAGCAAGATAAACCTGGAGCTCCCATGACAGTCCTGACTGGGCGTAGGAGGGTCCACATGTGTCTATACACATGTACACACACAGGTATGTGCACTCAGGTGTACCCATGTTCACCAGCACAGATTCTCACACCGTGCACACACACACACACGTTCATCCATCACACCTGCCCTACGCGCATTAATAGATGCCACTAAGGAAGCAGCATAGCGTTGCAGGAGGACCGCTGGGCCTGGAACCTGGTTCTGCCTCTAAAGGGCGGGGTGACTTTGGGCAGGTTGTTAACCACTGTTGGTCTGAACGGCCTCATCTGCAAAAACAGGCAGAATTCTGGCTTTCTGGCTTTCTTCTCCTATGAATTTATGACCATGAACCCTGGTCCCTGTGCTTAAGCTGCTCACAGACTAGCAGAAGGAAATGAGCCCACCCCTAAAACAGATGCGAGTTCCACAAGAAAGGAGAACGGGGCTGGGGTCAGGGCCTAATGGAGAGGAGCCTTACTCAGCCATGACCTCGGAGAACCAGAGAAACAGAAAGGGCACGCTGGGGATGGGGGAGCCAAAGCTTCCTCCCCCTTTTACAACCTCAGCACCGGCTCTGACATCAAATGTCGCCGACACCAGCAGGAGGTGAGGGGCCAGCTGGGCCTGTAAACAGCTCCGGGGAGTCTGAGCTGCTCCGGGTGGGCCGTGCAGGCTGTGAGCATCTCAGACATGCAGGGAGCACGCGGCGGCACCCTAGGCGTGACCACTAGACAGACCCAAAGCATCAGGCAAGACGAGGGCTACAGGGCTTCCTGCCACCCTTTGGATGCATCAGGTGCAGGAGCTGTGGCTAGGCGCTCGGAAGGTACCGTCAAGGTCAAGTTGGCATGCTAGCGTGATTCAAGTAGAAAACCTTCTCGGTGGTGGGCCGTGCCCAATCTCTGACCAGTCTGACCACCCAAAGCCAGAAGAGCCCACTCCCAATCACGACCTAACCCTGGCTTCAGGCCCACCCCCATCTGCCCCTCAGACAGGCCCCAGCCTCCCCCGCATCTGCCCCTCAGACAGGCCCCAGCCTCCCCCCGCATCTTCCCCTCAGACAGGCCCCAGCCTCCCCCCCATCTGCCCCTCAGACAGGCCCCAGCCTCCCCCCCATCTGCCCCTCAG
>SJYX01007331.1:252555-297237 GCA_006410675.1 Oreotragus oreotragus
CATCTGCCCCTCAGACAGGCCCCAGCCTCCCCCGCATCTGCCCCTCAGACAGGCCCCAGCCTCCCCTCACATCTGCCCCTCAGACAGGCCCCAGCCTCCCCCCTCATCTGCCCCGCAGACAGGCCCCAGCCTGGCCGGAGGCTGAGCTCTGATGAACCCCCCAACCCTGGCCCCAAGTCTGATCTAATCTTCACAGTGGTGTTCCAGGAAGGACTGGTCCCAAGAACACCAAGGGCAAGCTGAGTCCATCTGTGCTGCCCCGGAGAGACCCCAGACCACACTGTGCGCGTGCTGGTCTTCTCCGGTGGGTATGTCCAAGCCCCTTTACACCAGGAGAGGACCCATAAGAGAGAGCGCACTGGAGGGCGAGCTCACCTATCTCTTCGATGGTGTATTCTTTATCCTGAAACACCACGCGGTCTGTCCGGTACACGGGGGCCTTGACCCGGTGCTGCTGGCAGAACAGGTGGAGGAGCTGGGAGGGCCGGAGCTGGTCCCTCCACTGGTTGGGTCCAGAGCTGAGGCCCAAGCAAAACACAGAGATGAGACGCTCTAGGACACTGATGGGGCGGAGGGGCGCACAATGGCCTATGTGCCCACAACATGGCATCAGCCGCCCTTCTCTTTGACCAGGGCACCCTATGTGATTGTTCATCATGACTGGGGAGCCCATTTCACCCACAGAAAGACTGAGGCCCAGAGACAAAAGGACTCCTTTACACATGCATCGGATTGCAACTGAAAGGTTTCCAATTTCCAGATTTAGAGAATCAGACACACACAAGACCCAAGTTGGCTGGAAGTGAGTGAGGACTGTAGGGCCCAGCCAGGCTCTGTGACCCATCCCACCATCTGCCTCCCTTCTCCGTCCCCTCTCCAGGCACCTCAATGGTGCCTTCAGGAGAATTGTAACGACATGATGAAGAGTTGGGTTCTTAGAGTCAGATAAGCAGCTTCAAATCCTAACCCCACCACTTACAAAACCTGGGCCTCAGCATCCATATCTACGGAGTGGGGATGAGACCTGAGCTGAGATGAGAAAGTGTCTGTGCCAGGCTAGGATCAGGCCGGCACACAGTCAGTGCTCGGCCCACAGTCAGAGGAGCAGCCAGCACCGTGCACTTACACGCAGTAGGTCTGGGGGAGTCCACAGCGGGCCCCGAACTTGGACAACAGCCTGTTCTCCAGGTCAATGACCGTCTCCCCAATCTTTTCATCCTTGGAGAGGAGGTCATAGTCATAGAGGGTGACCTTCAGGTCCTTCTCCAGAGGCAGAGTGCAGGTCAGCTCGAACATCCTGCAAGGAAGGAGGGGGTCGTCCTGACAACACCAGCTCTCAGAGGTCAATGGACACAGCAGGACCTCAAGGGGGTGGCCAGGCTGGCACACAGGCTGGAAAGTCACCCCTGGCCTCCTCCTCTCACAGGACTGGCCTGCAGTCCACCCTCCTCAGACCTTCCACCGCTCTTGCAGCACACCATACACGCACTCCCGATGTGGGGCTTGGCTCAGTGTGTGTGTGTGTGTGTGTGTGTGTGGTTTTTCCAAATAATCAGCAGATGCCTGCCAGATGGATCACAGAATGGACGAATGAACAGGGTTCATTCACAAGGTTAAAAATGAAGTTTCCAGGGACTTTCCTAGTAGTTCAGTGGTTAAGAAGCCACCTTGCAATGCAGAGGACTTGACTTCCATCCCTGGTTAGGGAACTAAGATCCCACATGCGGTGGAGCAACTAAGCTCGTGTGCTGCAACTCCTAAAGCCCACACACCATAACTAGAGAGTACGCTTGCCTCAAGGGAAGAGCCTGCATAATGCAAGGAGGATCATGATGCACCCACGTAAATAAATAAAATCTTAATGAAGTTTCCACCAGGACACCTAGAGACAAGATGTGAAACTCCAGAGCGAGATGCCAGAGCTCTGGAATTTACCAAGGGCGTGGCCCAGGATCCACTTTCAGGACTCTTGGGGCTTCTCCACTGCTTCTGGAGTGGGATGGAAACAGGACCTGTGCAGAGATTTCTTTGGAGAGAGCCCCTGCTGTGCTCTGAGAGCCCCATCTCCCACGGAGGTCAAGTGTGGAAGTGCTGTCCCTTCTCTGAAATGAGTCCCTTCAGGAGGGAGACACAGCCTGGCACCCGAGCTGTGCTTGACGAAGTGCAAGCAGCTAGTGGCAGAGAGGAGGTGCAGTGTGTTTGGGAGGAGCTGTGTGCCTGTCCTGGCTGGGCACGGAGCTGCAGCGTAGGGCGCTGCCTGAAGCCCACCCCATGGAACGTGGGGCTCTGACAGCGAGAGGCTGTGGGGAGACGCATCTGAGAATGGGTGGGTGGATGAGAGAGAGATGCCAGCTAAAGGGACACAGCACCTGCCACATCCCAGGAGCTATGTTAGGAGGGCTTGGTGGGCGTAGCAGGGCTCTGGAAAGCACCCACAGGAGAGCAAACATCTGCCACCCAAAGGGCGTCAGATGAGCAAAGCTTGCACTTGAGATGGGCTCCTCCTCTCCCACATGCTCCCTAGGCCTGGCCCTGCAAGAACAGCAGCGGCAGCTAGAGGGGGAGGCAACTGGGCAAAGCACACCCCTGCCCAGGGGTACATGCTGTGCCCAAGGTGGGCCCTCCGGCCATCTCAGGCGCTCCTGATAACACATGAATGCGCGTTCTGGTTACCAACTTGAGACAGCAGGTTTCTAGCAAAGTGGACTGTCTGAACCCGAGCAAGAAAGTGGCCTGCCTGCCATGGTTTCCACTCAGGGAGTGAGGAAGATCACCCCACAGGACAGATGTTTATAGGAAACTGGTAGACAGAATCAAGTTGTCTTTGATTATGTCCCATGCCTAGGGCTGGTCAGCACGTGGGTGATAGAAATAGAGCTTCTGCTGTGGACTTGGGGAGGCTTGAACCACAGACAGAGCAGGTGATCATGACCTGGGGCAGATGGCAAACGGCGAGGAAGAGGCGTGTTCTACACTCACGCTCCCACCTTGCCCTGGGCCCTGTGTGGTCCCCTCAGCCTGGGGCCCCATGCCAGCCACGCACACCAAACAGGGTTCCTCTCTCACACCTGCCATCCTCCCTGCAGCCCTGCCCTCCAGTTCCAGCTAGGCGGTGACTCATCATTGGCCAGGGCCGTTTCCCCTCCAAAACAGGCATGACACTGGTTCATGAATCCAGTGTGCTCTTTGACAGTATCAGCACATGCCTTCTCCACAGGCACTAGAGAAACAGCTGCCAACCTCTCTTAAGATTCTCTTTTCTATACATGGGACTTCCCAGGCAAGAATACTGGAGTAGGTTGCCATTTCCTTCTCCAGGGTATCTTCCCAACTCAGGGATCAAACCCATCTCCTGCATTGGCAGGTGGGTTCTTTACTGCTGAGCCACCAGGGAAGCCCCTTGACTTAAATAAGCTCACATCCAAATAGCAAGCAGGTCAGAATGCCTGGGAGCTAGTCCCTGCAAAGAGCACTGCTTCTTCCTTCCTCATTCTTAGACTTTAGGAAGTATTTCACTCCCTTAAGTCCACGTCCTTCCACTATCTGCCACAAACGAACCAGGAACAATAAAAGAAAATAATTACTAGATGCAACAGGAATCCTGATCTAGATCCTAAAACAGTAACAGGACATTCATGGGGAAATTGGCAAAATCCTAATAAAGGCTAGAGTTTAGTTAATAGTAATGCAATATTATCAATTTCTTAATTTTGATATATGTTAGGTAAGATGTTAATGGTGAGGGAAATTGAGTGATGGGTATACGAAAACTGTACTATCTGCAATTTCCCTGTAAATCTAAAATTGTTCCAAAGTAAAAGTTGATCTTAAAAAAAAAAAGAGAATAAGGAGCAAATGCATGCTCTGGCTTTCCATTTAAATTTCTGATCTTTGAGGTAACTGTTTAACTAGGAGCTTCTGCAAGGACTTAAGGAAGAGCTAGCTGAGGTTACACCCCCACAGACATGCAAGATTTAGGGAACAAAGCTGTGCTCCAGGAGACAGGGACTTCCCAGCAGCAGCCACATCTCTCCCGCTGGGCTGTGGGTTATTCCAGACTGGCACCTCCACCCCAAGCCCCGAGCCCCTCCAACTTACTTTCCAAATACAGGCTCCAGAGTACAAGGGATGTAGTTATCCTGGTCACTCACTGATTTCTTCCCTATGGAGATCTTGACGTAAGGATCACACTGCAGGAAGAGAAGGAAACGCTTCAGTGAAACCACCTTCCCACTCGTCTCTGAGGCTCCTTCACTGCTCTGCTCTCAAAGGGGTCGGGGGCCCAAGAGAGTCGGAATCCCCTGGGCATGCCCCCTGAAACCCTTAGGAATCTGAGTCCTCTGATGCCTAGCCTTAGTATGGTGACACTTTCAAAAGAACGCCACTCTACGCTGAAAGCCAAGAAGAATAACAGAGCTCTTTAGGTTTTCTTGAAGGGGATGACCAGAGTCGTCTTACTACTTCCAGCAGAGAGAATTCCTAAACAGCCTTCCTGGACAGCTTTGCCTGTCCCTCAAGTTTCATACTCGGGATAGCTATGAAATCCCTCTCTCATTCCCAGCTCTGTTGTGCTCTCATACACCTTTTCGTTCTCTGCCCAGGCTCCATGCTCCCAACCAGTGAGCTGCCAACCACATCCAGCCTCAGAAAGTGAAACGAAGTCCATGCCCTTCAGTTTAGTTCAATTCAGTCGCTCAGTCATGTCTGACTCTTTGCGACCCCATGAATTGCAGCATGCCAGGCTTCCCTGTTGCTGCTGCTGCTGCTAAGTCGCTTCAGTCGTGTCCAACTCTGTGTGAACCCATAGATGGCCGCCCACCAGGCTCTGCTGTCCCTGGGATTCTCCAGGCAAGAGTCCTGGAGTGGGTTGCCATTGCCTTCTCCAATGCATGAAAGTGAAAAAAGAAAGTGAATTCACTTAGTCGTGTCCGACTCTTAGCGACCCCATGGACCGCAGCCTACCAGGCTCCTCCGTCCATGGGATTTTCCAGGCAACAGTACTGGAGTAGGTTGCCAGGCCTCCCTATCCACCACCAACTCCCGGAGTTCACTCAAACTCACATCCATCGAGTTGGTGATGCCATCCAGCCATCTCATCCTTTGTCGTCCCCTTCTTCTCCTGCCCCCAATCCTTCCCAGCATCAGAGTCTTTTCCAATGAGTCAGCTCTTCGCATGAGGTGGCCAAAGGATTGGAGTTTCAGCTTCAACATCAGGCCTTCCAAAGAACACCCAGGACTGATCTCCTTTAGAATGGACTGGTTGGATCTCCTTGCAGTCCAAGGGACTTTCAAGAGTCTTCTCCAACACCACAGTTCAAAAGCATCGATTCTTCGGCGCTCAGCTTTCTTCACAGTCCAACTCTCACATCCATACATGACCATAGGAAAAACCATAGCCTTGACTAGACAGACCTTTGTTGGCAAAGTAATGTCTCTGCTTTTAAATATGCTATCTAGGTTGGTCATAACTTTCCTTCCAAGGAACAAGCGTCTTTTAATTTCATGGCTGCAATCACCATCAGCACTGATTTTGGAGCCCAAAAAAATAAAGTCTGACACTATTTCCACTGTTTCCCTATCTATTTCCCATGAAGTGATGGGACTGGATGCCAGGATCTTCGTTTTCTGAANCCAAAGAAAGGCAATGCCAAAGAATGCTCAAACTACCACACAATTGCACTCATCTCACACGCTAGTAAAGTAATGCTCAAAATTCTCCAATCCAGGCTTCAGCAATATGTGAACCGTGAACTCCCTGATGTTCAAGCTGGTTTTAGAAAAGGCAGAGGAACCAGAGATCAAATTGCCAACATCTGCTGGATAATTGAAAAAGCAAGAGAGTTTCAGAAAAACATCTACTTTTGCTTTATGGACTACACCAAAGCCTTTGACTGTGTGGATCACAACAAACTGGAAAATTCTGAAAGAGATGGGAATACTAGACCACCTGATCTTTCTCCTAAGAAATATGTATGCAGGTCAAGAAGCAACAGTTAGAAATGGACATAGAAAAACAGACTGGTTCCAAATTGGGAAAGGAGTACGTCAAGGCTGTATATTGTCACTCTGTTTATTTAACTTATATGCAGAGTACATCATGTGAAATGCTGGACTGGATGAAGCACAAGCTGGAATCAAGATTGCTGGGAGAAATATCAATAACCTCAGACATGCAGATGACACCACCCTTAAAGCAAAAGCAAAGAGGAACTAAAGAGCCTCTTGATGAAAGTGAAAGAGGAGAGTGAAAAAGTTGGCTTAAAAACTCAACATTGAGAAAACTAAGATCAGGCATCCGGTTCCATCCCTTCATGGCAAACAGATAGGGAAAAAATGGACACAGTGAAAGACTTTATTTTCTTGGGCTCCAAAATCATTGCAGATGGTGACTGCAGCCATGAAATTAAAAGACGTTTGCTTCTTGGGAAAAAAGCTATGACCAACCTAGACTGCATACTAAAAAACAGAGGCATTACTTTGCAAACAAAGGTCCATCTAGTCAAAGCTATGGTTTTTCCAGTGGTCATGTATGGATGTGAGAGTTAGACTATAAAGAAAGCTGAGTGCTGAAAATTGATGCTTTTGAACTGTGGTTTTGGAGAAGACTCCTGAGAGTCCCTTGGACTGCAAGGAGATCCAACCAGTCCATCCTAAAAGAAATCAGTTCTGAATAGTCATTGGAAGGACTGATGCTGAAGCTGAAACTCCAATACTTTGGCCACCTAATGCAAAGAACTGAGTCATTGGAAAAGACCCTGATGCTGGGAAAGATAGAAGGTGGGAGAAGGGGATGACAGAGGATGACATGGTTGGATGGCATCACCAACTCAACGGACCTGAGTTTGAGCAAGCTCTGGGAGTTGGTGATGGACAGGGAGGCCTGGCATGCTGCAGTCCAAGGGGTCACAAAGAGTCAGACATGACTAAGGGACTAAACTGAACTGAGGTGAAAGGTTTACAAGAGTATCTCTGTATTATTTCTTGAAAGTATATAGGAATCTACAATTATCAATAAGAAACTTAAAATAAAAAACTGAAGGATATAAAAAATAAAAAAGGATATGAGAGGCAGGAAGAAGAAAAGGAAAAGCTGGGCTTTTTCTTTTAGGAAACTCAGCCCAAAAAAACCCTGTGTAACTTGGTGGCAGGTGGCTGAGTAGCTAGAGCGTGAGGTGTCTCTGATGTTGGCTTGGCAGGTTCAGGTTACCAAGAAAACGAAGGCTCTGGTTACCTTGACAACACAGGAAACCCAGGGCTACAGCATGTTTGACTAAACTCCCTTTCAAAGCCTTCCTGGATTTAGTACCATTTTATTAGATCTACATCCCTGCAACTCTTGTTTCTGTGATAGAGTAAAACTGCACTAGAAAATTTTTTTCAGGTAGATACATTATTTGTTTCATAGATAAAGTTACAGAGCTTTAATAATTCTGATGCACCCAAATCTCCTTTCTTGATTGCCCAGGTTGTTATCTCTGCCACCCAAAGTCTCTGAATAAGAACCCCAATTCTGTTCCAATTTACCCCAGTGAGATGGCATAACCCATCTTACCTTTTTTTCTTTTTTTTTTTTTTTCACAAGCACATTACAGTGCTCTATGGCCTAATGTTTGGGTGCTGAATATTTTAGTCTTAATTAAAAAGAAAAAATCTTCAGAAACTGTCATTTGATGAGATCATGTTATTTCCTCGGAAATCGAGTCAGTTGCTACTGATACTCAGTGAAACAGACACCTCTGAAACTCTGTCCCGACCTCCTAGCCCTGGTCTCAGCTACTCTCTCGCTTCCCCCTCAGCCTTCTCTAGCTCTCTGCAGGCTCGTGGGAAGGACCTACCTGCAAGACTTTCAAACCTAGAATCTCTGGAGTGCTACTCCTCTGAAAGTTCTGGGGTGCACTCTCTAGGATCTCCACACACACCACTCCCATCTGCCAGAGCCCATGGGGCCTTGACTCCTCTCCCTGGGTCACTGGAGGGTGATCTTGGCCAGCCTGGTCAGAAGCCAGGATAGACTTCCCATTAAAACTGTTGTGGGTAGTGTATATATACCATGCATGCATGCTCAGTAGAGTCTGACCCTTTGCAACCCCATAGACTGTAGCCCTCCAGGCTCCTCTATCTGTGGGATTTCCAAGGCAAAAATACTGAAATGGGTTGCCATTTACTACTCCAGGGGATCTTCCCAACCCAGAGATCAAACCCATGTCTCCAGCATCTCCTGCATTGGCAAGTGGATTCTTTAACACTGAGCCACCTGGGAAGCCTATAGGAAATGTATATATATATAGGCTCAATAATGAAAAAAAAAAAAAAAGAATGAAATTTTGCCATTTGCAAAGACAGGGATTAACCTGGAGAGCATTTTGCATAATGAAGTTAAGTTAGAGAAAAACAGATATTATATGCTTTCACTTGTATGTGGAATCTAAAAAATTGAACAAACAAATGAATATAATCAAACAGAACAGACTCACAGATCCAGAGAATAAATTAGTGGTTGCCAGTAGGGAGAGAGTTGGGAGAATGGGCAAGATATGAAGAGGGGATCAAGAGGTACAAACTACTATGTATTAAATAAGATATAAGAATATAATGTACAACACAGGGAACATAACCAATATATTATATTAACTTTGAGTTCAGTTCAGTCGCTCAGTTATGTCCGACTCTTTGTGACCCCATGAATCACAGCACACCAGGACTCCCTGTCCATCACCAACTCCCAGAGTTCACTCAGACTCACGTTCATCGAGTCAGTGATGCCATCCAGCCATCTCATCCTCTGTCGTCCCCTTCTCCTCCTGCCCCCAATCCCTCCCAGCATCAGTCTTTTCCAATGAGTCAACTCTTCGCATGAGGTGGCCAAAGCACTGGAGTTTCAGCTTCAGCATCAATCCCTCCAAAGAAATCCCAGGGCTGATCTCCTTTAGAATGCACTGGTTGGATCTCCTTGCAGTCCAAGGGCTTCTCAAGAGTCTTCTCCAACACCACAGTTCAAAAGCATCATATCTTTGGCGCTCAGCCTTCTTCACAGTCCAACTCTCACATCCATACATGGCCACTAGAAAAACCATAGCCTTGACTATGAGGGACCTTTGTTGGCAAAGTAATGTCTCTGCTTTTCAATATGCTATCTAGGTTGGTCATAACTTTTCTTCCAAGGAGTAAGCGTCTTTTAATTTCATGGCTGCAGTCACCATCTGCAGTGATTTTGGAGCCCCGATAAATAAAGCCTGACACTGTTTCCTCTGTTTCCCCATCTATTTCCCATGAAGTGATGGGACCGGATGCCATGATCTTCGTTTTCTGAATGTTGAGCTTTAAGCCAACTTTTTCACTCTCCTCTTTCACTTTCATCAAGAGGCTTTTTAGTTCCTCTTCACTTTCTGCCATAAGGGTGGTGTCATCTGCATATCTGAGGTTATTGATATTTCTCCCAGCAATCTTGATTCCAGCTTGTGTTTCTTCCAGTCCAGTGTTTCTCATGATGTACTCTGCATAGAAGTTAAATAAGCAGGGTGACAATATACAGCCTTGACGTACTCCTTTTCCTATTTGGAACCAGTTTGTTGTTCCATGTCCAGTTCTAACTGTTGCTTCCTGACCTGCATATAGGTTTCTCAAGAGGCAGGTCAGGTGGTCTGGTATTCCTATCTCTTGAAGAATTTTCCACAGTTGATTGTGATCCACACAGTCAAAGACTTTGGCATAGTCAATCAAGCAGAAATAGATGTTTCCTTGGCGCTCTTGCTTTTTCGATGATCCAGCGGATGTTGGCAATTTGATCTCTGGTTCCTCTGCCTTTTCTAAAGCCATGCCCTTAGCCTAAGCATTTTCCCCTCATTTTTTAAATTACAGTGAAATTTATATCAATAATATGTGTCAATCTTAACATAGAGTTAGATGAGTTTTGACAAATGTATATGTAGTACTCTTTACCATCTGAGCCACCAGGGAAGCCCATATGTAGTATATAAATTCATATTATATACACATAGTATATATACATATACATTGTAACATATACATATATGTCATGTATATGCATAGTATATATACATGTACATAGTATATATACATATATACTATGTGTATACATAGTATATATATGCATTAGTAAAATAATATTTCATAGTTGATATATATATAGTATATTTAGAGCATATATATGTGTGTGTGTGTACGTATCTATGTAACCAACAAACCAACACATGATTCAACACAGAACATTTCAGTCACCCCAGAAAGTGTCCTCATTCCTCCACCCAATCGCTCTTTACCCCATAAGCAACCACCATTCCAGTTTCTATTGTTGTTTCTATTGTTCAGTCACCCAGTCGGTTCCAACTCTTGCGACCCCATAGACTGCAGCAGGCCAGGCCTCCCTGTCCCTCCCTGTCTCCCAGGGTTTGCCCAAGCTCATGTTCATCGCATCAGAGATGCCATCCAGCCATCTCATACTCTGATGCCCTCTTCTGCTTCTGCCCTCAATCTTTCCCAGTATCAGGGACTTTTCCAATGAGTCGTCTGTTTTCATCAGATGACCAACATACTGAAGCTAAAGCTTCAGCATCAGTCCTTCCATTGAATATTCAGGGTTTATCTCCCTTAAGATTGACTGGTTGGACCTCCTTGCTGTCCAAGGGATTCTCAAGAGTCTTCTCCAGCACCACACAGTTCAAAGGCATCAATTCTTTGGCATTCTGCCTTCTTTACTGTCCAGTTCTCACAATCCATACGTGACCACTGAGAAAACCATAGCCTTGACTATACAGACCATTGTCAGCAGAGTAATGTCTGTTTTTCAACACACTGTCTAGGTTTGTCATTGCTTTCCTGCCAAGAAGCAATTGCCTTCTGATTTCACGGCTGCAGTCACTGTCCACAGTGATTTGGGAGCCCAAGAAAAGGAAATCTGTCATTACGTCCTCCTTTTCTGCAGTATTGGGGCCAGATGCCATGGTCTTCTTAGTTTTTTTAACATTGTCTTAAGCCAGCTCTTTCACTCTCCTCTTTCACCCTCATCAAGAGGTTCTTTAATCCCTCTTTGTTTTCTGTGATTAGAGTGGTGTCATCTGCATATCTGAGGTTATTAATGCTTCTCCCATCTAGCTTGATTCCAGTTTATAACTAATTTCTCTTACTATAGACTGAAGGTTCATTAACATCACATAAATAAATAACATACAATAAAATAATAAAAACAAGAAGCAGCTGCCACTTGCCAGGCCAGCAGCCCCATCGTGCACACCACCCCGACACGCGCTTCAAGCCTCTGCTCCAGCAGTGGAAATGGGGTGCCCAAGTCCCCCACACTCCCAGTCCACTGCCCCCTTAGGAAAGGGTGGGTGGGCGCCAGGCTCATACCCCCAGAAACACGCCAGTTTGCGTGACATACGTGACGGGGCCAGGCTGGGGTCCTGTCTGTGATCTCTGCTTCAGCCAATAGAAAGGGAGAGAGATGGCCAGATGTTTTCAGCCCAACCCAGCCTCCTTCGAGCAGCGGCGTTCCCTCAACTAGCCTCGGAAGCAGCCAGGACCAGAGCGCTCGGGTCAGTCTCGGCACCAGGAAGGCCTGAGGTGTAGGAACTCAGCCACAACCACAGCTTGGAGGCTGTGGATGGTGCCTGGGCTGGGACCGCTCCATCCCGCCCTGTGATCTCCCAGCAGGGCAATGGAGCTTTTCTCGCCTGAAGAGCAGGGCCGCAGGGATGGGACACCCACCAGGGCCCTCCCACGACCTACGACACAGGCTAGGCCTGCAGCTGTCCAGGGGACAAGAGAAGGCGCTAGCTCGCACGTCTGAACCCCACCGCCCCTCGCTCTGCCCCGCCTCTTCCTCTTTCTCTCTCTCCCAGCCACGCTCTGCCCCTGCCCCCGTTTCCCTGCAGACAATGGAGCTTTTCTCGCCTGAAGAGCAGGGCCGCAGGGATGGGACACCCACCAGGGCCCTCCCACGACCTACGACACAGGCTAGGCCTGCAGCTGTCCAGGGGACAAGAGAAGGCGCTAGCTCGCACGTCTGAACCCCACCGCCCCTCGCTCTGCCCCGCCTCTTCCTCTTTCTCTCTCTCCCAGCCACGCTCTGCCCCTGCCCCCGTTTCCCTGCAGCTCCAGACTCGGGCTCTCCCTCAGCTCCACTCCTTCACTCAACAGTCAGGATTAGAGTAAGTCGAGTAGCACTCGACTCAGGCATAAAATTTAAGGGAAGGACAAAAACACTTTAGTAATCAAAATAAACATTTTAATGTGATATTGGAGTTCGTGTACACCCGTGGCAGATTCATGTCCACGTATGCCAAAACCAATAGAGTACTATAAAGTAAAACAAAGTAAAAAATAAAAAAATTAAAAATAATAAATAAATTAATTAATTAAAATCAATACCAACAGTCCATGATGAACAAAACACCAAAATTTTATATAAAGATAGCACCAAGATTATTTATTTTTCCCTCTACCCCAGGCTCCACCATGAACAGGCCAGCACAGCTGCCCATCACGTTCCATCCCTCCTACTTCCCTTTCCACCCCACCCTTGAAAGTCCCACCAACCCCATTAATGTCCCTTGTCCTTTTGCCTTATCCTTGTGCTAAACCTATGCTAAGCAGTTTGCTCCCAAACTTTTCCCAATGTTTTTAACTCCCAAAATATGGTTTTCTTCTCCCCCCCACCCCTTCCCTTCATCAACCCTTAAGAATTCTGTTCCTTCTAGGAAGTCTTCCTTATTATCCCAAAGTTGTGTACTGCCTTTCGGCTTTTCTGACCTCCTGGAGCACTTGCCCTGGATAGAACTCCAACACCGTACCATCTCAATTTTGTACATGTTTGTTTTCCCACTTACTGTGAACTCCCTGGGGCAAAGATTATATCCAAATTCTGTAGCCTCTCGATACCCCAGCCTGCCATTTACTCTAGGGGAGGTGAGAGCTCCGGGGATGTTACCTTCCCATTGGGATCCTTGGGCTGCAGGCCAAATGCTCGGATAATGTAGACACGGACCAGGCATTCCTGGGGCCCCTGGGAAGCCAGCTGGTGGAACTGCCTCGGGGGCAAGGGGATGGCTGGGTCTTCTGGGAGAGGATAAATTTTGAAGAGTCCCTGAAAAGAAGGAAGGGTAAGCTTTCACTTTCATCATCATTGTCACCAAGACACTCAGCACTATGTCCATTACTCTCAAGTCTGTCAGAGTCATCACCACTATGATTATGAAGCCCAAGCAATCCCATCACGCCCATCAGATTCTGCATCAGCAGCATCAGCGCCACCGCCAACACCTCCATCACCCACATGGCCACCGATCTCAGCACTGGGGTCACTACTGACACGTGGCCACCGACCTCAGCACTGGGGTCACTACTGACACGTGGCCACCGACCTCAGCACTGGGGTCACTACTGACACGTGGCCACCGACCTCAGCACTGGGGTCACTACTGACACGTGGCCACCGACCTCAGCACTGGGGTCACTACTGACACGTGGCCACCGACCTCAGCACTGGGGTCACTACTGACACGTGGCCACCGACCTCAGCACTGGGGTCACTACTGACACGTGGCCACCGACCTCAGCACTGGGGTCACTACTGATACTACTACAGTACTTCTGCCCCTCCTTCACTCATTGCTGCTGCTCCGTAGTTGGGACCCCTGGGCTAGAGACAGGTCCCCAAGGACTTACCTTAAACTCCCCAATGACTGATGGGTCTTCAGTCTCCTCCTGAGTCTTGCCCCGGTAGAGCTTGAACGTATTACAAAAGTCAGACAGGCCCGCAAAGGCCTTCACGTTCTCCAGGGGTGTGTCATAGACCTGCCACACGTGGGGACGAGAGAGGGGGACAAGGGAAAGAGAGGAGAAGAGGGAAAGCAGGGAGAAAGGAAGCGTGACAGAGTTCAAGTAACAGAAGGGACAGAAGGAAAAACGGCGGGGGAACCAGAAGCAGTTTCGAGGAAAACAGCCAAGGGGAGGGCAGGTTGGGGCGGGGGGGTGAAGGAAAGAGAGGGGACCAGGAAGAGAGGCAGAGAAGGAGAGGAAAAGGATGCAAGTCATGGAGATGAGACAAGCAAGAGAAAGGGGGGAAAGACAGAAGGAAGACCTTTGTTCAGCACCATTGAAAAACAGGGTTTTCTGATTAATCCAATATTCTGAATACCCAAGAGTCATCATCTACATGAGTGGTGCATTTCTTGAGAATAAGATCACAGTCAAACACATAAATGAAAAGTTAACTAACTTTTTATTGGAACATCAAAGACAGAACTCTAGAAAATTCACAAGTCAGCAAAATGCTGGCTGCCCAGGATGTCCAAATGGCAGTGAATCAATTTTCTCTCCTCTCAACAGCCAGTGATTTTTACTTGTTAGAGTAGTGCTTAGATTTAAATGAAGCAGTGGTTTTCTAATATAGGTGATAAAATGTACCTAACTAATAGTGATATTAACCCACTTAATATGCATGCTTAATTGGTGTATCTGAAACTGACTAGCAGGACAGTCGGCCCTCCATATCTGCAGATTCCACACCCAGTTGCTTATTTCTGCTTCTAGTTTTATTACCTTCTTCTTCATACTATCTTAAGCATTTTTTTTCCTTCTAATTTCTTCAGTTGAAATTTTAATTACTTTGCTTCTTCTTTTCTGATAAGGAAAACACAATTGTTACTGCCTTAGCATTGCCCTGGTTATTTTGATATATAATGTTTTCATCTTCCTTTTCTTGGCATTCCATAATAATAGTCTCATTTTTACTTTTTTGATCTAAGAGTTAGATGTATAGTTAGTTTTCATCCTTTTGTTTTAATTAACATAAGTTTTCAAGGCTATAAGCTTCCTCTGAATACATCTTTAACTGTAACCACTAAGGTCTAACATATAGTGTTTCATCATTGCTTCCCAAATATTCCACAATTTTTTTTAATATATTCTCTTTCACCAAGAATTGTTAGATGAGAGTTGCTTTCTTTTTAATTTTTCAGATAGAAGTTTTTTTGACTTTTGAGCTTGTTATTAATGTCTAATTTTAGGGCCTTATAATCAGAAAACATTGTCAGTGGGACTTCCATATTTTAACTTTGTTAAGATTTTCCTTATGGCTTATTACATGGTCAATTTTTATTGCTTTTATTCATTTTTATTGGAGTATAATTGCTTTACAATATTGTGTTAGTTTCTGCTGTGCAGCAAAGTGAATCAGTTATACAAATATCCCCTCTTGTTCAGATTTCCCTCCCATTTAGGTCACCACAGAATAATGAGTAGAGTTCCCTATGCTAGACAGTAGGTTCTCATTAGTTATCTATTTTATACATAGTAGTGTATATATGTCAATTTTGTAAATGTGCCATAGGGGTGTCTCTATTTTCAAGCCACCAGGTTCAATAAGGCTAATAATACTCTTAATAATAATTACTCTGGTATTCTAGAGTGGAACTATACAATGCTCATCCTTTTGCAACTAGCTTATTTCACTTAACACAGTGTCTTAGAGAGTCACCCATGTTGTACCATGTGTCAGAATTTCCTTCCTTTTTAAGGCTGAATAATATTCCATTGTGTGTATTTACCATATTTTGTTTACCCATTCATCAGTCAATGGACATTTAGGTTATTTCCACATTTCGTGATTTGCTGGTTTTAAATAATATCTGTCAATTCTCCTTATGTCTATAATACGACTGTCAGTGTCCTTCCTCTCTGTCCCATCCTCTTTCTTCCTTTACTCCAATTCATCCCCTAGGAGTCCCTCGAAACAGGCTCCTGGGAGCCATACTACCTGGCTCCTCAGTGTGCACACCTGAGTGTCTAGCAGTTATGCATGAAGGGCAGCTTGCCTGGGTCACCTTTTATCTTCCTGATGGTCTTACACATGGTGCTTTGTCGTCTTTGAGAATTAAATGTCATAGAGAAAGTGAAGCCACTCTGATTTATTTCCTTTTCTTAATTATTTAAATTTTTGTGGAGGGAGAAGATATAAAAGGATTTTTTTTCTTTATCTCTAAAGTTCAGTAACTACCCTGGGAATATGTCCCCGAGTTGACCAATCTGGGTCAATCTTTTCTGACATTCTGACATAGCAGAACTTCTAATGTGCATATTCAAGTATTCTTTCAGTTCTGGTGAAGTTTTATTAAACTATTAACTGTTTTTAATTTCGTTGTTTTGGTTGTCCTCCTCAGAGACTCCAATTATGCAAGTGTTGGCTCTCCTCTCCCTGACTACTAATACTTGTCACTTTCTCGGCATCATTTTATAATTATTTACTTCCGTTTCATTCTGCCCCCTGGGCCCCTTCCTGTGTTTTCCAACGTGGCCATTCCGCCCCATGTTCCTTCCAGTTTCAAGTTTTCTTCTTCTTCTTTGCTGGATCCTACTTGCTCACATTTCACCTCTCTCATCTCATCATCCCTTGAGTTCTTTCATTTTTGCTTGCATTCACACTGCCCTGTTTCTAAAAAGTTCACAGTGAAGTCTTTCATCTCATCTGCTCCCTGGAGAAACTTCTCTGGTGGGTATATATCCTCTTCTTTTGGTTAAGTTTTGTTTTACAGTTTCTTTTCTTTTTTCCTTAGTTTTAAAAATAATTCTGTATTATTCTTTTCTTATTCCTTGTCACTAAATGTGTTGAATTTTCTTGACCAGTTATTTCCTTAGTTCCCACAACAGAGGCAGGCTGTTCCCTATAAATATGGCTCATCCATGTGATTCTTGTGTAACTCCACCTTCTTTATTTCTCTGAACCAAACCAGATCTAAGAGGCTTTTGCCACCAGGCTGAACCTGTCTTCAAATTTCCCATGTCCATTATTGTGACCAAAGAATATAATTTTTATATTTTACAGTAAAACTTCAATTTCAGGAATTATATTTTTAACTGCTATGAAAAGTTTCAAGCACACACAAAAGTAAAGAGAATAGATGATAAGTCCCCATGAACCCATAAAATCTGTCCTAAATAATTATCAGCATTCTTTCATTAGGAAGTATGAGATTTTCTGAAGCCTGCTACCACCGTGACCTTTCACCATTTTCGTGCATCTTCTCTTCATTTACGGCCGAGTGGCTTTTACCCAATCTCAGTTGCCTTTGGACAGCCCTTACATGTATTTTGGAGTCTGCGGGTTTTATTTGTTTCCAACTTTTACTGAAAATGAAGTTTGTGGGTTTGAATGATTTCCAAGAGAAGAAGGGAAAAACGCTGACTTATGCAGGCATGTTCATACTGGAAGTCCCAATAAAATATTTTTTAAATTTCCAAGTGGTTGGTCTTTTTGTTTAAACTTTTGTTATTAATTTCTCATTTTATTGCATTTAAATCTGCCTTGTATGATTTCTGTTTTGGGTAACTTATTACTAAGCTAATATGTGATCAAGTTTTGTAAGTGTTCTCTGAGCATTAGGAAAAATGTATTTTCTAATTTCTAATTATTTCTATTCTCTATTTTAAAGCTACTCGATGTAGCTTAGAAAGTGTTTGCCTGTTGTTCATATCTTTCATTTCCTTATTTACTGATTGCCTGTTTCATCTAAGAAAAGGGTACATTAAAATCCCACTGCAACTTTAATTTCTGCAATTTCATACTTTCACATTTATTACTTTATATATTCCTATCCACTTTTGCTTTAAGGATTTCTAAGCTTTACTGTTCCATACATTAACATTTGGAATTTTTGCACTGAGATGTATATCTTTTATTTATACAAAACATTCCATTTTGCTTCCTTTGCTTTTGACTTTAGTTTCAATTTGTTTCCCCTTTCTTTGCACTTATTTTATTTGCCAAAATATTTGCTTTTTTAGCCATTCTAAATTGCATTGCCTTAGAAGTGTCTTTTAAAGGTAGTATAATGAAATTTTACTTTTGCTGTAGTCTAAGAGTCCTTATCACTTAGTAAAAGAGTATAGCCCATTTTTATTTATAGGAAAACTAGCATTTATTCTTTTTCTGTTGTGTTTTTATATGATTTAGTTTCATCTATGCTTTCTTGCTGTATCTTTTGTTTTCTGTCTTTCCCTATTGAGACCACGAGTTGTCTTTTCCCCTCTATGATAAGTGATTTCCAAAATACGATTTGTTTCCCCTACCCATTGCGTACTCCATTGCGTACTCCATTTCAAAGACCCATATTGCTGGTGGTGGTTAACAATCCCTAAGGATCAGTGTTTCCTCCAGGTCTGCTTCCCCCCCCCCAGAAACAGGTTGAACGCATTTTGTTTTTAAATAACCCATTTTCACTTGGAAACTGCCAGAGATCTCCTCAGAGAGGTCAAGCAGGTGGGCTGGGTGCCAGTTCAGCATCCGGCATCTGAGGAACCAGTGAGGGTGCCTGGGCCATGGGCCACCCTGGCAGGAGTCCGCATTCTCACATAGCTTTCCTCACGCTTTTGGCAAGGCCACAGGACCGCATGCCAGACTTCATGTGTCGGACCTTCTTCCTGGCACACAAATAGCTCTGTCTCTTTGCCCAGCCTCACACACCCACCTACCAAGTCAGTAAGGAACTTGCGGCCTGGGAAGGCCTGAGCCTTCTGACCGCTGGTGCCCTGAGGTTCATCTCTGCCCCTCCAGGTCTCCAGGTACAGTCACACAGGGCCCTCCAGTGTGCCAGAGGCAGCCCTTGCCACCCTGTGAGATGGCCTTCCAGAGTGACCACCCACCACTGCAGCGACCCTCCAGCTCCCTTCATCCAGTCCCCTTAGGGAGCTCCTTGGGGTTTTCTCACGCGCCTGACAGCCTTTGCCCCTCTTGTTCTCTAGGAAGGGCTGCCAGGCTTAGCAAGTGAAAATACAGGGCACCCAGTTAAATTTGAATTTTGAATTCAATATTTTTTTTCAGATTCAACTAAACTATTATTCATCATCTATCTGAAATTCAGTGTAACTGAGCATCCTGAATTTTTCCTGGAAACCTCTTCCAGGACACTGCATAACTCTCTTCAAGGAGCAGTTTTGAGTCACCTCTGGTTATCTTTTTTTAAAGGAGTCTGCTTTTTAAAAGTATAACCGTATTTGTGGAATTTCCTCAAAAATACCAGAATTTGGCTGACTCACTCCTGGTTTTGTGTTGTTCTTGAGGCTCTGGGGTTTTTGTTCCACAGAAACAAAGTTTACCATATTTTTATATGTGCTGGGTAATTTCTATCCCAATTGCAGAGGTGGGGGAGTCAGAGGTACATTCTCACATTCTCACATTGACTTTCCTTTTCATTTTCATGGAAAATTTTTATAATAGAAAAAGTTCAAATAACTTTAAAAGAGAGAGAATAGTATAACAAATCCCTGAGTACTCATCTTCAAGCTTTAGTAATTCAATATTTTGCAATTTTGATCATTTTTAATATTTTGAAAATCTATCAGAGGGCAACCCACATCATCTAAATAACTCATCCTTATTTTTCTTAAGCATTTAAGAAAGTTAAGCAGATCCCAGGTATATGTTTTTTACCCATAAACATATATGTATAGATGTATATTATCTTTTGGTTGCAACTCCTGGTGCCCAGGGACCAGTGGACTGAAGAGGACACTGTGGAGAGGGCTCACCTTTAGAGTGTCAAAGTCCTTCTCTAGGTAGGCCCCGCACTTTTCACTCTCCCCAATTGAGGCAAAGAATTTGCTCCACCAATCAATGAACTCCTCCTCCTGAGTGGGTAGAAAACAAGAAACAGTTTCAAAAACAGAACTTGCCAAGCAAGGTTCTTCTGGATGAACACCAAGCAAGGCTGATGGGCTGGCCTGGACCACAAATCTCTCCTGCTGGGTGAGTTCAGAAGAGCAAAGAACTGGAATTCCCTGCCTCTTTAGGGGCCGACTGCACAGTCAGGAAAAAGGTCTTCACACCTGCTTGGTGCTGAGAAGCAGAGGCTCTCGCCCTGGCTCTGCCCCACCTTTACCATGTGCTTCTGTTAAGCTCCTGGGGCCTTCCTTTTCCTTTCTGTGAAGTGGGCTCTTCATCACAGTCCCCCCTGCATTCCAGGAGTATACCGAGGCTAAATTCAGACCATATGTTGGATAACTCCATGGGAGGAAATGTCAATAAAATATTATTTATTAAAAAATTACAGTAGACCCAGGAGAATTTAAGACACCAAAGCACTATTCTGATCCCCAATCTCCAGACTCCAGCAAAAAATAAAATCTTCCAAAATCTGAACTTAGCCTCCCTCAAGGTCAAATCAGGGCAGAGCCCCTGAAACTCAACAAATGCTTAGTGCCCATTATTTAAAAAAATATACTGTGCTAGATGGGGGAAATGAGGTGAGAAGAAAGGAAGTTTGGGACAACACATTCTCTGCGCCTTCACATATTTCTATTTGTGGGGAAAGGTGGGCGGGTATGTTGGGGCACACACTGGTGTCACCCCACTTTTAACTCCTCCTGCACGTGGTGTGTCTGCAGGCCCTCTTGGCTCTTGTGTCTAGAATCCTCCTCCAGCTGTATCCTGTCCAGGTGTCCCGTTGCACAGGGAGTCAGCAAGTTCCCTGAAGGTGGGATCGTCCCTCTCCCTGCACCTCCACCAAAATCCCACACAGGCCCAGGCCCTGGGTCTGTGCTGTTAGTACCAGTAAAGCTCACCCAGTTCCATGGGAAGGGCCCTGGACAAGGTGTCAGGAAAGCCCATTCTGGGTCCTGCTTTTCTCCTCTGTATGAGACGGTCAACTAAGGGATCTCCCAGGAGCCTGCTCTGATTCTATAAAATGAACTGAATTCCATCATGAGTTTCTGGGAATGCTGGTGCTCCCTTTAAACCAATGCCTAGCCCATCCAGCTCTAGGTGATTAAGGGTGACCCAAGCTGGAGGCAGGCCAATGGAACTTGAACAGGTACAGTGGGGAGAGGGTGAAGTGAGGTTCTCAGAGTCTCGACGCATTCTGGAAATATGGCCCTAGCATCGTCTGTGTGGCCAGAATGTGGTACCCAGACACACAACACTAGTGGACGCCAGGGTGACACTGAGTCTACAGAGAGTCTCTGTCTGACCAACTTACCAGAAGGATCTTCTGCAGCCAGAGAGGGGAAAAGAGGTTCAGATGGGTTAAGATACAGAGTAGCAGAGCTTTCAGAGTTTTAACCACTCTCAAAAGAGCCAGCAAGGCAGACACCAGTCCTGATGTTTTAAGTCCAATTTGAATAAAAGATGTGAGGGATGAATAAACACAAACAGACACACATATCAAATTCATACAATCACTGACACATGAAAGAACATATTTACACACTCATGCCCAAGAGAGATATATATGCTGAAATGCACATACACCCCCCACACCACAAAGTACACATGCTAACACACAGGCAAACATGTACACAGAGGTAGGAATGGTTAGAATGGAATTCACGTTAGCTGTCTGCTTCCTCCTAAGTCTATCTTTTCTTCCCAAGATCAGATACTTCAAGATTTGCCTTTATGACTCAGGCGCAGAGTCAGACATAAACAGACAACAACCAGTGTGTTTTGTACAAAGAAATGACAGCAACACAACAGTTGTGGGAAAGTTATTCCATTTCCCTCAGTCTTGAAAAACAAGTACATTTTTTAAAAAAAGAATATGGAAACAGAGAATCTGAGTAATATGATTAACAGTGTCATTTAAATAGACAAACACCATGTATTCTAAAAACGGAACTTATACCTTCTTGTCCAGTACCATTGGAGCACTTCAAAAAAATTAAAGGCCACAAAGCAAATGTCAATAAAGTCCAAGGAATAAATCCACTATCAGTCACACTCTCTGATCTCAATGTAATAATAAAACTAGAAATGAATGAGAAACTCAAAAATCCCAATCTTTTAGAAATTTAAAGATGTATTCTTAAAACTTTTCTGAGTCAAACAAAAAAACAAAACTAAAATCACAGGTCCTTAGAAAATACCAAGAGTAAGAGGGCTATGCCTTAAAATGTAGTAGCTAAGTCTGTAGTCAAAGGAAAATTCAGTCTTAAATATTCTTGCTCTTATACAAAAAGAATGAAAATAAATAATCTGATAATTTTGAAACTTAGAAAAAGGAAAATCAAAGGAAGATCAAAAACGTGAAAACGATGAGTAGAATGATGGAGAATATTGTAACTGATAATCAAATCCCAGAGCAAACTTTCAAAAAGACCAATAAAATAAACATTAGATTATTTATTAAATCTAATGTTAAAAAGTAGGTACCCATTAGGAATAAGATCAAATAAAAAGATATTACAGAGAGAATGAAAATATTAAGAGATTTGCTACACCCAAATCAGTGGAAAAATCTTGGAAAATCTAGATGAAGTCGGTAACTTTCTAAAAAATATACAAACTGCCAAAATTGATTCAAATGTAATAGGAAATATGAAGAGACAACTTTCTGAAAGTAGAAGAGATCTCAGAGAACTACCTCCAAGACTTCCGAGCAAGGTGGTTTCTTTGGAGGCAGTTTCTATCAGTCTTTCAAAGAAAAAATGATCATTGCACAGCACAGAAAAAAGATGAGTTTCCCCCATTCATTTTGTGAAGGCTGACCAGGACACACACACACACACACACACACACCCCAGTCCCATTCCTGAATCACAAGGTAAATATCCTAGATAAAAATACTAATGAATAGATTGCAGCAGCATATCTGGCATGGTCAGGATGGATAATTCCAGAAGGCAGGAGTGACTCAGTATGAATAAGCAAAGAGAGAAAACCCAAATGATCATCTATTTGCAAACTATGGCCCAGCAGCCAGGCACCTGGCTTTGTCATTTACATGTTGCCTGTAGCTGCCTCTGAACTACAACAGCAGAGCTGAGCAGCTGTAACGGAGACCCTATGACCTAAAACCTAAAATATTTACTATCTGGCCATTTAGGACAAAGTTTGCCAAACTCTGATCTATAATAGATAAAAAAGAAGGGGATGTGAGACGCTGTTAAATTCTTCAGTTATTTCTAAATGAAACTCTCATGAATTAAGAATAAAAAGGAACTTCCTTTGCATTACAAAGACTATCTTCAAGCAATAGCCAGCATTGTACTTAACAGTACCAGCCTTTCTTCCAGAAAGGAGTCTGGCTCTCACAGTGTTCAAATCCTGTCACTCCTAATTGTGTGACCTTGGACAAAGCTCCATGCCTCAAGTGTCTCGTCTGTAAAATGGAAAAATACTAGTACCAATCTGATAGAGTTATTGTGAGGAATAATGAGTCATATGTATAAAGTGCTTAGTGCCTAGCACATAGTGTTACCAACAACAGTATTGTTTTTTTTCTGTGGAGCAGGTTAGCTTCTGGCGGAGGACTGGCTCTCTCCCTCCCTACCTGCAGGAGCATAGCTGGCCACAATCTCTCCAGAAGACAATCTGGCTGCATGCTTCTATAGCCCTAAAAATGTGCCTACACTGTGATCCCTCACTCCAATTCTAGAAATCTATTCAAATAAGGGAGATATGTATAAAGACTTACCACACTGATAACAGGAAAAAGCAATTTAAGCATCTGACAATAAGGAGCTTTTTGGGGTAAACTGTACATCCATGCAGGGAAGGCAATGGCACCCCACCCCAGTACTCTTGCCTGGAAAATCCAATGGACGGAGTAGCCTGGTGGGCTGCAGTCCATGGGGCCGCTAACAGTCGGACAGACTGAGCGACTTCACTTTCACTTTTCTCTTTCATGCATTGGAGAAGGAAATGGCAACCCACTCCAGTATTCTTGCCTGGAGAATCCCAGGGATGGGGGAGCCTGGTGGGATGCCATCTATGGGGTCACACAGAGTCGGACACGACTGAAGTGACTTAGCAGCAGCAGCAGCAGCAGTACATCCATGTGATTAAATGTTGTACAACAACAAAAAATGATGTGGTAAAAATGTTTACTGACATGAAAAGTTATTCACAACTGATGAGATTTACAAAAGGTTAAAAACTGAATAATGAGAATTCTTTTTAGTTAAAAGATCAAACCCCAAATGTTCACAGCAATTATCTGTGAATGATAAAATTACAAATGTTTTACTTCTTTTATGTTGTGTATCACTTAAAGTTTTATAATTTTTCATTGTGTACATGTATTCCTTACATAATTTGAAAGCTGAAACCTTTTGAAAACAAAGAACAACAGGATACTTCAAAACACACCACCAAGAAAATGAAAAGATAATTCACAGAACAGGAGAAAATATATGCCTGTGTGTATCTGATAAAGGATTTGTAAACAGAATATATAGAAAACTCACACAGTCCAAAAATCAAAAGACAAACAACTCAATAAAAATAAATCATGGATTAAAATAGACTTTCAAGAGAAGTTATACAAATGGCTAATAAGCACATAAAGAGATGCTCAACATCATTAGCCATCAAGGAAATGCAAATAGAAGCCACAGTGAAAGAACATTTCACACCACTAGGATGCCTATAACCAAAAAGTCAGATAATAAAAAGTGTTCATGAAGATATGGAGAAACCAGAACCCTTGTTTATTCTGGTAGAAATGTGAAGTATTGCAGTCACTTCGAAAACCAGGGTGGCAGCTCCTCAAAAGATTAAACAGAGAGTTACCATATGACCCAGGAATTCCCCTCCAAGAAAAATGAAAACTTATGTTCACACAAAAACTCATACATGAATGTTCATAGCAGCGTTATTCATAAAAGTCCCAAAGTAGAAACAATCCAAATGTCTATCAATGAATAAAGAAAATGTGATACACCCAAACAGTGGCACATTATTTGATAATAAAAAGCAGTGACGGACTGATAGATGCAACAACATGGATAAACCTTGAAAATGTTATGCTAAATAAAAGAAGTTAATCACAGAAGACCACATATTTCATGACTCCATTTACATGAAATGTCCAGAATGAGCAAACCCATAGAGACAAAAAATAGACTAATGGTTGAGAGAAAATGGGAGACAATTGCTCTTGGGGTATATTATTTCTTTTTGGAATAATGAAAACATTCTGAAATTGATGATGGGTGATGAGTACACAACTCTGTTAATAAACTAAAACCCACTAAATTGCTCACTTTAAATAGGGGCTTGTACATATGTGGATTATCTCAAAAAAAAAAAAGCTGTTAAAATAAAAAAGAACAGATGATAAAACACAAGCAGATAACCTCTAAAAGAACAAAAGCAGAAATCAGAGTTTAAAAGATTTTTGAAGAACTGGCAACTGATCACCAAACAGGACGTAAGTCTTCCCACACTCAACTTTCCCTAAGAGCTCTCAGCTGTGATTTCTCCCTCCCTCCAAGTTCCCGGTGATTTCTCTGGCTGGTTCTCCTTAAGCACCCGGGTGAGAAGCAGAGCCAGTGACCTTCCTAACCCCTGGCAAACCCAGCTGACTGGCTGCTCAGTGACTTTTGTCCCCTTTTTATCCCGCATCCCACAGGGAAATCCTCTTCCAATTGCCCTCATTCTTGACAGAAATCATACGTGTTGCAGAACCATAATTTACATCCTAGCTAGTTTATATTTCGCCCCTTTGCCCTCCCCCACTTGTCAATTCCCTGGGCCCTCTCTTGTTCCATTGTATTTCTGGCCAACCCAACCCAGGTTTAAACCCCTCTCTTTCCCATCACATCCAATGCAGCTAAAAAAGAGCAAACCAGAGGCTGGTCTCACTCCAAGCTCATGTCACAGCCTCAGAGGGGTCCAGTGCTGTCATCCATTCCATCTCAGCTCCCTGGGTCTTTGCTCTCCTTCCTCTGAACACACCAGCTCTCCATATCTTCTCCTTTCTGCCCAGCCCTCTTACACCTCCTCCTTGTCATCACTCTGTGGCAGTGACCCTGCTTCCTCTTTCTTTTAAAACAGAAGCATCAGAAGAGACCACCCCACCCCTCCACAAGCACACCAGTACTGGCATCGCACCTGTCTTCCCTCCTGCTTATGAAGTGACTTCACTTGCAGCCTGACCCAAGGCTACCCCTGCACTCATGCTTTCTGACCCCCTCAAGGACGTGATCTTCTTCATCCTCTCCTTGTCATCACACTTCCTTTTCTCCTGGATCATTCCCATCGGTGTTATATGTAACACTGCTGCTGCTACTGCTGCTAAGTCGCTTCAGTCGTGTCCGACTCTGTGTGACCCCATAGACGGCAGCCCACCAGGCTCCCCCGTCCCTGGGATTCTCCAGGCAAGAACACTGGAGTGGGTTGCCATTTCCTTCTCCAATGCATGGAAGTGAAAAGTGAAAGTGAATTGCTCAGTCGAGTCCGACTCTTCGCGACCCCATGGACTGCAGCCCACCAGGCTCCTCCGTCCATGGGGTTTCCCAGGCAAGAGTCCTGGAGTGGGGTGCCACTGCCTTCTCCAAAAAGAAAACTCTCCGATCCCACTTTTGGTTCTCATCTTCTTTCCCCTTTTACAGAAAAACATCTAGAGTTGTCTACACATGTCTCTAATTCCTGTTTTTCCATTCTCTGTGCCACCAAACATGACTGTCCAGGTCACCGAGGACTCAGGCCTCATTAGTCAACCAGCAGTAGTATCTGATGTAGGCAGTCACTCCTCTGTCTGCGAAATATCCCCTTTGCCTTACAGAGCATCATAGCCGTGGCCCTCCCACCCTGCTGGCCATACCGTCTCAATTTCTGCTGATTCCTCCTTGTCACCTGAGCTCTGATCACTTGAGTGGCCCAGGGCTCCGTGCTCAGACCTCTTCTCTTCCCCATCCACTCTCAACCCCCGGGATTTTCCTGGAGGCTGGCATCTTTAGTAGCATAAACACTGAGGAACCCTACATGACTCTCTCCAACCTGCATGACTCCTCTGAACTCCAGCTGCCTGTTTAACATCTCCAGCTGGCCATCTAATAAGCTTCTTGAATGTGCCATCTCCAGAATCCAATTCCTAATCACCCTCACCACCTGCCCCTTCCACAGGCTTCCTCATAGAAGCAAGAACAACTCCTTCCTTCCCGATGCTTGAACCAAAACCCCCGCAGTCACTTGGGCCGCTTCCTCATGCTCCACATTCCATCCATCAGCGAACCCTATTGGCGCCCCCTTCAGTACACATTTGGAATCAGGCCGCTTCTCCCTTATCACTATGGCCCCAGTTCCCATCACCGCAACAGTCTTCTAACTGGCCTCTCTGCTTTCTCTCTTGCCCCAGAATCTATTCTCAACACAATAGCCACACACATCGGAACATGTCGCCTCTCTGAGCAAATCCCTCCAATGATTTGCCAACTCACTCAGAATAAGGCCAAAGCCCTTACAACAACAAGCTATACCAGCCCCTCTCACACCTCCCGCATCTCATGTCCTCCCATTTCTGCCTACTCATGCTGTTCCCACCCCAGTGGCCCACCCAGTCCATGAACCTTGCCAGCACTCTCAGGCTCCTCCCATGAGGAACTCTATTCCTCCCACAGATGGAGCCATGGGTCACTTCATCACTTCCTTCAAGTCTTGACTAAATATGATCTGTTTTACCCTCCTTACTCACCTTATTTTAAATCATGATCCTCCTCCCAGCAATTCTCATTCTCCCTTCCTAACTTTTTCTCCCTAGTAATTATCATCATCAGACACTCGCTCCATATATTTTATTTAGGTTCTTGTTTATTATGTCCCATAATGGCAGAGATCTTTATCTTTTTTAACACTATGTCCTCAATCCTTAGAACATTACCTGGCATGTATCTAGAGGCCAGTAAATATTTGATGAATATACGAATGCCTAAACAGCCAGGGGTGGGAAGGCTGGACCCTTGGCTTTTAAATTTCCTAAAGCAGATAATGTGCCATTAAAAAAATAGGTTTAAAAGGATGTTCTTTTCAGCCCTTCTCACACTATATACAGAAGAGATGAAAATATAGAGAGGGAGAGGAAGCAAGAACCAGAGATCTGTGATGACTTTTTTTTCCTATTTTTGCTTTGTTATTAACATATATTTCAATCTTTCCTCTTTTTAAATGAATGAGCTGCTCAAAATTAAGATTAGATCTCTTAAATATCTAGAGTTCACAGTTTTATTTTTGTTTTTTTTTTTAATTTTTTTATTTTGTATTAGGGTATAACCAATTAACAATGATGTGATAGTTTTCAAAAGGTGAATAGTGAAGGGACTCTGCCATATACATGTATCCATTCTCCCCAAATGTCCCCCCCATCCAGGATGCCACATGACATTGAGCAGAGTTCCATGTGCTATAAATAGGTCCTTGTTGGTTATCTATTTGAAATATAGCAGTAAGTACATGACTATCCCAAACTCCCTATCACTTTCCCCCAGGAAGCATAGGTTCATTTACTAAGTCTGTGAATCTCTGTTTGTAAATAAGTTCATTTGTCTTTTTTTTTTTCAGTTCAGTTCAGTGGCTCAGTTGTGTCTGACTCTGCAGCCCCATGGACTGCAGCACGCCAGGCCTCTCTATCCATTACCAACTCCCAGAGTTTACTCAAACTCATGTCCTCATGATGCCATCCAACCATCTCATCCTCTGCTGTCCCCTTCTCCTCCTGCCCTCAATCTTTCCAGCATCAGGGTCTTTTCACATGAGTCAGCTCTTCACATCAGGTGGCCAAAGTATTGGAGTTTCAGCTTCAACATCAGGCCTTCCAATGAATATTCAGGACTGATTTCCTTTAGGATGGACAGGTTGGATCTCCTTGAAGGCCAAGGGACTCTCAAGAGTCTTCTCCAGCACCACAGTTCAAAAGCATCAATACTTCAGCGCTCACCTTTCTTTATAGTCCAACTCTCACATCCATACATGACTACTGGAAAAACCATAGCCTTGACTAGACAGACCTTTGTTGGCAAAGTAATGTCTCTGCTTTTTAATATGCTGTCTAAGTTGGTCATAACTTTCCTTTCAAGGAGTAAGCATCTTTTAATTTCATGACTGTAGTCACCATCTGCAGTGATTTTGAAGCTCAAAAAAATAAAGTCTGCCACCGTTTCCCCATCTATTTGCCATGAAGTAATGGGACAAGATGACATGATCTTAGTTTTTGAATGTTGAGCTTTAAGCTAACTTTTCCACTCTCCTCTTTCACTTTCAAGAGGCTTTTTAGTTCCTCTTCACTTTCTGCCATAGGGTGGTGTCATTTACATATCTGAAGTTATTGATATTTCTCCCAGCAATCTTGATTCCAGCTTGTCCTTCATCTAGCCCAGCGTTTCTCATGATGTACTCTGCATATAAGGTAAATAAGCAGGGAGACAATATACAGCCTGACGTACTCCTTTCCCAATTTGGATCCAGTCTGTTGTTCCATATCCAGTTCTAACTGTTGCTTTTGACCTGCATATGGATTTCTCAAGAGGCAGGTCAGGTGGTCTGATATTCCCATCTCTTTCAGAATTTTATATAGTTTATTGTGATCCACACAGTCAAAGCTTTGGCATAGTCAATAAAGCAGAAATAGATGTTTTTCTGGAACTCTCTTGCTTTTTTGATGATCCAACGGATGTTGGCAATTTGATCTTTAGTTCCTCTGCCTTTTCTAAAACCGGCTTGAACATCTGCAAATTCGTGATTCACATATTGCTGAAGCCTGGCTTGGATAATTTTAAGCATTACTTTGCTAGCATGTGAGATGAGTGCAATTGTGTGGTAGTTTGAGCATTCTTTGGCATTGCCTTTCTTTGGGATTGGAACAAAAACTGACCTTTTCCAGTCCTGTGGCCACTGCTGAGTTTTCCAAATTTGCTGGCATATTAAGTGCAGCACTTTCACAGCATCATCTTTTAGGATTTGAAATAGCTCTACTGGAATCCCATCACCTCCACTAGCTTTGTTCATACTGATGCTTCCTAAGGCCCCCTTGACTTCACATTCCAGGATGTCTGGCTCTAGGTGAGTGATCACACCATTGTGATTATCTGGGTTGTGAAGATATTTTTTGTACAGTTCTTCTGTGTATTCTTGCCACCTTTTCTTAATATCTTCTGCTTCTGTTAGCTCCATACCATTTCTGTCCTTTATCAAGCCCATCTTTATATGAAAAGTTCCCTTGGTATCACTAATTTTCTTGAAGCGATCTCTAGTCTTTCCCAGCCTATTGTTTTCCTCTATTTCTTTGCACTGATCACTGAGGAAGGCTTTCTTATCTCTCCTTCCTATTCTTTGGAATTCTGCATTCAAATGGGTATGTCTTTCTTTTTCTCCTTTGTTTTTTGCTTCTCTTCTTTTCACAGCTATTTGTAAGGCCTCCTCAGGCAGCCATCTTGCTTTTCTGCATTTCTTTTCCATGGGGATGGTCTTGATTCCTGTCTCCTGTACAATGTCATGAACCTCCATCCATAGTTCATCAGGCACTCTAATCACATCTAGTTCCTTAAATTTATTTCTCACTTTCACTGTATAATCATAATGGATTTGATTTAGGTCATACCTGAATGGTCTAGTGGTTTTCCCTACTTTCTTCAATTTAAGTCTGAATTTGGTAATAAGGAGTTCATGATCTGAGCCACAGTCAGCTCCTGGTCTTGTTTTTGCTGACTGTATAGAGCTTCTCCATCTTTGGCTGCAAAGGATATAATCAATCTGATTTCGGTGTTGACCATCTGGTGATGTCCATGTGTAGTCTTCTCTTGTGTTGTTGGAAGAGGGTGTTTGCCATGACCAGTGCGTTCTTTTGGCAAACCTCTCTTAGCTTTTGCCCTGCTTCATTCTGTATTCCAAGGCCAAATATGCCCGTTACTCCAAGTACATTCCTACTTTTGCATTCCAATCCCCTATAATGAGAAGGACGTGTTTTTTTTGGATATTTAGAAGGTCTTGTAGGTCTTCATAGAACCATTCAATTCCAGCTTCTTCAGCATTACTGGTTGGGGCATAGACTTGGATTTCTGTGATATTGAATGGTTTGCCTTGGAAACGAACAGAGATCATTCTGTCATTTTTGAGATTGCATCCAAGTACTACATTTCAGACTCTTTTGCTGACCATGATGGCTACTCCATTTCTTCTAAGGGATTCCTGCCTGCAGTAGTAGATATAATGGTCATCTGAGTTAAATTCACCCATTCCAGTCCATTTTAGTTCGCTGATTCCTAGAATGTCAATGTTCACTCTTGCCATCTCCTGTTTGACCACTTCCAATTTGCCTTGATTCATGGACCTAACATTCCAGGTTCCTATGCAATATTGCTCTTTACAGCATCGGACCTTGCTTCCATCACCAGTCTCATCCACAACTAGGTGTTGTTTTTGTTTTGGCTCCTTCCCTTCATTCTTTCTGGAGTTATTTCTCCACTGATCTCCAGTAGCATATTGGGCACCTATCGACCTGGGGAGTTCATCTTTCAGTGTCCTGTCTTTTTTCCTTTTTGTACTGTTCAAGGGGTTCTCAAGGCAAGAATACTGAAGTGATTTTCCATTCCTTTCTCTACTGGACCACATTTTGTCAGAACTCTCCACCATGACCCATCCATCTTGGGTGGCCCGACACGGCATGGCTCATAGTTTCACTGAGTTAGACAAGGCTGTGGTCCATGTGATCAGATTGGTTGGTTTTCTGTGATTGTGGTTTTCAGTCTGTCTGACCTCTGATGGAGAAGGATAAGAGGGTTATGGAAGCTTTCTGATGGGAGAGACTGACTGAGGGGGAAACCGGGTCTTGTTCTGAAGGGCAGGGCCATGCTCACTAAATCTTTAATCCAGTTTTCTGTGGATGGGTGGATCTGTGTTTCCTCCCTGCTATTTAGCTGGGGCCAAACTATGGTGGAGGTAATGAAGATAATGGCGACCTCCTTCAAAAGATCCCATGCATGTACTGCTACACTCAGTGCCCCCAACCCTGCAGCAGGCCACCGCCGACCCACACCTCTGCTGGAGACTCCTGGACACTCACAGGCAAGTCTGGTCAGTCTCCTGTGGGGTCGCTGCTCCTTTCTCCTGGGTCCTGGTGCACAAGTTTCTGTCTGTGCCCTCCAAGAGTCTGTTTCCCAGGCCTGTGTACGTTCTGGCAGCTTTAGATTCCGTATATAAGGGATGTCATATGATATTGCTCCTTCTCTGTCTGACTTATTTCACTCAGTATGCCACTCTCTAGGTCCATCCATGTTGCTACAAATGGTGTTATTTCATTCTTTTTAGTGGCTGAACAATATTCCACTGTATATGTGTACCACATCTTCTTTAAGATCTGTGGTAACTTCTGATAAGGCATACCCACACCTTCCCCCATAGGCTAGCTCAAAGTATACATGGACGAGACCTCTCCTAAACTTTGGGGACCTGATAAGTAGCAACCATTCACAAACTGCCAGAGAAATTGGGGCTTGTGGCATTGGACAGATGGCTGCATGGGTGTCATGGGAGAGAGAGCCTGCCAGGAGTCCTCATCACATCCTGTAGACCCCAGAGTCACAAAGAAGCTGTCACATGGTACCATGCTCCCCAGAAAGGCTTGAAAGGCAGCAAAGAGAGGAAGCCGGGATACCTGAATGGGTCTTCTGGTCGAGATAATGAGACAGTGCCTCTACGGTCTGTGTGCCCAGTAGATCCCGAGTGCACACACACTAGTGACCAGGGGCCCCTTCGTGTGGAGGTCATGACACTATGGATGCCCAACCCAGAATTTAGCTGTCTCCCAGGGGTAAGGACAAGGGAGAAAAATCCAAAACTAACTAAAGCTTAAACCTAAATGGTTGAAGAATTACTATGACTTTTCTGCCAGGAAAAAATGTGAGCTCAAAAGACAGATTAAGTTGAATTATAGGAAAATAGTCATATTTTCAACACTCTCACGGATGTGACTTGAAAATATCATCCCTGCTATTTCACTAACCTGGCTTCTGATGGAGTTACTTCATGACCATGTCTTCTTTCCCTTCCTCAAGAAGCCCAAGAAGAAGTTAGCCCCCACATAAGAATGAGCCCCACAGAAACAGCAGAGTCCTCCCATGTCTTATTATCCCAGATGCACCAAAGCCAAGCAACCCTCTGTGGAAAGCTCCATAATTCAAAGCTCCAAATGGGAAATGGTCATACGTTTTCCTAGTTCCAAGTGTGCTCTTGACCTCATTTTGCAAGAGCTAAACATCTAGTCTCGGAACATGGAAAGGAGGAGAAACAAATGCAAAAGGCTTGATTGTTAAAGTGTCATCTCAGGCTTCATCAAGAAGTCTGACCATCAGAGCTTTATTTCTCTGTGCCCAAGGTTCAGAGTCCTTCACCCTTCAGCCAGCTGAACAAGTAAGTCTGATCAAGGCACAGACTGGCTGCCTCTCCAATTTCAGCTAATAGCCAACATTCAGTTCCTGAGCAACCAGAGCCATGTAACAAAGACTTGCTTCTCCAAGCCTGACCCAGTCTAATGGGCACCCTAATCCCTCTGAAGACCCAAATCAGCATGGGACAGTCAGAACATTTAATCTCCCATTTTCATTCAATAAGCCTAATGCATTTCATGAATGTGGATGGCAAAGTTGACAACAATCATTCTAAGCCTGACTCTCTGTGATGTTAGGAGAGTTGGGGAGGACAGAGGATATCACTTGTGTTCTCTCCCCAGGATGACCAGTTAAATCAAATACAAGAGCCTGTGGTCAAATTCCTTTATCACCCAGGTTACAATGTCAAACCTTGGGGTCACTATAGGGAACTATACACCCACCTCTAAAAAAGAAGTCCATTTTTGAAAATAGGCCTTCATTGCCTATGTCAACCAGAAGGTAGCCATCCTAGATGGTGCTGAAAAAAATTTCTGCATTAGCACAAATCATTATCATCAAGATTGTAATGTAAGAACCCAACACTGGGATTAGTGTAGGCTTCGAGATGATGTCTGCGAAAATATTTTGTGACCTATAAAGTTGACCATGATAAATGCTCTTGTTGATATTGTCAACATCACCAGTTTGACCCCCAGTGCTATTTCCCCATAGCTCAACATCTGCAGAACTGGAATGATGATATGATGATTGTCTAGCTCTTTAATTAATGTCCTAAGATTTAAAAACTAAACTGAGTCCATCTGCTCACATACATTAATACAAACACAGATGTGGCAGACAAGTGCTCACACCTACACGTAAACCAGACAAACCCCTAGACGTGCAACACCCAACTCAGAACCTACCCCACCCCTTGCACACTAAGCTTTCCATGCCCCTCACCCCTCAAAACCACACAGACATACGCCCACAGCCAGCCACCATGTTGATTCTGCCAAACTCTACACTCTCATGACAAAAAGAATCACTTAATTATTTCCACAAGTGGAGCACTGGGCCTTCAGCCTCTTGTTGACACTCCCTTCAGTTCTGCCTCCATGTCTGTCGAGGGATCATTACTCTGCTTACTCTGACTTCAAGCTGGACCAGCAGAAGCAGGAGGGAAAGGAAGACCTTTAACCAAAATGCTGAATTGCTTCCAAAAGGCCCAGTGAATAAGTGTGCCTGAAATCTGGCAGTCAAGCAGATGGTGAACAGAGAAGGGTCAGGACCTGACAGTTTGACTATTGGCCTGTTCCAGATGGAGGGCCCAAGTGAGGTGGGAGACTTGTGGGAAATGTCTTTCCAAATTCAGAAGCCTAAGGTATGTATGTGGGCCCAAGACTTAGTCCTCCAAGAACTGCATCACCCCGTAACCCATGTAGAAAGCCCAAACAAATGGATTCTATCCAGTAGGGTGAATGAAAGACAATCAGAGTCTTCAAACCTGTGAAGAAAACAATGAGACATGGCTAACTCAGAATCTGTGATGATTCCAACGAGGCCTGGGCAAAAGCTTGCCTTACCTTCATTCTGCTTATGTAGACAGTTTTGCTTAACAAAAGTTCCAACCATCTACTTAAGAGAAAAACTATTTTTGAAGGCCTTCCCAGGGCTGCAAAAGCATTCATCAAACTACAGACACTAATCTTAGCTATCTTAAATTCAATTTTAAAAGCATTTTGGGGGAGCCTACTATGTGCCAAAGTCAACCTGCTTTCTAGTTACTGTGTGAGTTTTCATACACAAAGTCATATTACTTTCCAAATATTCTATATTTTGAACTTGCTGCTAATTCAAGCTGGTTTCTCATGCCTCAGTGAACGTAAGAGAGGTGCTCATGTCACTGGGCAGGTTGATAAGCTCCTTTGGGGCACTTGTACTCAGCAGTGAGCACTGAACCAACTCCCAAGCACTGTTTGGATGCAGGCTGGGTAGTAGGAGGGGGCAGAGATGATGACAGGACCATCAAGGGTAGGAAGGCATTAAATTAGACCTCAGAGAGAACTTCCTGTCCTGTAGATTTCAAGGAAAGCCAAGAATTTCCCTCTGGGAAGTGATGAATCTTTTTCCTTTGGGTAGGAAAGCAGGTCCCTTGTGGACCAGGAAAAAGACCTCTTGGGAAGAAGGAAGTAGGGGGAGGAGGCAGGGAGGGCTTCTGGGAGGGGGCTAGGGTCTCTTCCTCCCTGATGAGGCCCTGGAGCTCGCCAGACAAGTCTCACCCTGGGATGTCCCCCCTGCAGTGCGCATCGAGGGAGAAGGGGTGCACCCCCGAGGAGACCACAGGAATGCCAAGCAGGGGAAAGGCGCCCGGAGCCAAGGGCTCCGGCAACGAGGATCCAATATCGGCGGGTGACTCCAGCCCCCGTAACAGGAGAGACCGTAAAGTATGTGCTCTGCTTCCCAACCAGCAAACACAGCAAATAACCAATTACTCCAAATAGCTAACAGATTTCGGCTCTGATTTCCCTCCCCTTGCCTCCCTTGTGCCTTCACTTGTCATCTGATGGGCGATTTGTATTTGCTCTGAGAAAATGAGAGAAGGAATGACTCACAAAGGAAGGTCCAGATTACACACAGTGACAGGCATCAAACCTCCCTAATCAGAACTAATGGGAGTGGGGGGAGGCCGGGCTGCACTGGCAACACATCTGAACCAGAGATATTTTTAAAGAAGTACAGTTTTGTTACTTTCAAGTACATACAATAACTCTTGCTGAACCAATAGTGCCAAATACATGTCCTTAAGAAACCTACTTTAAGGAGAAGATAAGTACTTTCCTAATTAGCACATTTGATATACACAAAAGTACAGGTACAAAGACTTCTTGTTATTAAAGTTAAAATACTCCCCCTGAAACTCTCAAGGTCAGAGATGCAAGCACGTTGCACTGAGACAAACTGTCTTGGCTGCCTTCTGGAAATGCTTCCTCACTTGGGAGCCACACCCTGTAATTGATTCCTTTGCTCAGAAAACCTTTGCTTCAAAGTCTTTGGATAAATTCTTGTCAGTATCCATGAGGTGCAATGAAGCATTCCCCCAAACCTTGGAATTAAGGGAAATAGGGCTGCCCTCAGAGAATCAGACCATGAAATCAATGTNACACGGCATGGCTCATAGTTTCACTGAGTTAGACAAGGCTGTGGTCCATGTGATCAGATTGGTTGGTTTTCTGTGATTGTGGTTTTCAGTCTGTCTGACCTCTGATGGAGAAGGATAAGAGGGTTATGGAAGCTTTCTGATGGGAGAGACTGACTGAGGGGGAAACCGGGTCTTGTTCTGGAGGGCAGGGCCATGCTCACTAAATCTTTAATCCAGTTTTCTGTGGATGGGTGGATCTGTGTTTCCTCCCTGCTATTTAGCTGGGGCCAAACTATGGTGGAGGTAATGAAGATAATGGCGACCTCCTTCAAAAGATCCCATGCATGTACTGCTACACTCAGTGCCCCCAACCCTGCAGCAGGCCACCGCCGACCCACACCTCTGCTGGAGACTCCTGGACACTCACAGGCAAGTCTGGTCAGTCTCCTGTGGGGTCGCTGCTCCTTTCTCCTGGGTCCTGGTGCACAAGTTTCTGTCTGTGCCCTCCAAGAGTCTGTTTCCCAGGCCTGTGTACGTTCTGGCAGCTTTAGATTCCGTATATAAGGGATGTCATATGATATTGCTCCTTCTCTGTCTGACTTATTTCACTCAGTATGCCACTCTCTAGGTCCATCCATGTTGCTACAAATGGTGTTATTTCATTCTTTTTAGTGGCTGAACAATATTCCACTGTATATGTGTACCACATCTTCTTTAAGATCTGTGGTAACTTCTGATAAGGCATACCCACACCTTCCCCCATAGGCTAGCTCAAAGTATACATGGACGAGACCTCTCCTAAACTTTGGGGACCTGATAAGTAGCAACCATTCACAAACTGCCAGAGAAATTGGGGCTTGTGGCATTGGACAGATGGCTGCATGGGTGTCATGGGAGAGAGAGCCTGCCAGGAGTCCTCATCACATCCTGTAGACCCCAGAGTCACAAAGAAGCTGTCACATGGTACCATGCTCCCCAGAAAGGCTTGAAAGGCAGCAAAGAGAGGAAGCCGGGATACCTGAATGGGTCTTCTGGTCGAGATAATGAGACAGTGCCTCTACGGTCTGTGTGCCCAGTAGATCCCGAGTGCACACACACTAGTGACCAGGGGCCCCTTCGTGTGGAGGTCATGACACTATGGATGCCCAACCCAGAATTTAGCTGTCTCCCAGGGGTAAGGACAAGGGAGAAAAATCCAAAACTAACTAAAGCTTAAACCTAAATGGTTGAAGAATTACTATGACTTTTCTGCCAGGAAAAAATGTGAGCTCAAAAGACAGATTAAGTTGAATTATAGGAAAATAGTCATATTTTCAACACTCTCACGGATGTGACTTGAAAATATCATCCCTGCTATTTCACTAACCTGGCTTCTGATGGAGTTACTTCATGACCATGTCTTCTTTCCCTTCCTCAAGAAGCCCAAGAAGAAGTTAGCCCCCACATAAGAATGAGCCCCACAGAAACAGCAGAGTCCTCCCATGTCTTATTATCCCAGATGCACCAAAGCCAAGCAACCCTCTGTGGAAAGCTCCATAATTCAAAGCTCCAAATGGGAAATGGTCATACGTTTTCCTAGTTCCAAGTGTGCTCTTGACCTCATTTTGCAAGAGCTAAACATCTAGTCTCGGAACATGGAAAGGAGGAGAAACAAATGCAAAAGGCTTGATTGTTAAAGTGTCATCTCAGGCTTCATCAAGAAGTCTGACCATCAGAGCTTTATTTCTCTGTGCCCAAGGTTCAGAGTCCTTCACCCTTCAGCCAGCTGAACAAGTAAGTCTGATCAAGGCACAGACTGGCTGCCTCTCCAATTTCAGCTAATAGCCAACATTCAGTTCCTGAGCAACCAGAGCCATGTAACAAAGACTTGCTTCTCCAAGCCTGACCCAGTCTAATGGGCACCCTAATCCCTCTGAAGACCCAAATCAGCATGGGACAGTCAGAACATTTAATCTCCCATTTTCATTCAATAAGCCTAATGCATTTCATGAATGTGGATGGCAAAGTTGACAACAATCATTCTAAGCCTGACTCTCTGTGATGTTAGGAGAGTTGGGGAGGACAGAGGATATCACTTGTGTTCTCTCCCCAGGATGACCAGTTAAATCAAATACAAGAGCCTGTGGTCAAATTCCTTTATCACCCAGGTTACAATGTCAAACCTTGGGGTCACTATAGGGAACTATACACCCACCTCTAAAAAAGAAGTCCATTTTTGAAAATAGGCCTTCATTGCCTATGTCAACCAGAAGGTAGCCATCCTAGATGGTGCTGAAAAAAATTTCTGCATTAGCACAAATCATTATCATCAAGATTGTAATGTAAGAACCCAACACTGGGATTAGTGTAGGCTTCGAGATGATGTCTGCGAAAATATTTTGTGACCTATAAAGTTGACCATGATAAATGCTCTTGTTGATATTGTCAACATCACCAGTTTGACCCCCAGTGCTATTTCCCCATAGCTCAACATCTGCAGAACTGGAATGATGATATGATGATTGTCTAGCTCTTTAATTAATGTCCTAAGATTTAAAAACTAAACTGAGTCCATCTGCTCACATACATTAATACAAACACAGATGTGGCAGACAAGTGCTCACACCTACACGTAAACCAGACAAACCCCTAGACGTGCAACACCCAACTCAGAACCTACCCCACCCCTTGCACACTAAGCTTTCCATGCCCCTCACCCCTCAAAACCACACAGACATACGCCCACAGCCAGCCACCATGTTGATTCTGCCAAACTCTACACTCTCATGACAAAAAGAATCACTTAATTATTTCCACAAGTGGAGCACTGGGCCTTCAGCCTCTTGTTGACACTCCCTTCAGTTCTGCCTCCATGTCTGTCGAGGGATCATTACTCTGCTTACTCTGACTTCAAGCTGGACCAGCAGAAGCAGGAGGGAAAGGAAGACCTTTAACCAAAATGCTGAATTGCTTCCAAAAGGCCCAGTGAATAAGTGTGCCTGAAATCTGGCAGTCAAGCAGATGGTGAACAGAGAAGGGTCAGGACCTGACAGTTTGACTATTGGCCTGTTCCAGATGGAGGGCCCAAGTGAGGTGGGAGACTTGTGGGAAATGTCTTTCCAAATTCAGAAGCCTAAGGTATGTATGTGGGCCCAAGACTTAGTCCTCCAAGAACTGCATCACCCCATAACCCATGTAGAAAGCCCAAACAAATGGATTCTATCCAGTAGGGTGAATGAAAGACAATCAGAGTCTTCAAACCTGTGAAGAAAACAATGAGACATGGCTAACTCAGAATCTGTGATGATTCCAACGAGGCCTGGGCAAAAGCTTGCCTTACCTTCATTCTGCTTATGTAGACAGTTTTGCTTAACAAAAGTTCCAACCATCTACTTAAGAGAAAAACTATTTTTGAAGGCCTTCCCAGGGCTGCAAAAGCATTCATCAAACTACAGACACTAATCTTAGCTATCTTAAATTCAATTTTAAAAGCATTTTGGGGGAGCCTACTATGTGCCAAAGTCAACCTGCTTTCTAGTTACTGTGTGAGTTTTCATACACAAAGTCATATTACTTTCCAAATATTCTATATTTTGAACTTGCTGCTAATTCAAGCTGGTTTCTCATGCCTCAGTGAACGTAAGAGAGGTGCTCATGTCACTGGGCAGGTTGATAAGCTCCTTTGGGGCACTTGTACTCAGCAGTGAGCACTGAACCAACTCCCAAGCACTGTTTGGATGCAGGCTGGGTAGTAGGAGGGGGCAGAGATGATGACAGGACCATCAAGGGTAGGAAGGCATTAAATTAGACCTCAGAGAGAACTTCCTGTCCTGTAGATTTCAAGGAAAGCCAAGAATTTCCCTCTGGGAAGTGATGAATCTTTTTCCTTTGGGTAGGAAAGCAGGTCCCTTGTGGACCAGGAAAAAGACCTCTTGGGAAGAAGGAAGTAGGGGGAGGAGGCAGGGAGGGCTTCTGGGAGGGGGCTAGGGTCTCTTCCTCCCTGATGAGGCCCTGGAGCTCGCCAGACAAGTCTCACCCTGGGATGTCCCCCCTGCAGTGCGCATCGAGGGAGAAGGGGTGCACCCCCGAGGAGACCACAGGAATGCCAAGCAGGGGAAAGGCGCCCGGAGCCAAGGGCTCCGGCAACGAGGATCCAATATCGGCGGGTGACTCCAGCCCCCGTAACAGGAGAGACCGTAAAGTATGTGCTCTGCTTCCCAACCAGCAAACACAGCAAATAACCAATTACTCCAAATAGCTAACAGATTTCGGCTCTGATTTCCCTCCCCTTGCCTCCCTTGTGCCTTCACTTGTCATCTGATGGGCGATTTGTATTTGCTCTGAGAAAATGAGAGAAGGAATGACTCACAAAGGAAGGTCCAGATTACACACAGTGACAGGCATCAAACCTCCCTAATCAGAACTAATGGGAGTGGGGGGAGGCCGGGCTGCACTGGCAACACATCTGAACCAGAGATATTTTTAAAGAAGTACAGTTTTGTTACTTTCAAGTACATACAATAACTCTTGCTGAACCAATAGTGCCAAATACATGTCCTTAAGAAACCTACTTTAAGGAGAAGATAAGTACTTTCCTAATTAGCACATTTGATATACACAAAAGTACAGGTACAAAGACTTCTTGTTATTAAAGTTAAAATACTCCCCCTGAAACTCTCAAGGTCAGAGATGCAAGCACGTTGCACTGAGACAAACTGTCTTGGCTGCCTTCTGGAAATGCTTCCTCACTTGGGAGCCACACCCTGTAATTGATTCCTTTGCTCAGAAAACCTTTGCTTCAAAGTCTTTGGATAAATTCTTGTCAGTATCCATGAGGTGCAATGAAGCATTCCCCCAAACCTTGGAATTAAGGGAAATAGGGCTGCCCTCAGAGAATCAGACCATGAAATCAATGTTGGGGGGTAGGGGGGAGGTGGTTCAGAGCAAGGAGAGGCTTCTACACTGAGCCTGAACCATAGTGGGTAGGCTGTACTAATACATCTAGGGAAAGACTATGTCAGGGAAAAAACAAACTGATCAGTCCTGGAAATAGAAGAGAAGAGGAGTAAGAGTTGACTGTTCCTAGCTGTTTACACCAGCATCACCAGGGGGATGGGCCCCAGCTTAGGGACTGAAGCTGTCCGTCCCTACCATTGGAGATGGATGTTTCAATCCATTTTGGACCACTGCCCACTCAATTTCAGAACCCAGAATTCTCTCTCCTCATTCTGATTCTTGACTCATCTCCATTCACAATTTGACTTTCCAGTTGCTGAGCCTTTAGAGAGACCACAGGCCAGATCCCAAGGTCACATCCTCCAAACAGAAGTATTTTTCACTGTCAAATCATAAACTGGCAACCTTGGTTTAGAAACTTGATCTAGTGCCAAGAAAACTGACCCATCAAGTGTCTAAACTCACAGTGTCAAGGGTCCACACAGCCAAGACTATAGAAACGTCCCTAAAGCAACACACCTGCCTGGTCTTTCCCTTCTGGGAAAGAATCAGCTCTCCTTTATTTAATAAACTCCTATGTCGGAGTCCACACACAAGAACTGTGGCTCTGACCTAGCCAGCCAGCATCTAGCTGCCACAGCCCCCGCAGGAGACAAACCGGTCAGCCCCGGAGAAAAGCCTCTGCACCCGTTCTCCCTCTTACTTCTCCCACCTTGCTGGATTCCTAGCCAACAAAGTAAAATCACAGCAACTTTAGACTGTTTCTCTCTTCCTTTCATTTGAGTCTGAGATCAGAAGAGGCCTCCACAGTAATGGAAGTGCCATCTGAGCTCCTGGAATTTGACAACCAAGGACTTCCCTGTGTCACAACAGGAAGAAAAGATGAAGGTTCAAAATAAGGGGAATAATATGAGGACAAAGGCAAGTGTTCAAGAGTTGAGCAAAAATGGAAGAAAACAAATGATCAATTTATGGTCTCAGGAAGTCTCCAGAGGGTCTCACAAACAAGAAGTTAGAGTACTGGTCCTGAAGGAAAGAGAATGTGCATGAAGACATCATGACTGTCAACCTGAAAACTCCAACAGACCTAGCAAAATGGCAAACTGGAAGCCCAGAGAAACTCTCCAAGTGGGAACACCTAAATTAACAAATAATATATGTTTAAAATCCTTTTTAAATGGCTGAACTGATGGGAATATAAAGAAGATACTTGGGTGCAAATGAAAAAGCAAAAAGCCAAAGAAATAAGGAGCCAAAATGCAAATTGGCAGTGGGGTCCAAAAAGCCCAAGCCAAACATTTAGTTTTAAGTGGATCTGGATTTGTAGTATTTCCAGCATTTGGTAAAAGTAACACATGTACTCTCTGAAAGAATGTGACTTTCATCCAGGCCTCAGAGAACTCTCCGATAAAGTTTCAAGGAACGTGAGTTCACAATCAGAAATAGTGAACAATGAACAAGGCACCATGAGTGAAAGTCAGTTAAAAACAGCTGCAGACAGACCTGTTGTGACAATAGAAAGCAGAATTATCAGAAATATAATTTTAGGGGAAAAAAAAACTGTTTAAAAACTAAAAGGCATTAAAAATATGGCAAGGGAATAAGAGATTTCAAAAATCGACAACCAGATTTGGGGCAAAAAAGAGAACTTTTAGAATAAAAATATTAATAGTGGGACTAGAAACTCAATAGATGGGGTTAGCCTTTAGAAGCAACTGAAGATTTAGTGAACAAGGACCTACTGTATAACACATGGAACTTTGCTCAATGCTATGTGGCAACCTGGATGGGAGGGGAGTCTGGGGGAGAATGGACACATGTGTGGCTGAGTAGTGCCTTCACTATTCACCTGAAACTATCACAGCATTGTTAATCAGCTTTATCCTGAGTTTTTTAACAGTTAGTGAACTAGAAGACATATCTTCAGAAATTGGCCAGAGTGCAATACGAAGAAATATGAAATAAAGTTGAACCGCCATGGAGAATAGAGCAGGTCCATCATAGATCTAATCAGTTCCAGAAGGAAATGAGAGAATGACAAACATGCAGTATTTGAAGAGATAACTATCCAGAACTAATTAAAAGCAAAATGACAGTCCTCAGATTTAGGAAGACAACACCAGTGAAGAAAGCCAGAAGATAGTGAGGCAGGATCTTCAAAGTGATGACAGGATGTAAGTGTCAGTGAGACTAGTAGTTCCAAAATAACAGTAGCAGTATTTGAAGAGATAACTATCCAGAACTAATTAAAAGCAAAATGACAGTCCTCAGATTTAGGAAGACAACACCAGTGAAGAAAGCCAGAAGATAGTGAGGCAGGATCTTCAAAGTGATGACAGGATGTAAGTGTCAGTGAGACTAGTAGTTCCAAAATAACAGTAAAACAAAAATACTTCCAAGAAATAATTTAGAAGTCAGACTGTTTATAATGAATTGATCCTAATTATAGGAATTTCTGTAGGCTCTTCTTCAGGAAGAAAGACGATCCCAGGATGAGGAAGACTGGTCTACCAAACAAAACAGTCAATGTGGGTCTAGCTAAAAGAAAAAGAAGATAATGTAAAAAAAAAAAAAAAAAAAAACCACTGCTTTTAAAAATGTCATTTATAGTGGTAGAACTTAAATATTGAACAAAAGTTCGTAATTGGTAAGTGACTAGAATTAAAGCATCTTAAGTTTCTTGTAATATTTTGGAAGTAGCTATAAACACCAGTTAAATTTAGATTTTGCTAAGTTGATGATACATGTTCCACTAAAGGAATAAAAACAATGTATAGCTTTGAAACTGAAAAGGGAAGAAGGAATGAAAAGATGGGGGCATTTTTCAATACAAAAAATGAGAAAAAAAGAAAAGAGTAGGACTAATAGGGACCCAGAACAAGATGGCAGAAATAAATCAGTAAAACACGATATATTAGACTGTCTAACTCTCTAAGAGTTTATGTCAGGATGCATAAAAAAAGAATCCATCTATTTGCTGTTCATCAGAGAGATACCTAAACATAAAGTCACAGAAAAATTGAAAGTAAAAAGACAGGAAATATATATAAGGAAAATACTAACCAAGAGAATATGGTTTAGCTGTATTAACATGAGACAAAGCAGCGTTTAAGGCAAAACTCATTAGTTGAGATTTTAAAAAAGCAAGGAGTGGTGGTTTGCTACATATCATTAAAAGATTGAATTCTCTAGGAAGATATAAGAATGCTACAATTGTTTGTGCCTAATAACACAGCATCAAATATATAAAGAAAAAGTAAACAGAGATCACAAAGAAGAACAAACACCAGTCCAGTTCAGTTCAGTTCAGTCACTCAGTCGGGTCCGACTCGTTGCAACCCCATGAATCGCAGCACGCCAGGCCTCCCTGTCCATCACCAACTCCCGGAGTTCACCCAGACTCACGTCCATTGAGTCAGTGAGGCCATCCAGCCATCTCATCCTCTCTCGTCCCCTTCTCCTCCTGCCCCCAATTCCTCCCAGCATCAGAGTCTTTTCCAATGAGTCAACTCTTC
>SJYX01007331.1:299772-334173 GCA_006410675.1 Oreotragus oreotragus
CTCAGCCTTCTTCACAGTTCAACTCTCACACCCATACATGACCACAGGAAAAACCATAGCCTTGACTAGACGGACCTTAGTCAGCAAAATAATGTCTGTGCTTTTGAATATACTATCTAGGTTGGTCATAACTTCTTCCAAGGAGTAAGTGTCTTTAATTTCATGGCTGCAGTCACCACCTGCAGTGATTTTGGAGCCCAAAAAAATAAAGTCTGAGACTGTTTCCACTGTTTCCCCATCTATTTCCCATGAAGTGATGGGACCGGATACCATGATCTTTGTTTCTGAACGTTGAGCTTTAAGCCAACTTTTTTTAGGAATTTCTAAAACATACTTTTAAACAATTCAAGTGTCAAAAAGAAATATGACAGTAATAAGAAAGTACTCAGAACTAGAAAACAACAAAAATATCACATATCAAAACTTGTGGGATGCATAAAGCAGTACTTAGAGGAAATTTTATAGCCTTAAATGCTTACATTAGAAAAGAGCAAAGTTTGAAAAGTGATGAACTAGACATCACACTTAAGAGGTTAAAAATATAACAAGCCCTCTAAAAATCAAAGGAAAGTGTCAGTCACTCAGTCGCATCCATCTCTTGCGACCCCATGGACTGCAGCCTTCTGAGGCTTCTCTGTCCACGGAATTCCGCAGGCAAGAAAACTGGAGTGGGTTGCCCTTCCTTTCTCCAGGGGATCTTCCCAACCCAGGGATTGAACCCAGGTCTCCTGCACTGCAGGCATATTCTTTACCATCTGAGCCACCAAGGAAGCAAAGAAAATAATAAAGGAAACAACTAGAAGCTAGAAAACTAGGAAACCATAGAGCTAAATCAGCAAGCTAAAAATTGGTTCTTTGAAAAGATTTTTAAAAATCTGACAAATTCTGGCAAGAATAATAAAATATAACCTTAGGAATGAAAAGGAACATAAATAGAAGGTGAAGAAAATTTTTTTAAAGTAAGAGGTTGTTATGAAAAACCCTATGTCAATAATTTTAGGAAGAAATGGATAAATTCCTATAAAATATAAATCACTAAAAGTGACTCACACAGAAACAGAAAATCTCAAAGGTCCTATAAACATTTTTAAAAATTGTATCAGCAGTTTAAAATATCCCCAAGAAGAACATTAAGTCTAGACAGTTTTACAAATGAATCTACCAAAACCTTCACACAACAGATAATGTCAGGCTTTTGTCATTTACTCAGAGACTAGAAAAAGCGCAAATATGCCTCAAGTCATTTTATAAGGTTAGTATTATCTAGATACCAAAACCTGAAAAAAACAGTACCAGAAAAAGAAGTCCCAAGCCATTATCATTCATTAAAAATTGATGCAAAAAAATTTCTAAGCTAAATATTTGCAAACTGAACCCAGCAATGCAGAAAAAAGATAATGTAACATGACCAGGATAGACAGTTTCAGAACTACAAAGTTGTTTTAGCATTAAAAAAAAATAAACTATTAATGTAATTCACCACATTAATAGATTAAAAGAAAAAAAACATATGATCACTTCAACAGATCCATAAAGAGCATTCAATAAAATGTAACATCATTCATGATAAAAACGCCTAGCTTGCTAATAACCACTCAGCTTATAAATTTCATAGTCAGTAGCGAAACATAAATATTCCATTTTAAATTAGATCAGATAAGAATACTCTCTATTACCAGTTATACAAAGTATTAAACTTATGGTCCTCGTCAGTACAGTCAGATAAGAAAAGCAAATAGTTAAAAAGAAAAAGAAATTAAAAGTACACAGAAGAATCAAAACTTTTAAAGAGCCAGTTCTTTGGATGAAAAATAACCATAAAATAGAGGAAATGCTATTAAGCCTAACGAAGCAAAAAATAAAATAAAATGGCATAAATTTAAAAATCAGGAATGAACAGATAAAAAAACGGAACAGATACAGAAGCATTTTCTTTTATTATAGCAATATGTGTAAATCCATACCAATGTAATAAACAATATCTGATGACATCTAAGGCACCAAATTGACTGAAGACGTAGAAAGTGATCAAAGAATCTCCTCCCAGAAACAGATGCTGGGCCCAGTCTTATAAAATGAGTACAGAGCAGACACATCTTATCCAATTGTATAAAATATGTATTCCTGAAGATCTTCTATAATTCAAAACTCACATCATATAAACACCATTTTCAAGAAAAGATGATAGGTATCCTGTTTACCAGCTAAACCATAAACACAATTCATTTGGCCACCACCTTTTAAATTACATGACTGTTAATCATTTTTTAAATTTAGATTGATTCACATTATTACACATTTTATACACAAAACAAGGCTATTAAAATACCATGTAATTTCCAGCTTGCATGATTCAGACTCATAAAGAATCGCCCTCATGAATTTTCAAACCTTTAAACAATCATTCCCATCTCTCAGAGACTGTTCAAGAGCACACAGAATGAGAGTACACCTCAGAAAATATTTTATGAGCCTCATTTAAAACCCTGATACCAAAACCTAACAAAGACAACCTAGAAGTAATACATATGAACAAATATGCAAAAATCCTACATAAATAATAACAAATCTAACTCAATAACTAACACACACCAAAACTCCTTACAAACTTCCCCTTAATCAGGATCAACAAAAGCTAACCATTCTCTCTGCTAACAACTGAAGGTCCAGAGCAGATGAAAGCCTGCAGCTAATCTAATTTATCCACTGCAGCTCCCAGAGATGAGCCGAATGTTCACCAAGAATTGTTTGTTCCCAAATCTGCTTATGCCAGTTGTATTAATGTCATAATTGGGTCAATAAGCATTATAAATACATATAATTTGAATTTTAAAAGAAAGGGCATTTTATCTACGAAAATTAATTTAGTGCTATTGATGTTTTTTAATGGTGAAAATTAAGTATGAGTAAAGCGACCAAAAAAAGGTGTGAAGGGATCTTAAACATTAAAAGAACTCCACATTCAGGTTCTTTTGCACCTACCATTAAGATCTCAAAAACTTTAATAAACCTAAAGGAAAAATAATAAGTAATGCATTTTAGATGTGTTTTATACCAGAAGGACAACATAACACTCAAACAGCAGATTCAAATTTAGAGAGGCCTTGGCATATATCAAATGATTGTCCAATGAAGATACATGGATATGATTAAAAAGGAAGTGTTTATAGTACTTACATTTGACTTTTAATGAGTTCCTATTAAACTGACTTTTTCAGTTAGCCAACCAACTACCTATCCTGATTGACTGCATAAGAAGACTTCATTTGTAGTCAGCTATAATACCATGACCATTTGCCTGATTTGGGTTTACCTCAGGAATGCAGGACAATTATATGTATCAATATATATATGTATGAACAGAACAATGGAAAACAAAATGATCATCTTGATAAATGGCACTGGATAGTATTAAACTCCCATATCTAATTTTTAAGGTATTAATCTTGTGGCTCAGCTGGTAAAGAATCCGCCTGCAATGCGGAAGACCTGGGTTGGCAAGATCCCCTGGAGAAGGGAAAGGCTACTCACTCCAGTATTCTGGCCTGGAGAATTCCATGGACTATATAGCCCATGGGGTCACAAAGAGTCACAACTAAGCAACTTTCACTTTACAAAGTAAAAAATATCTACCTGAAACTACCAATTATTATCATAATTAATTAATGGAAAAATGACAGAGAATTTCTCATTAGAATCAGTAACTAAATAAGTTTGCTCACTAGCATTTCAATTACCAAATGTTATTCTGAAAAAAAGAATAAGGTAAAACTATTACAAAGAAAGTGACATATTTATTATTGTTTGAAGAAAGCAATCTTAGCTGCTTGAAGAATTCACCTGAATCAATTAACCACTGTCAGAAGTAACAAAGGCACTTAATAAAAAGTCTGTTTCAAAGTAAATATACAAAAAAAAAACTTTTGTTTTCCGTATTATAGCAATAACCAGCTAGACAAAATATTAAGAAAAAAAAGATATTCCATTTGGGTAGCAAAATAGGCTATAAAATGCCTAGGAATAAACTTAAGAAATGCACTAGATCTATTTAAAGTAAACTAAAAATAACTCTTCTAAGGAACATAAAATAAGACAATCATAAAAATTAAGAAATTAGGACTTTCCTGATGGTCCAGTGGTTAAGAATCCACCTGTCAAAACTGCTGCTGCTGAGTCCCTTCAGTCGTGTCCGACTCTGTGCGACCCCATAGACGGCAGCCCACCAGGCTCCCCCGTCCCTGGGATTCTCCAGGCAAGAATACTGGAGTGGGTCGCCATTTCCTTCTCCAATGCATGAAAGTGAAAGTGAAAGTGAAGTCGCTCAGTCGTGTCCGACTCTTTGCGACCCCGTGGACTGCAGCCCACCAGGCTCCTCCGTCCATGGGATTTTCCAGGCAAGAGTACTGGAGTGGGGTGCCATTGCCTTCTCCAGCCAGTGCAGGGGACACAGGCTCAGTCCTGGTCCAGGAAGATCCCACATGCTGTGAAGCAACTGAGCCCAGGCACCACCACTACTGAAACCCACACCGCTGCAGCCTGTCGCCACTGCAGTGAGAAGCCCAGGCACCGCGACAGAGTAGCCCCCACTCGCTGCAACGAGAGAAAACCCACACACAGCAACAAAGACCCAAATGCAGGCAAAAATAAACACATAACTTTTTAGTCTTTTTTTTTTAAAGAAATTCAATGTCCAGTGATGGGAGAAGAATTAAAACTTTATGGATATCCATACAATGGAATGACATACAAGCATTTTGAAAAAGAATATAAAGATATGGAAAAACATCTATAATATACTCTTAAGTAAAAGAAAATTCAGATTTTTAAAGCATGATAAGATTCAGATTTTATTTTTTAAGTATTAATGTGCCTAAGAGATATCTATAAATATAGGCACATCAAAATCTTAAGTGTTCATCTCCAACTGGTAGGAATACAGGTGGTTTTAACTTTCCTGCCTTATACTTGATTGTGTTTTCTGTATTTTCTACAACAGATAAATCAGAAAACACTTAAAATATAGATTGCCTTCTCCTAGAAGCCATAAAGCACCCAACACAGCAATGGCTCCTCTTGACACCATGAATGAAATTTTACTTTCAGGAGCTCCTATATCTTAGGTTCCCCGTACAGGCCTGGGGCTCCCCTTGGCCCTCAGCATGAGACTTCGGGAGTGTATTGAAAGCTAGACACAACAGCCATCTTCCCGGAAGGACCCATGATCCTTAAAGATAACACCTAGGAAATCAGCCCAGGAGGACAGAAGCAGCATTAACAGGAACTGCAGGTGTGAACTGTGGGCCCCAGCAGAGCACTCAGCACCTGCTGGGGATAGCCAGGGCTCTGCAGTACCACAGGCCTCTTGCCCACAGAGGCGTCTCATGTCCCACCTCCCAGCAGTCAGGGTCTAGAGACTTCCCTGTTTGCCCTGGCCCATGCAATCCCAACCAAGACCTCAGCCCTCACGCAGGGAAGCAGGATTAAGGTAAATCCCAGAATGCACCAAGACTCATCTGTTTCTGAGAATCTTCGCTTAGCTTTCTCCCCACCCCTCCACTACCACACAGGGCAGGTTAACTGTTTTCTGCCAGGGCTCAGAAAACTCCTTTCTTCCCCTCCCACCCCCACCTCCTCTGCTCCCTTCCTAACTCCCTAGCCCCACCCAGTCCCCCTGGGGGAACCAAGGTGCCCACAAATAGGTAAACGATACATACATGAAGACTGGATGGAGAAGATGCCATGTTAGTGGGGGCCAAGCCCGAAAGACCATCTGCAAACTACAAATTAAACACGCTGGTTAGCAACAGGATTAGAAAAGCCACGTCAGGGAAGACTGGACGTCCCAAGGGAGCAGAACTCTGCAAGTAGGCACCCTCTGCTCTCTCTCCAGGGAGGCTGCAAAAGCTGTGGGAGGAAGGGAGTTGGACAAGTGTGGCCCCAAACCCTGGCCCTGGTGCTCCACGTGGCCCTGACCTCTCTGAGTCAGCATCCCCATCTGGCCTCTCTGAGTCAGCATCCCCATCTGGCCTCTGTGAGTCAGCATCCCCATCTGGAGAATGGGCACACGCCTTGAACCGTCAGAGCAGCAGCGAGTGTGCATGAGATGAAGGCTGCGCATGCCGAGGACAAGGTGAGGTACATGCGAGGCTCAGTCCATGCCTGTCTCCTGCCTGCTTTCTTAGAGCCCTGGGCACCACTGACACCACCCTCACTTGCCCTCCCAGCCTTTCAATCATCCTGACCTCGGACATCCACCAAGCTCTGCATCACTGCTGGTGGTTTCTCCTAACAGCTGAGCCACACCAACCCCTGCCTGGGCACCATTCCTAAGCCTGTGCGGGTTTCTGAGTCTTCCGTTCTCAAGGACAGACATCAGGGCATCATACAACTTTGCCCCAAACCAGTCTCATAGACACGCCACCTCTTAATACAGAAAACCTGCTGCCTTCTTCTTTGGCATCAGATCCTTGCCTGCAATCTTGCGGTATAGTGAATCCATACTTTATAGGATGAATCCTTGGGCTGCAGGGTCCAGGAGAGCCTTGGTGGGGGTCAGGGCTACAGGCAGGGTGACATTTTGGGGGGCCACTAAAATAGTCCTGGAGGAGGTGATAGGGTCCTGGGGGAACACATTCCAGTCTAGGTGGAGGTGGCCAGGAGATGCCTCGTGGGCAGAGGAGATAGCAGTTGTGAAGGGCAGAGGTGTGAATAAAGCAGCGCTGCCAGGGCAAACAATCGGCGGGGGAAGGGGGTGTGACCGGAGCAGGGATGCAGAGCTGCCAGTCGGGAGACCCTCTGTCCTTTCAGCCTGGGGCAGGGGGCTCTGGGAGTCTCCACAAGAGGCCAAGCCCCAGTGTCCTTCCTCCTTGGCAGGAAGACCCATTCGCCTGGGGTCAGGGAAACACAGAAGAGGTGGTCTGGGAACTCACAGTCCCCTCCCTGATCTGGGAAGGGAGCCTCACTGAGGGGGACCCTGGCCTCCCCTAAACCAGCCCTCGGCTGTTCAGGCCCAGCAGCAAGGCAGGGGGGCAGAACGGCCGGGCACGCAGCCACGCCGCTGGAGGATTCCAGGGGGCTGGCTACATGTCAGTGGGGGGGGTGTGACCCTTGAATCGACCAGATGAACTCCACGTGAAGCCCTCAGCGGCCCAGAGACCGGCCCAGCCAGGCAGCAGCTCTGCCCCTCTGGTTCTCATCCTGAACCTCACAGAAGCCTTATTGTTATTTTTAATACAGATCGTTTTTGGAAAGGTGAGAGGGAAACCGGCAGTTCACCAGTGCAAGAGGGAGAAAAAATAAAGCTAAACATAGTGCTCCGAAGGTCTGGGCCAGCTTCCGAAATTACACGTTCCCCTTTGGGATCCGGGCATAATTTGCTGCTCCGGTTCTGGGAGCACGTTCCCACCTTCACGGCGTCCCAGAGACTAAAACCGGAGCAGGCGGCTCAAAATTAGCCTGAGCCGGGAGCCAGGGAGCAGCCAGCCCCAGCACTCCACCCCATGCCCGTGGAGAGCAAGCCTCCTAACTCCTCCTGCACACTAGCCTGCATTTCCCCCAGAGCCTCCCAGGCCCACCACACATGTCACACACACTGCGTACACACACACACACTCAGTACACCATCACACACACGCAGTCCACACACACACTGTCAGCAGACACACACCGCCCGCCACCAAGCCTTTGCCCCACTCCTCTGCCCACCAGGAAAGGCCTCCTCTCGCCACTGCTGTTCTAACCCCTCTCACCAGCCCCTCAGAGAAGCTCCCTGATGACTTTGTCCACGCTGACCCTGTAGGCCCAGAGGCCCGGATCTTGGTGTCCCTGCTAAGCAAGCATTCATGGCTTTGCCACTGAGATGACTCTCTCATCATCTCATATGGGTCCACAACACAGACCTCCTGTCTCTGCCCACCAGAGGGGAGACTTCCCAAGAGCTCTCTCTTCCTCTTTAGCCCTCCTCAGCCCACACACATCCCCCCCACCCCAGTCCCTGGAGACTTCAAGAGGATACTCTTACCCCTGGGGGTCTCTCAGAGCAACAGGAAAGGGTCACCTTGCCTGGCGGCTCCCATGCCTGGAGGTGGGTGATGTGTGAGATAGGCAAGGGTGCCACCCACACATGGGCCTCAAGACCCTCTAGGGAATGGCAGGGAGCCAGCGCCAGGTGTCTTCCTGTGCCGCCTCTCTCCCCCCTGTCATCATCAGAACACAAGAACCAGTAGATGAGGAGGCAAAGACCCCAGGTTTGTTTGGAAGTAAAAGTAGAGGCTGATTCAGACCCAGAGGCAGAATGAGACAGCGAGGGCAGCCTGCAGTCGGGGAGGCGGCGGGGGGAGAAGGACAGGACAGAGGAAATGCTGGGAGCAGCTCATTCACACTCTCTTCCTGGTTGGAGCCACTGTCTGTCTGTCTGTTCATCATTTTTCTATATTTTAATAGACATATACTTATAATCAGAGAAAAATGAATATATCCTTTATTTCGAGGAGCACACTAGACAGATTGAAACACCTCTGAGCCCCTCTCTGAGGACACCCCTGGCCTGCCCTCAGAAAGTTAGGCATCAAGGCCACGATGCTTACAGCAGCAGCACTGAGCTTGCACACACATGTGCTCTCAGCCCCTCACCCCTCATGCACACTTACCCACGCACACACACTCACACCGGCCCTATCCCCAGGCTATGGTTCTGAAATCTACACAAAGGATAGCCGCACAGACCAAGAATAACTGTGGGGTTGCTATGTGAGAGTTTATCTTATCCCAGCCCCCTACAGAGAAGCGTCCAGGAGGCCACGACCCTCCTCGCCCCACTTTTGAAGCCTGGAAGGCCAAGTGGACAGTTCTGTCTCATACATCCATTTCAGATCATCTCTAGAACTGGCCACTCTTGACAGACCAAAAGATTTCTAGAAACCCTAGAAATGCTGGGCCGTGGTGTTCAACCCAGTGGCCTGAGCATCAGGTCACTGGTGACTTTCTCTAGCACGTGCAACTCATCCCAGGAACTGGGCAACGATGGGGGGAAGGTTCTTTGGCCGAGAAGGGACGACAGAGCGAGGAGACAGGAGGGACCAAGACAGAAGCTGGAAGTGGTAAGAGAGCATTCGGAGCTGGGGAGGAGCCTTCTGCTGGAGCCACAGTCCCAGCTGGTGAGCACAGCGGAGAGGCTGTGTCACAATGGGAATGGTAAGTTGGCCTGGAGACACAGGTTAGACAAACAGGAGCCAGAGAAGTCTCAATTCTGCTAGACTTCTTGTTCCTCCAGTCCCCAGAGACCAGGGCCCTCCATCCTACCTGCACTGGGGAAGGGGACAGGGGACAAGGGCCCAGCCAGAACTATCTGGAAAACCGCTGGGTCTGGAACCCACAGTCTCCTGAGTGAGCCCCGGTCCTCCCAAGTCCTGTACCAGGGATGTGCAAGACAGAGTCAGTGAAAGAGTTCCTGGACCAGACAAGTCAGAACAGTGATCTCAGAGAAAAGTGCAACAGAATTGCTTTTTCCTGAAGCTGCCATCAGACCCCATCAAGACAGGGCTCCCTAGAGACTGGGACGGGTCTCCCTGCCAGCCTGGGGCTCCATGACAATAAGGTTGTGTCTCCTCCACCATTGGACAGGGAGCTGGATGAGGGCAGGATCCAAACCTCCTCCACCAGAGCAGGCGGAGCTCACTGCCGCCTCTCCCTGTGGACCTCTGCGGCCCTGTGAGCCAGCCCCACCCTCCGCCTGGCCAGCAGCGCGAGCCATGTCCTCCCACAAAGAGTGCCGACCCTGCTCCGGCTCCCACCCTGGCCCCGGTTCACGCATGTCAACGCCGGGAGGACGTCCAGCCTGGGCCTACTCACTGTCTGCCTCTGGCTGTGCTTGTAGCCAGCAGGACCCAACACAGCGCCTCCCCATCTGAGTCTGTGGACATTCTGAGGGCGGCACGCACAGAACGGAAATCCTACTGGGCCAGCTCTGTGCTACCGCACACAGACCCAGACGGCCCGCTGAGGGCTGGGAGCCGGCGCTGGGCACCAAGCTTGGGGCTAATTATCTGCCTCATTCAGCTACAAACACCCACCCAAGCCCTGAGTGCAGCCGAATTCTGTGTATTTGCAATTTCCATTTGGTGTCCCCAGGCAAGAGAAGCTCCTCCTAAGCTCCTACAGAGAGTAGACAGGATCCACCCACCCACCCATCTACTTATGCATCCATCCTCTCGTCCATCCACTCATCCATCTGTCCATCTGGGCAGGCAGACTTTCTTCGAATGCGTCCTCTGAGCCAGGCCCTGTGCTGGCACTGAGGACACGGAAAGGAATGGGCCCCGCTCGCTGCCCTGAAACAGGCTAACATTTACAGCAGCAGCATGACTTAAGCGAGTGCGGTGGCCCAGATAAGAGGGCTTGCAGAAGCGGAGGAGCCGGGGCAGAATCCTAGAAGGAGATGACCTCACCTAGGCTGAGCCTTGAGTGACCCGTGCTGACCAGAGGTGTCCCCGGCAGAAAGGGTGATGGGCTGGGGCCCTGGAGAGCCAGGGAGGTGGGAGCAGTGGGCAGCTGGGACCTTGTGAGGATGCTTAGCTCCAGTGACACTTGAGAGCAACTATAAAGCAGCAGTGTGGCCCAGGACGGAACACCAGCAACGTCCCCTTGGAAGGAGCAAAACGGTGAAAGAGATGCGTGCATGGAAAGAAGCAGAAATTCACCCTAAATGTCAGACAGAAGCCCCTGGAAGCACACCTCAGGGACAGCTTTGAGGACCCCAAGACTGACCCAGCACCCAAGGTTGTCCTCTTGCTCTCAAGGCTAATATTTGACTGATTGTTTAAAAATTTTGAGCCCTTCCAAAATGCCACCCCTTCCCTGGTGAATAAATAGGCTGTGGGCCTGAGGACACATGCGCTGTCTACGTAGGCTGGAAGGCTCTACTCTGGGCATCCCAGAAGCTCTGGGAGCCCCAGGTGCCATAGGGAAGCCAGGGTCAAGCAAAGCCAAGAGGAGGGTGACAACCTGGAGCAGATGGACAGAGCTGTTCAAGGCTGGTGCTCACAGTGAGGTCTGGGTCCATCTCCACTGTGATAAGGCTGGGTGGTCCCAGCCATACAGGACCCACAGCCCCCCAGAGCCCAAGGTGGGAAGAGTGATCCCCCCTCAGTAAGAGATGCCACAGGCCGCCTGCCATGCTGTTTGGCTTTGGCGCCTGGGTCACCAGGTGGAAGGGGCTTCCCTTGTGGCTCAGCTGGTAAAGAATCCGCCTACAATGTGGGAGACCTGGGTTCGATCCCTGGGTTGGGAAGATCCCCTGGAGAAGGCAAAGGCAACCCACTCCAGTATTCTGGCCTGGAGAATTCCATGGACTGTATAGTCCATGGGGTCACAAAGAGTTGGAAAGGATTGCAAAGAGCGAGTTTCACTTCACCAGGTGGAGAAGAGAGCAAAGGGCTGCCTCTTGGACACCCTGGCAGCAAGGCCCTTCTCCCACCCCTACTGCCTCCCGCAGGTAGAGGGGATGGGGCTCGAGGGACCACTGGCTTGAACACAGACCCCTCCTTCAAGCTGCCTCCAGGGTGCCACCAAGCACAAGCCCATAGATGAATCTCCCCCCAAGGAAGGTCCTAGCAACGGGGCTGGGCACCCCGGAGACTGCCAGTCACTCCTCACCCTGTCCTCCTTCCCTCTTTCTTGCCCCTCCCACCCTGATTTCCTGCTGATCGCCAGGGGCAAGCCCTCCACGCAGCCTCCAAGGTGCAGGGCCGTTTTTCCCAGATGCTTTGGGTCTTGCCCAGGAGACCCACATGGTTTCCCGCAAGCTCCCGCCCCGTTCCCATCCAGGCTGAAAGCTCCTAACTGGGTCCCTCCACCTGTCAGGTGTCAGCCACCAGGCTACGGGAGAGTGTCTTATAGAGTCTGCGTGATGAGGAAGGGGAGCAAGGCGGTGGGTAGAGGGTAAACCAGGCAGCTCTCGATGGGAGCCAGTGTCTGTCCCCAGGGACCCTTCCTACCTGGATGGGGATGAGGGGCTCCTTGTCATCGATGTCGATCAGCACATCTTCCCCAGGACTGAGTAAGCTCACGTCATCTGGAGGGACAGCAGTGTCCAGGCCTGAGAGGGGCTCCCCTGGGGACCCATCCCTCCCGAGCCATGAGGCTCGGCCTTGGGTCTCGCCACACTTCTCGCTCACTCTTGTCTTCCTCTCCCAGCATCATCCTTCGCACTCCCCGTCTCCCCAGTTCCCTCTCTCCTNCCTCCTAACTCCTCCTGCACACTAGCCTGCATTTCCCCCAGAGCCTCCCAGGCCCACCACACACGTCACACACACTGCGTACACACACACACACTCAGTACACCATCACACACACGCAGTCCACACACACACTGTCAGCAGACACACACCGCCCGCCACCAAGCCTTTGCCCCACTCCTCTGCCCACCAGGAAAGGCCTCCTCTCGCCACTGCTGTTCTAACCCCTCTCACCAGCCCCTCAGAGAAGCTCCCTGATGACTTTGTCCACGCTGACCCTGTAGGCCCAGAGGCCCGGATCTTGGTGTCCCTGCTAAGCAAGCATTCATGGCTTTGCCACTGAGATGACTCTCTCATCATCTCATATGGGTCCACAACACAGACCTCCTGTCTCTGCCCACCAGAGGGGAGACTTCCCAAGAGCTCTCTCTTCCTCTTTAGCCCTCCTCAGCCCACACACATCCCCCCCACCCCAGTCCCTGGAGACTTCAAGAGGATACTCCTACCCCTGGGGGTCTCTCAGAGCAACAGGAAAGGGTCACCTTGACTGGCGGCTCCCATGCCTGGAGGTGGGTGATGTGTGAGATAGGCAAGGGTGCCACCCACATGTGGGCCTCAAGACCCTCTAGGGAATGGCAGGGAGCCAGCGCCAGGTGTCTTCCTGTGCCGCCTCTCTCCCCCCTGTCATCATCAGAACACAAGAACCAGTAGATGAGGAGGCAAAGACCCCAGGTTTGTTTGGAAGTAAAAGTAGAGGCTGATTCAGACCCAGAGGCAGAATGAGACAGCGAGGGCAGCCTGCAGTCGGGGAGGCGGCAGGGGGAGAAGGACAGGACAGAGGAAATGCTGGGAGCAGCTCATTCACACTCTCTTCCTGGTTGGAGCCACTGTCTGTCTGTCTGTTCATCATTTTTCTATATTTTCCCAACTGTAGATAATAGACATATACTTATAATCAGAGAAAAATGAATATATCCTTTATTTCGAGGAGCACACTAGACAGATTGAAACACCTCTGAGCCCCTCTCTGAGGACACCCCTGGCCTGCCCTCAGAAAGTTAGGCATCAAGGCCACGATGCTTACAGCAGCAGCACTGAGCTTGCACACACATGTGCTCCCAGCCCCTCACCCCTCATGCACACTTACCCATGCACACACACTCACACCGGCCCTATCCCCAGGCTATGGTTCTGAAATCTACACAAAGGATAGCCGCACAGACCAAGAATAACTGTGGGGTTGCTATGTGAGAGTTTATCTTATCCCAGCCCCCTACAGAGAAGCGTCCAGGAGGCCACGACCCTCCTCGCCCCACTTTTGAAGCCTGGAAGGCCAAGTGGACAGTTCTGTCTCATACATCCATTTCAGATCATCTCTAGAACTGGCCACTCTTGACAGACCAAAAGATTTCTAGAAACCCTAGAAATGCTGGGCCGTGGTGTTCAACCCAGTGGCCTGAGCATCAGGTCACTGGTGACTTTCTCTAGCACGTGCAACTCATCCCAGGAACTGGGCAACGATGGGGGGAAGGTTCTTTGGCCGAGAAGGGACGACAGAGCGAGGAGACAGGAGGGACCAAGACAGAAGCCGGAAGTGGTAAGAGAGCATTCGGAGCTGGGGAGGAGCCTTCTGCTGGAGCCACAGTCCCAGCTGGTGAGCACAGCGGAGAGGCTGTGTCACAATGGGAATGGTAAGTTGGCCTGGAGACACAGGTTAGACAAACAGGAGCCAGAGAAGTCTCAATTCTGCTAGACTTCTTGTTCCTCCAGTCCCCAGAGACCAGGGCCCTCCATCCTACCTGCACTGGGGAAGGGGACAGGGGACAAGGGCCCAGCCAGAACTATCTGGAAAACCGCTGGGTCTGGAACCCACAGTCTCCTGAGTGAGCCCCGGTCCTCCCAAGTCCTGTACCAGGGATGTGCAAGACAGAGTCAGTGAAAGAGTTCCTGGACCAGACAAGTCAGAACAGTGATCTCAGAGAAAAGTGCAACAGAATTGCTTTTTCCTGAAGCTGCCATCAGACCCCATCAAGACAGGGCTCCCTAGAGACTGGGACGGGTCTCCCTGCCAGCCTGGGGCTCCATGACAATAAGGTTGTGTCTCCTCCACCATTGGACAGGGAGCTGGATGAGGGCAGGATCCAAACCTCCTCCACCAGAGCAGGCGGAGCTCACTGCCGCCTCTCCCTGTGGACCTCTGCGGCCCTGTGAGCCAGCCCCACCCTCCGCCTGGCCAGCAGCGCGAGCCATGTCCTCCCACAAAGAGTGCCGACCCTGCTCCGGCTCCCACCCTGGCCCCGGTTCACGCATGTCAACGCCGGGAGGACGTCCAGCCTGGGCCTACTCACTGTCTGCCTCTGGCTGTGCTTGTAGCCAGCAGGACCCAACACAGCGCCTCCCCATCTGAGTCTGTGGACATTCTGAGGGCGGCACGCACAGAACGGAAATCCTACTGGGCCAGCTCTGTGCTACCCCACACAGACCCAGACGGCCCGCTGAGGGGTGGGAGCCGGCGCTGGGCACCAAGCTTGGGGCTAATTATCTGCCTCATTCAGCTACAAACACCCACCCAAGCCCTGAGTGCAGCCGAATTCTGTGTATTTGCAATTTCCATTTGGTGTCCCCAGGCAAGAGAAGCTCCTCCTAAGCTCCTACAGAGAGTAGACAGGATCCACCCACCCACCCATCTACTTATGCATCCATCCTCTCGTCCATCCACTCATCCATCTGTCCATCTGGGCAGGCAGACTTTCTTCGAATGCGTCCTCTGAGCCAGGCCCTGTGCTGGCACTGAGGACACGGAAAGGAATGGGCCCCGCTCGCTGCCCTGAAACAGGCTAACATTTACAGCAGCAGCATGACTTAAGCGAGTGCGGTGGCCCAGATAAGAGGGCTTGCAGAAGCGGAGGAGCCGGGGCAGAATCCTAGAAGGAGATGACCTCACCTAGGCTGAGCCTTGAGTGACCCGTGCTGACCAGAGGTGTCCCCGGCAGAAAGGGTGATGGGCTGGGGCCCTGGAGAGCCAGGGAGGTGGGAGCAGTGGGCAGCTGGGACCTTGTGAGGATGCTTAGCTCCAGTGACACTTGAGAGCAACTATAAAGCAGCAGTGTGGCCCAGGACGGAACACCAGCAACGTCCCCTTGGAAGGAGCAAAACGGTGAAAGAGATGCGTGCATGGAAAGAAGCAGAAATTCACCCTAAATGTCAGACAGAAGCCCCTGGAAGCACACCTCAGGGACAGCTTTGAGGACCCCAAGACTGACCCAGCACCCAAGGTTGTCCTCTTGCTCTCAAGGCTAATATTTGACTGATTGTTTAAAAATTTTGAGCCCTTCCAAAATGCCACCCCTTCCCTGGTGAATAAATAGGCTGTGGGCCTGAGGACACATGCGCTGTCTACGTAGGCTGGAAGGCTCTACTCTGGGCATCCCAGAAGCTCTGGGAGCCCCAGGTGCCATAGGGAAGCCAGGGTCAAGCAAAGCCAAGAGGAGGGTGACAACCTGGAGCAGATGGACAGAGCTGTTCAAGGCTGGTGCTCACAGTGAGGTCTGGGTCCATCTCCACTGTGATAAGGCTGGGTGGTCCCAGCCATACAGGACCCACAGCCCCCCAGAGCCCAAGGTGGGAAGAGTGATCCCCCCTCAGTAAGAGATGCCACAGGCCGCCTGCCATGCTGTTTGGCTTTGGCGCCTGGGTCACCAGGTGGAAGGGGCTTCCCTTGTGGCTCAGCTGGTAAAGAATCTGCCTACAATGTGGGAGACCTGGGTTCGATCCCTGGGTTGGGAAGATCCCCTGGAGAAGGCAAAGGCAACCCACTCCAGTATTCTGGCCTGGAGAATTCCATGGACTGTATAGTCCATGGGGTCACAAAGAGTTGGAAAGGATTGCAAAGAGCGAGTTTCACTTCACCAGGTGGAGAAGAGAGCAAAGGGCTGCCTCTTGGACACCCTGGCAGCAAGGCCCTTCTCCCACCCCTACTGCCTCCCGCAGGTAGAGGGGATGGGGCTCGAGGGACCACTGGCTTGAACACAGACCCCTCCTTCAAGCTGCCTCCAGGGTGCCACCAAGCACAAGCCCATAGATGAATCTCCCCCCAAGGAAGGTCCTAGCAACGGGGCTGGGCACCCCGGAGACTGCCAGTCACTCCTCACCCTGTCGTCCTTCCCTCTTTCTTGCCCCTCCCACCCTGATTTCCTGCTGATCGCCAGGGGCAAGCCCTCCACGCAGCCTCCAAGGTGCAGGGCCGTTTTTCTCAGATGCTTTGGGTCTTGCCCAGGAGACCCACATGGTTTCCCGCAAGCCCCCACCCCACTCCCATCCAGGCTGAAAGCTCCTAACTGGGTCCCTCCACCTGTCAGGTGTCAGCCACCAGGCTATGGGAGAATGTCTTATAGAGTCTGCGTGATGAGGAAGGGGAGCAAGGCGGTGGGTAGAGGGTAAACCAGGCAGCTCTCGATGGGAGCCAGTGTCTGTCCCCAGGGACCCTTCCTACCTGGATGGGGATGAGGGGCTCCTTGTCATCGATGTCGATCAGCACATCTTCCCCAGGACTGAGTAAGCTCACGTCATCTGGAGGGACAGCAGTGTCCAGGCCTGAGAGGGGCTCCCCTGGGGACCCATCCCTCCCGAGCCATGAGGCTCGGCCTTGGGTCTCGCCACACTTCTCACTCACTCTCGTCTTCCTCTCCCAGCATCATCCTTCGCACTCCCCATCTCCCCAGTTCCCTCTCTCCTCATCCCTTTGATCCCTGCGTCTCCCTCTCCTGAGGCCTCTCACCACAGCATCGACCCCCACTTCCTGGAGGACCCAGCCTGGGCCAGACAATGCCCTGAGAAAGACAAGATTCCCGCCCTTCCCTCCCATTAGCTGGGCAAAATTCACTTCTCATTCAGGTAAGAGGAGGGCTTCAGGACGTGTCTCAGCTGGGGAGCCCACCTGCCCGGCCCCCCTGCCCCCGACTCCACCAATCAAGAGCCCCTCCCCTACCTGGGCCGCCCTGTGGGGATGGACTCTCCTCTGAGTAAGGGTCACACAGGAAGCTCTCCAGGGAGCGGATGGTACACTGGCCCACCACGGGCCGGCGACCAAACTGCCGGTTATCAATGACCTTGACCACGATGGGGGGACAGTACAGCTCCTCCCTGGGCAGCATCTGGGTGGAGGAAGAGGGAAGCTCTGGAGAGCAGCCTGACCTCATCTCTGGGAGGTCTCAGAGGGAGGAGAGCCCTTCTTCCCAGGATAAGTCCAAGGAGCAAAAAATGACTCTCAACCTACACCTAACCCCCAACGGCTGTCAATCCAAAGCGGTGGTCAGCTCAGCCCAGGAGCGGGCCAGTGGGGCAGAAGCTGCCCACCTCTCTGTCTGCCTCTTGAGTGCTGCATGCAGAGGCTGACTTTCCCCTCAAGCTTTAACCCCCAAACACCCAGCTCAGCCCAAAGTTAAAACAAGTCTCCTTTCCCTGAACCCTCACTGGCTGGGAAAGGGGGAGAAGGGAGAAGCTGGCCCGGGACTCGACAGTTCTCACAGACAGATCCCCCCAAGTGGATACTCAAGAGTTGGCTTCCAGACCCAGATTCTTCTCCCCCAACCCTAAAAGCACTTTGAACACAACTTGAAATAATTTATATTCTCTCCTTCGGTGGCGGCTTTGGCTCAGCCAAGAGGAGGCTTCTGTTGACAGCCATTGGGCCTGGAATTTCTACAGCACTTTCATCTTGCAAACCATTTTCCTTCCCTCAGATTTGCCTTACTCTGGTCACTAAGCCGAGGCAAACCAGGTTGCTGGAGGGGGCTGGGGCTAAAGGCCACAGGGGTGAGCCCCTCTGCAAAGGCCCAGGGTGGGGGAGGACTAGGTCCAGGAAGATTTGGAGGAATCCCCGAAGGTCAGAGCCCTGGCAGACGGCACTGGGGGACTGAGGCCTGCCCTGAGAGAGGAAACAGCCATGGGTGGGTCCTTGGGACTCCCATGGACTCAGGATCAGGGGAGGTGGAACCAAGCTGGCGCCCTCTGTGCTGCATGCAGGCTGCAGCTCCTCCAGGAAGGAGACAGCGAGCATTTCCTCCCGTTCTCAAAGTAGGTGGGAGCGAGACTATGAGCCAGGCAGAATCCTGCAGGGAGCTGGACCCCAGGCTGCCTGGGGCTGTGAGGAAATTCTAAGCACCGGGACTCCAGTAGGTAGCAGACCACAGGGAGGCCAGGCTCACCACTTCCATGAAGAGGGTGCAGATGTCGAAGTTGGGGTTCTTCCGCAGGTTTTTGATGACACAGGATTGCACAGACTGACCTCCGCACTCCACCACCAGGCTCGGGGAGGACACGCTGGCCAGCTGGTAGCTCTTCATGTTCCGAAGACCCCACGCCAGGATCTGGGGGTGCGGAGTGAGGAGGGCAGCTGGAAAGGCCCCAGGCCTGGGCAAGGCTGGGCAAGGCTGGGCCAGGAAAGGGGAGGCCCCCAACCCCCACCCCCATGGTGGGAGCAGGCTCACCTCGATGGCGGTTCGCTGGAGAACCGGCTTGATGTTCTGGGGGACCATGTAGATGTTGGCCTCCCTCTGGGGCGGCGGGTAGGGCAGGTCCGTGTCCTCTGACTGCAGGGCACGAGGTAGAAGGGGGACAAAGGCAGGAGGAAGCCCAAGGCAGAAAGGCAAGAAAGGAGGACAGGTGGGATGGAAAGAAAGCGCAAGTGTGGAGAGACACAGAAATGGAGGGGCGAGGACACAAGGGGGCGAGCGGGCAGACAGGAGCAAGAGCTCGGTCAGTTTCCCAGGCACCCTCCTCTCCAGGGCCACAGCGCCAGCACCTCGGCCCAGGGGTCCGGCGAGTCTGCTTCAGACACGCCCCGGGCCACGGCTCCTCCCAACAGTGAGCCGCCCGGGGGTCCCAGTCCCTGTGCCACACAGGTGCACACACATGCACATACAGCCCAACCTGACACGTCCACTTCAGCCGTCTCAGTCCCGAGAGGACCACGTGCCCACCTGCTAGCCGCTCCCGCGTCCAGCTCAGACCCTCCCAACTGATCACCCGCCCTGTGTTCCATCTCCAGCCCCCACAGATCCACAGACACCGGCCAGCCCCCAAATCCCACCTCTCGCACCTCTCCTGAGGTGTGACACACCTGAATGCTTGCACTGTGGGCCAGAAGAGGCGCTTATAAACAGGAGGCGGGGCTGGAAAAGCCTGCCACCCCAGGCACCAAAGGGCCTGCTGGGGAGGCGCCTCCACACCGTGGCAAGAGGCTGGGGGGCAATTCTGCCTGCCATGGGTCTGCCAAAAAAGACTTGGGCGAGAATCCTGAAGAGCTATTAATACCTAGGGAAGCAGCTGAGGCACCAGAAGCAGGTATCACTGTGGCTTAGACAACCACCACGTCTGGCAGTGGTTATGAACACGGGTTCTGGGTGTGAACGAATCCCACCTCCACCACTTACTGAGTTAAATAAGTTATTTCACTTCTCTATGGCTCGAGGGTTTTCATCTACAAAATGGTTATTAAAAATTATCAACCTCTAAAGCTTAATGTGAGGCTTGAAGAAGTTGATAACATTTAAAAGAGTTCCTGGTTCATGTAAACTCTCAATCGGAGTCCACATGGCAACTCTGTGACAATTAGAAAAAGATGTCCCTTTCTTAAAGCTCTTTACTTCCACGTCAGAAAATCATCCTAGTTTACTAGTTTATTGGAACAAGACACTTTACTGCCACCTGCTGGAAGTTGCTATAATAAATACCGATGTCCAATGCCCGCACTGGAAGTCGCACTCCCGTAGACCCAGTGCGCTCACGCAGTGCACAGCCTGAACACCCGTCCACGAAGGCCCTGACACCCAGGAAACGTCAGCTATGAATCCAAGGGCTGTGCTGTGCGCTCGACAGAGCTTGCCTCGCGTAACTGCATTAAGAAACCATGGAGTCACTGGGTTCGTTCTCCAAGCTGACTTGCTCTGGCTTCCTTCTCAAAGGCTGTTGCATCCATCTGCAGATGCTCTGACGTCGATGGTGGGACAGCTGGAGCACTGAAACACACCAACTTCCTCCCGCCTCGTCCCTTCACAGCCAACCCCAGCTGTCACTCCTGCCCACAACACTCGGACCTGCGGTGGTGCTGATTTCTAAAATCAAACCAGGCCTTGGTCCTAGTCCTAACCTTGCGGCTTCTGAGCTGTCTGACCTTGGGCAAATTATTCAGACTCTGTGGTCCAATACTCTCATGTGAAGATCCAAGATGACACCCTTACCAAATTGCTCTGAGAATTTAACAAGAGAACAAATGTGAAGTGTTTCCGGCACATGGGAGATGCTTAATAAAGAGCAGAGACTGTAGTGATCAGTGTACCGTTGGCAGCGCCGCTGTTTTCATCACTAGTGTTGCTGTTGACCAACCCCCCTGACTGAGCAGAGCTGAGCCATCAGAGGCGCCTCTCAGAATAGCAGCAGCTTCATAGCTATCCCAGTGTCGCCAAAGCACAACGTGAAGAAGTTCATCATTTTCCTCCAGACCCACAAGGCAGGTGACAAGATGCAGGAAGCACCCGCATTCTCAGACTGAAACAGATGCCATCATGAGGAAGAGTGATGAGCAGGGCGGCCCTGGGCACACCCGGGGGCTGCTGTGCACGCCCCAGTCCACACAACTGGTGCCCCGGAGGGTGGGGGCAGAGCCCACAGTGGCCTGGCCGCTGTGGACATGGTGTCCACCCTTGGCACTCCAAGGCCACCTGCTGTGACAACTGCGTAGCAGGGGTCACCTCACTTTCAAAAAGGCTATGCCTGGAAGCCTCCTCGTGGCCTGCTCAAGGCTGATGCCCAGCCAACCGTGGGCCCAAGGCCAAAAGTCCATGATAAAATGGACAAGTAGAAGAGGTCAGGAAGGGAGCAGCCCCAGGCTCCTGGGTGGGGAGGCAGAAAGACCAAACCTTCCTCACATGGTTGCAATGTTCTCCTGAAATCACCGGGAAAACTCAGGAATACATTTCCCCCCAGAACACTTCTCTCCAGGCCCCCAAACTCTGGGCAGCGTCCCTTTGGTTGCTTGTCCCTCACTTCCATGCCCCACCGTCCCGCTGGGCTCCCCCGAGCTCCCCGTGAGGATACTCGTGTCTCTGTGCAGTGGCCCAGGCTCCCCACTGCAGGAACCTGGTCACAGAGGAGGACAGGGAACAAGAACCTGAAGAAGACTGGGTTCCAGTACCGTTGGCAGGAGGCCCTGGAGGAAGAAGGCAGGTGCACACAGCTGCGGAGGCCAGGCCCGGCCAGCGGGAGGAGAGACAAGCAGAAACAGCGGTTAGGGGGTGTGTCCACGGGGCAGCTTACCAGGCACAGGCCCCCCCATCCTCATCCCAAGGCCACCTCCATCCGCCATGCCACCCTCAGGAGCCCCGGACATCCTCGCTCCCTGCCCTGTGCTGCCACTCCCCAGAATCCTCGCCTCTGTGGGGCTCCCTCCTCCTGCCAGGCATCAGGCGGTCCTCTGCCCCTCCCCACTGAGCACACTCATTGTCCCGGTGCATCTCTGCCTCCCCACGCTCTGCTCCCTGAGCCGGTCTCATCCAGCCCTCCCCAGCTCTCCATGCTATTCCACTGCCTGTTTCCCTTCCCCATTTACAGATGGTCTCGAGATGGCCTCTCAGGTCTGTCCAAGCCTTCTCTCTGTAGCTACTCTTCCCTTGCTTCCCGAAAAGGGCTGCGTCCATCCCCGACCCCTGCCTCACTTCCAGGCCACCCTCGGCCCCACGCACTCACTCTGTCCTCTGCACCCCCTCCCTGGAAATTTATCTCTCCAAAATTAACAACAACTTGCTGGTAGTTCAAACGCAGCTCACAGGCTCCTAGCTCTCTCCCTCCCTCAGCAGCATCTGGCCAGGTGACCTCGGCCTCCTTCCTAAAATGGTCCCTTTGGTTCCTCACCCCTGGCCTCTCTGCCCTCTCTACCCACTGTGGGCTGTGTCTTCAGGCAGCCTCCTCCTGCTCCTCAGCCCAGCCCTCTCCTAGGCTTTCTTCTCCCACACGTCTCTCCTAAGCCCCAGACTCACATTTCCAACCTTACTGCTATTTCATCCATGTGTCCTTCCAGCTTCTCACACTGAACTTGTCTCAAACTGGATTCTCTAAGTTCCCCCTCAAACCTCCTCTCTTCAAATGTCATCTCAGAAACCAGCCCCACCATCCACCCAGACAGCCAAGCCATGAAGCCCCATGCCACCCGTGACTCTCCTTCCCCTCTGTTGGTCCCCAAGCCTTAGACACCTGTCTCCTACAGCTCTCCCATGCCCATACACCCGTCTTCTTTCCTGGGTTTGGTTCACCACCCTCTTTTGCCTCCTCCTAAGTGACATCGTGGGCTTCCCTGATGGCTCAGCAGTATAGAATCCACCTGCGATGCAGGAGACGCAGGTTCAGTCCCTGGGTTGGGAAGATCCTCTGGAGAAGCAAGTGGCAAGCCACTCCAGTATTCTTGCCTGGGAGACCCCATGGACAGAGGAGCTGGGCAGGCTATAGTCCATGGGGTCGTAAATGAGTCAGACCAACTTAGCAACTAAACAACAACACAACAAGTGATATCTGGCATCTGGCTTCTGATATCTGGCATCTCCTTCCAACAATGAGTGAAAACTGTACTCTGCAGCCAGGAGGCAATTTCTAAGAACGTCACTCTGTTTAAAACCCTTCAAAGTTTCCCCACCCACTCAGGATGAAGCCCAAACTCCTTGACGCGGCCTCCAAGACCCCTCATCTTCTAGTTCTGTGGACCTCTCTGGTCTCACGTCTCACCACTAACTTTCCACTGCAGGAGCCCAAGCTGTGACCAGCCACCTCCCCAGAAACACTCAACACCCATCCTTCTGAATGCCCGCAGGCTGCAGGAGGCCAGATTCTCCGTGAGGCTGGAGCTCACGGGTCCTCCTACCCAAAGGACTCTTTCAGACTCTGGGTCCATTTCAGTCTTCCCTGGAGCCCCAAGTTAAGCACCCCACAGTTTCCAGAGCAACTTGTCCCACTGAAAGACACATCACCCTTGTCATTTCTGTGTGTTCATTTGCCTGTGTCCCTCCCGTGTTAAACCAATGGGCTTCACAGGTGGCTCAGAGGTTCAGAATCTGTCTGCAATGCAGGAGATGCAGGAGATGCAGGAGACGTGGGTCTGATCCCTGGGTTGGGAAGAACCCCTGGAGAAAGAAATGGCAACCCACTCCAGTATTCTTTCCTGGGAAATCCCATGGACGGAGGAGCCTGACGGGCTACAATCCATGGGGTAGCAAGAGTCGGACATGACTTAATGACTAAACTGCCACAACCGACTTGTTAAACTAGCAATTCTGCACGCAGGGACTACAGCTGAATCCCCTGTCCAACAAATAGAGGCTTAGGATCAGATGATTGAAGGGAGAGAGGGATGGCAGAGGGTGAATGGTGGGGGTTGAGAGGAGAAAGAACTTACTCCAATACACTCTCCATCTTTCCCAACACTCTTGTCTGCAACAACCTTGCATCCTCACCAACCTCTTTCCCCTGGGCCTGCTCAGGGCTCTCTGTTTTCATGGGCTTCTTTTGCCATCTTCCAGAATCAACCACATCTTTTAGGGCCTAGTTCAAATTCTACATCCTCCAGAAAATCTCCCCAACCACTCCAGAAACTCCTTACTAACCCCTCTCTGACTTCTTTTCCCTCTAAATGACCCTGGGCTCCAGTTTCCCAAGGTTCTGACTGGTCTCCGACATCTCACACTTGAGAGTCCTATAGTACCAGCCAAACAGCCACTCCTGTGCCCAAGTTTCTCCATCCAGTTGAGACCATCTGAGAGGCACAATACCTCCTTCCTGGGCAGCGAATCTCAGTGGGATGGGCCGCTGTGACCCCTGTCAGCACAGCCAGCCAGGGAAGGGGTGGATGCAGGCTGAAAACACCGCAGGGGTGTCCTGATTCACTGTCCTAAGTGTGACCGGGGACTCTGAGGACCACAGACCTCAGGGGCAGCCACACAACAGGAGGCTACTTAGATGCGCCATTCCATGGTGGGGCCCACCCTTTCTATGCTGACCCTCCCCACCCTGCCTGAATGGCAGACCCGGGGCTGCTGCACGGATGGGGCGCTACAGGTGAGCAGAGTGCTCACCAAGATAGTGCAGGCCGAGGACAAGGTCTCAAGGACAGATGAGACTCTGTCTCCCACTTGAGCAGAATCCACCCTCACCCACTTTCATCTGTCCACCCTATTGGCCAGTTCAGTGCAGGGAACCAAGGCCACGGGCCATGACGGTTGCTTCCTCTCCCAGTCCTGGAGGCCACCACACTAGACAGCCTTGTGTTCATCCGCAGTGGAGGGGCAAGTGCAGGCAGCCCCTCTAGCCACCGAGGGCAGCGCCGCGATCAGTAGCCCATAGACACCCACCTCACCCTGCGGGGCACAGTCAGGGGCCCCTCTGGCTCCTTGGGGAGCTCCAGCCGGGCGGGCTGGGAGGGCTCCACTGTCTGCCTGCCCCACCCAGCTCGTTAGGAAAAACATGCTGCTCTAATTACACTTCCCAGGAAAAACAGTGTTTTAAATTAAAGCCTTGGGGGAGGGATGGGGGCTGGTCGCGGGGGGCGGGGGGGTGGGCGACCACTGGGCTTATTTTCCTGATTGCAAAACACCAAATTTTTCCTTCTGGAGGATTTGGGGGTGCAGGAGGGTACATCTCCTGGATATCTCAGACTAAAAGCCATAGCCTATTGCCTGGATTAGGAGGGGGATGGAGTGACATCTGGTTGGCCCCCAAGTCACAGCAAAAACTCCATGAGTCCGCTCTGCCTTCTTCCAGGACATCCATTCACAGGGCAAGACAGGAGTAGCAGAACCAAGGGCAGTATTCCGAACCATGCCCCCTGAGGTACTCAGGACCACAAGCCCCGATCCCACCTAAAGGGTCCCCAGAAAGGGCCTTCCTCTGCACTGGCTCAGGGGCCCTCAGTTATTAAGGAGTCCACCATCACCTCTTCTGCAGAGTGTGTGTGTGTGTGTGTGTGTGTGTGTGTGCGCGCGCATGCACGCACGTGTACATGCTCTCGTGAGTGCATACATTTTGGCTCAGGGGCCCTCAGTTATTAAGGAGTCCGCCATCATCTCTTCTGCAGAGTGTGTGTGTGTGTGTGTGTGCGCGCACGCGCGTGCATGCACGTGTACATGCTCTTATGAGTGTGTACATTCGCACACACTCACACGTGCCTGTGTGCTCTCCATTTTTCAGGAAATCTGAAATTGCAGTTTCTTTGAACTCATTCCCCTTGGCAGCGCAGACCGCCTTTGTTCTCCAGACAAAAAGGAAAAGAAACGAGACAGAGGGCTCAGAAGAGGCGGGAGAAGGAGGGAGAGAGCGGGTCCGGGCCAAGGAGCAAACAGAGAAAGAGGGAAACACAGAGGCAGAGCTGGACAAGGGGAAGAGCGAGGCTCCGGAAGAGGAGCCAGCAGCAAGGGACAGACGGGGAGGCTGGGGGCTGCTTGGGAAGCAGGTCTCCCCTCCCTCCATGAGGACCCGGCTCTCCCCCACAGCAAAACCTCACGGATGCAGCGCAACAGTCTCCTTTCCCCACCAAGAGCCCTCGGAGAGGGGCCCTCCAGGTGGGCAAAGTGCCTAGCATAGGGGAAATCTCATTGCCCACCACCCATGCCCCTAGCCCCAGGCACTGGACCCCCAAAGGGAGCACAGAGTCATCTCTCCACTGGCCTCCAGCTGTAGGAGTGCTCAGCCCAGGGAGTGGCCTCTCACCTCATTCCCGCCTCCCACCCACGCGTGCTGTCCCAAAGGCCGTCCCCACTGGAGTGGCTGTCCTTAAACCACCCTCCAGAGTCACTGTTCCTCTCCATTTCTCTCTCTGGCCTAGGCTCCCCTCACATCTGTCTCAAAAGCCTCCTAGCTGGTCTCTCCTAACCCCTCGCTCCCCAACCCACACCTCTCTGCAGCCAGACAGCTTCCCAAAACACCCATCTCTGCTCCCAGACTTTCGAGGGCGCCCATGGCCAGTGGCCTAGAATCTAAGCTCCCGGCATGGCTTTCGCGGGTCACGGCTGGAGCGCTCTTCACAGGGATCAAGCTGGGAGCCCGGGGGTGCTGAACGAGGGATACCAAGCAGGAGCCTGGCTGCAGCAAGGAAGACAGAAAAATCTTGCTAAGGCGTCAGGCTTCCTGCAGGACCAGAGGCAGCAGGAAGACTAACCTGCCTCCACCCCGTCCCCAGGGATTCTTAAAACCCGAAAGGACTCAGGACCTCGGCCTGAACCTTAGCCTTCAAATGCAAAGGGACAGGGTGATCTGCGGGCCACCTCTGGGGATGAAGAGGTCATGGATCACCTTCTGGGATGGTTCCCTAGACCAGCTGATACTCCATCCACCCTCCTGGGCCTAGGACCCTTGGGAGGTGCCCAGCAAACCCTCAGGACTTGCTCTCCTCTGGTGCTGCTAACCCATACCCGCCTCGGCCTGTGGCCGGCCAGCCCTGCAGCAAGACACTTGGCCTTTGTCGGGCTCTGGCCCCAAAGCTGCAGATTTTGATTTGCTTCCTGACAAGACCACAGCCAGATCCTGCTCTTGGAATCTGAGCTTCCACTGTTATATGTTACAAATCCAGTTATTCAGGATTTTTACTTTTTTTAATAACTCATCCCTGGGCTGGGTCTTCTTCAGAGCAGGCTGTGGGCTTTGGCCACAGAATGCTCTCAATCAAGAGGGAGGGCTCCGTGCTGCTTCCCTGGATAGGGCTCTGGTCCCCTTTCCAAGTCGGCAGTCTTTCGCAACTGCAGCCAGAAGTAGGAGGCTGCCTGTCAGGCGCAATTACAGCCAGCTCACTTGGCGGACCCCACCTCGGTCTGGGAGCTGAAGGAAGTGAGGTAAGGGGCGCCGGGCCTGCAGAGCCCACATCCTGACCCTGCGCTTCAAGTCCAAATTGCACTGAAAATGTCAAATGGTGTCCGCTCCCAGCCTGGGGATTCCCTGTTGGCAGGAAGTGGCTGCCCTTTCCCAGCCCCCATCTGACCAGGGCTCTCCTTCCTGTCTCTGTGCCTGGGCCTCTGCCCCAGCTCAGTCAGGAGCGCCCACTCACACGTTCGCAGGAGGCCATAAGGAAAGGTGCTCCTCACCCGCCATAGCAAAGGACACAGCCTTGCTTCTTTTGGATGCAAACCCCAGGCTTCTCCCAGAACCTAGGAATCCCCAACCCACGCTATACCCTAAACCAGCCAGTCCCCAAACTGGCACTTGCTCTGTTGGGTCAAAGGCATGTTCCCCACCTTTTTCCTAAGCACTGCAACAATGTCTGCCTAATCCCACCTCCACCAGCAAGGCATCTTTGACTATTCTGCCCCCTTACGAACATGTTTTTTCTTGAAAACATTCCACCTGAAACTGAGCCAGATGAGGCTCTGTACCGCTGTCCCTGGGGTCTGGGTAAATGTGACTTCCAACATAGCAGCCATCCACTTAAGGCCAGAATCACATCAGGACACAGCCCAGGCAACCCTGGATCCATGCAAAGAGCGGGAAATGAAATCCACACAGGGGTCCACGTGACAGACACACACTGGAGCACCAGGAACCAGGAAGGCTGCCGGGCATGGCCTTCCTCTTCCCTCTGTCTCTGCCCGCCCACCCAGCCACAGGCCCCAGCTGTGAGGGTCCAGCTCACCTCTTCCAGGATCCCTGTTGTGTCCTGTACCTGGATCCCACCATGAGGCAGTCCACATCCAGGAGACGGTGGAGGGAGGAGAGCAAGAGGAAAGAAGTTCACCGTTAGTGACAAGGAGCACTAGGCTGGGGCAGAGATCAACTTGCCAGATATCCCCCCAAAGGAGCCAACAGAAAACGCTTCCCATCTAGGGTGAGGGGGGTGTGCTGCCCAGACACACTCTCTGCCTGGTCCCTGCAATGAAGAAAGAAGGTATCACCGACGCTGATGCAGAGAAACTGCTAGGAGAGGCCAAAGCATGAACCTAGAGCCCAGGCATCTCTAAAAGTGACAGAAGAAAGGAGAATGACGGACAGGTGGTGGAGGATCCCAGACCCTGTGCGTCAGTCCTAGGACGCAGTCAGGGCTGATCCCTGGAGCTGCTGCTGGAGCTATGGACTTTGAGAACCAAGGGGAAGCTTGATGCGCAGGGCTGGCAGAGACCTGAGAGCAGGCACCTGGACTGGACAGGGAGCGGGAGAGGGAGTGAGATGAAAAGGGATGTGAGGAGGTCTTATACAGCAGAACTATCTGCAAATTTGTCTGGCCTCCCTGCCGCTTAGGGCTTCCCTGGTGGCTCAGACAGTAAAGAATCTGCGTGGAATGTAGGAGACCCAGCTTCGATCCCTGGGTCGAGAAGATGCCCTGGGAAAGGGAATGGCTACCCACTCCAGTATTCTTGGCTAGAGAATCCCATGGACAGAGGAGCCTGGTGGGAGTCCACAGAGTCACAAAGAGACAGACACGACAGAGCGACTAAACATTTTCACTTCCCTGCCTCATGAGCAGGGAGGCATCTGGACGGAGCCCACTGCCTAGGCTCTCAAAGCTGCAGCTGGGCAACCCTTGGCCAAGTATACGATCCCCAAATCAAGTCAGCCCGGGCACCAGAAAAAGGTGTACATTTTTCATGACCCTCAGGAGAAGGAAGGGGAGGAGGGTGATGGGAACCAAGTCCCCATCACTAGCAGAGGAAAGAAAACTGGATCTCGGTGGGAACACTAAGCTGGGAACTACAGTCAATTGATCAGACTTTCTGACAGGTGAGTGATTCTGAAAGGGAATCCCCTGGAGGGCTCGAAAATACCCAAGGTGCTGCGCTGCCTCTCAGAGTTGGCTTCAGTAGGTCCAAAGTGGGACCCAAGCTTGGCATTTCTAACAATACCTACCTTGGTGATGCTATGCTAAGAACCACTGGCCCGAGTCAATAGTCCTCAGCTCTGGCTGCACAGCCCCATCTCCAGGGCAGCTTTGAATGATACCAGTCCCTGAGCCACAGCCCCAGAAGATTGTACTGCATTTGGTCTGTGCTGGCACTGAGCACTGGTGAGTATTAAATCTATCCAAGGGATTCCAACACGCAGCCCAGTGGAGAACCACTGGGCTGGATGACCGACGTGGTCCCTTCCATCTGAGTCTTCCGCAATCCTTGGACTTCTCAGGGAAAAAGGCAAGGAAGCCTGAGCTAGGCAGGGACCCCAGCCCCCACTCACCCTGCCCCTAAGACCTCACTCACGCCTTCCTCGGCTTGAAGGCAGGATGGTGGTGATGTGTGCCTACTGCCCTTCCTAGCCTGGGAGGGGGCTGCAAACACGGGGAGGGGGCGAGCTTGAAGAAGCAAAGTTAAGAGTGAGCCTTACCTCAAAACCAGGAATATGGTGGATGGCCGGCTAGGGAGAAAAAAAGAGCTCTGGTTAGGTGCCTGTCACCCAAGGCCCCACCAGCGTCCTTTCTGCCCTGGCCAAGCAAACACATTCCCAACCACAAGTTGACACTCATGGAATATGTCTGTGATTGGACAGTCCCAGGATCTGCAGACTCGGGATTCCCGGGAAGTGCCTGGTAGGCAGGTGCAGGGGAAGCCAGGTTAGCAGTATGCCATGTCCCGTCCAGACACTTCCACCACAGCAGCCTCACTTCTGGCCGGCTTACATTTTAGAGGTTCACATCACACTAAGAGCAAATTTGAAGACACGGCTCTAACCCAAACCCCCTATTTTATAGCAGGGAAGTGGCTGGTCAGGGTCACACAGCTAGGCCGTGGTCAGCCAGCATTAGAACAGACGTCCTGCCCTGCCCTGTCCCTGAAGTCCCCTTCTCCAGGACAATTAGGCCCCCTAACCAGATGACAGAGGTCTTTCTCCCAGAAACCATGTCAGGAAAAACGCATGCAATGACCAGAGGACTCAGACATTTGAACACAGTTCAGATTTCAACTTTCTGCCCCAGCATAAATCACGTCTTGATTTGGGGCTCAGAAAAGATGGACAAAACTGGTTCTGGCAGGAAGCCTAAGATCCAGAGGTGGCCCTTCAGCGCTCTCCGCTAAACATAGGCCCTTGGTGAGGGAAGAAGAATGTATCCGAGGCCCCTCCCCTCCATCAGACCATCCCTTCGCTGGGCCTCCCACCCTCCCCGGCCAGGCGCTCCCAACCTGGGCCTCCTGAATCCAGACGTGGACCAGCCTCACCTTCTCTCTCTGGATGAGCTCAAAAGAGGCCAGCAGCTCACCGGCGGGCTGGCTGCCCCTCGTCAGTGGGAACCAGGCCAGCCGGGGCATCCGTTCCGGGCTCGGCTGGCAGATGCAGCGTCCCATGAACTCATCTACACCCTAGACCAAGCGTGGAGAAAGGAGAGTCAGCGTCCCCCAGCCCCGGGCCTGGGGGCCTCAGAGTTGTCACCAGACCTACACCTGGCCACCTGAACTGGAAAGGGCCTCAGAAGTCAGGGCAGCCCCTGGTGCAAAATGGTAAGTTCTGCCTCCCTTAGAAGGATGTGAGGAAAACATGTGCGTGGCCCCATGCCACTGTCGCTAGAGCTGACTCCCATCACGGAGTCCCTCTGTTTGTCCAACCAGCATTCACCTTGCTTCAATTTAACCAAGCTCTAATCCAATGGACAGAGGAGCCTGGTGGGCTGCAGTCCATGGGGTCGCTAACAGTCGGACAGACTGAGCGACTTCATTTTCACTTTTCTCTTTCATGCATTGGAGAAGGAAATGGCAACCCACTCCAGTATTCTTGCCTGGAGAATCCCAGGGATGGGGGAGCCTGGTGGGCTGCCGTCTATGGGGTCACACAGAGTCGGACATGACTGAAGTGACTTAGCAGCAGCAGCAGCAGTTGTTTCTAGTTTGGAGGTTTTAGCCTGCTATGAACTCTATGGTACATGTGCGGGGGGCATTTTGTTGAATATACATCTAGGGATGCAGTTGTAATTATTATTTATTAATTTCAATGTTTCTACTGAATGTAGCTTTTATTTCACATTTCCCCAGAAACTTCTAAAATGGTATATCATTTCTTGTGTGTATTGCCCTCTAAGGGCAATTTTTCTGTAAAGTATCTTTTCAAGTTTCTTGCCCATTTTTTCTATTGTTCATCAATGAGGGATCTTCACATATTCTGGATATGATTCCTTAGTTGGTTATATATATTGCAACTATATTTTCACATTCCGTGCTTGCCTCTTAACTCTATTAATGGTAGCTTCGAGGAGGTGAGGTTCTTAATTTTAATATGGTTCTATTTATAATTTTTTGCACTTATTATTGGTGCTTTCTAGGTATAATGTTATAAGAAAACATTTCCTGACACTTTGCTGGTGGTGCGGTGGTTAAAAACCCACCTTGCAATGCAAGGGATGCAGGTTCGATCCCTGGTTGGGAAACTAAGAACCCACATGGCACAGAGCAACTCAGCCTGGGCACCTCAACTGCTGAGCCCACGATGCAATAAAGATCCTGAGTGTCACAACTAAGACCCCACACAGTCAGATAAAGAAGTATTAAATGACATTGTACAGGAGACAGGGGGCAACACCAACCCCAAGAAAAAGAAATACAAAAAAGCAAAATGACTGTCTGAGGAGGCCTTACAAATAGCTGTGAAAAGAAGAGAAGTGAAAGACAAAGGAGAAAAGGAAAGATATACCCATTTGAATGCAGAGTTCCAAAGAATAGCAAGGAGAGATAAGAAAGCTTTCCTCAGTGATCAGTGCAAACAGATAGAGGAAAACAACAAAATGTGAAAGACTAGAGATCTCTTCAAGAAAATTAGAGATACCAAGGGAACATATCATGCAAAGATAGGCTCAATAAAGGACAGAAATGGTATAAACCTAACAGAAGCAGAAGATATTAAGAAGAGGTGGCAAGAATACATAGAAGAACTGTATAAAAAACATCTTCATGACCCTCATGACCCAGATAATCATGATGATGTGATCACTCACCTGGAACCAGACATCCTGGAATGTGAAGTCAAGTGGGCCTTAAGAAGCATCACTATGAACAAAGCTAGTGGAGGTGATGGAATTCCAATTGAGCTATTTCAAATCTTAAAAGATGATGCTGTGAAAGTGATGCACTCAATATGCCAGCAAATTTGGAAAACTCAGCAGTGGCCATGGGTCTGGAAAAGGTCAGTTTTCATTCAAATCCCAAAGAAAGGCAATGCCAAAGAATACTCAAACTACCACACAGTTGCACTCATCTCACACGCTAGTAAAGTAATGCTCAAAATTCTCCAAGGCTTCAGCAATACTGAACCATGAACTTTCAGATGTTCAGGCTGGATTTAAAGCAGAGGAACCAGAGATCAAATTGTCGACATCTGCTGGATCATCGAAAAAGCAAGAGAGTTCCAGAAAAACATCTACTTCTGCTTTATTGACTATGTCATAGCCTTTGNTCTGGAAAAACCCCAGCCAGAGCTGGGAGGCATCCCTACCTGTGGTCACCTCACTGCTGGGGACATTGTCCAGAGCCATCTGGAGTGGTCACCAGCTAGATGCCCCCCTCAGTGAGGGAGCATCCAGCACAGACCCTCAGAGTGGGCACCAGCCACAGCGGTGGGGAGGGTCCCGGAGGCGCGCCTGGGCCCAGTGTTGCCCTCTAGTCGCTGGGTCATGGAGAGGCTGGAGGAGCGGCATCCTTGCAGAGCCCGCGCAGCCAGGACCGCAGGAGCTCAGGGCGACGGACATTTGCGAACAGGTGCAGCTTCATCTGACTACGTTATCAGTAAGCAGGGTCCCGGGGCCCCCCCACCCAGGAGAGGCCATGGTGCTCTACCACTGGGGTCCCTCGCAGGCACTGGCCTGAAGGGGAGAGAGTGACATTTGCGTGACATTGGTGAAAGTGGAGGTGAGGTGCTATGGGAAGAGCGAGACCAAGTCCAGTGGCCTCCCGCCCGCCCCATGCCAGCACTTGCACCTACTTCTGTGACGTCCCCTGGCCCAGAACCCTGCAGTCCTGCCGCCTCCCGCTCATCTCTGCCCCCAAGGTTCCAGGCTCTGAGCTCTTCCCCAAAAGACCCTTCCTCCAGCGGCTCAGCCCCAATGGAGCCAGCTTTTTCTTCCAAGGGCAGAGCCAGCAGGCCGGCCTCGCCAGCCCAGGCCTGCAATGCCCGCTGTCACCTGGTGGGGGTGCCCTCACTGGCATCACCTTCAGCCACCCTCCGGTCATCACACCATCCTACCCAGTCATGGCAACTCTTTCTCGACACATCTTTGAAACTCGGCCCCATTCCCTTTCATTCACTGCTACCCACAACCCGGGCAGGGCCTCTTGGCCAACCTCATGTCTCTCTCTCCCAGTAGCATCCCACCCCTCCTTTATAAAATGTTTCCCTGACTCCACTGCACCTCCAATCCCCTGACCTCTACTCCTTGCTCTTCCTTCCCCGCCCTGGCCCTCCCTCGTACTGTGCTAAACCCCCTGCCTCATCCCAACACCTCAATCTCATATTCCCCAGAGCCTGTCACATTCCAGCCCACCACTCTCTCCCTCCTGAACTTTTCCTGTCCAATACAGGAGCCACCAGCATCCAGTAGTTAAATTTACATTTAGTGGATTAAACTGAAAAACAAGGAAAATGTATCTTCTCAGTTGGACTAGGCACACTTCAACTGCTCAGCAGCACACGCTGCAAGTGGCCCTCATTTGGGCAGCATGCCTGCAGAGCCTTCCCACCAGCGCAGCAGGTTCTGTGGGAGAGTGCCACCCCCTGCTCTGTGCCCAGAAAGGACCCAGCCTGTGTCACAAGCTGGCCCTCAGGAGGAGCCCCCGCCTGTGGCCCCTGGCCCCGGCTCTCAGGGGGAGCCCCTGCCCTGTGGCTCCTGAGCCCCAGCTCCCTGGAGGAGTCCCTGCCTGTGGCCCCTGGGCCCCGGCTTTCAGGAGGAGCCCCCGCCTGCAGCCCCTGAGCCCCGGCTCTCAGGAGGAGCCCCCGCCTGCAGCCCCCGAGCCCCTGATCTCAGGAGGAGCCCCCGCCTGTGGCCCCTGAGCCTCTGATCTCAGGAGGAGCCCCCGCCTGCAGCCCCTGAGCCCCTGATCTCAGGAGGAGCCCCCGCCTGCAGCCCCTGAGCCCCTGATCTCAGGAGGAGCCCCCGCCTGCGGGCCCTGAGCCCCTGATCTCAGGAGGAGCCCCCGCCTGCGGGCCCTGAGCCCCTGATCTCAGGAGGAGCCCCCGCCTG
>SJYX01007331.1:336114-346371 GCA_006410675.1 Oreotragus oreotragus
TCTCAGGAGGAGCCCCCGCCTGCGGCCCCTGAGCCCCTGATCTCAGGAGGAGCCCCCGCCTGTGGCCCCTGAGCCCCTGATCTCAGGAGGAGCCCCCGCCTGTGGCCCCTGAGCCCCTGATCTCAGGAGGAGCCCCTGCCCTGTGGCTCCTGAGCCCCAGCTCTCAGGAGGAGCCCCCGCCTGCGGCCCCCGAGCCCCTGATCTCAGGAGGAGCCCCCGCCTGCGGCCCCTGAGCCCCTGATCTCAGGAGGAGCCCCCACCTGCGGGCCCTGAGCCCCTGATCTCAGGAGGAGCCCCCTCCTGCGGTCTCTGGGCCCCGGCTCTCAGGAGGAGCCCCTGCCTGCGATCCCTGGGTCCCGGCTCTCACCTGGACTGGGAACCCCACATGAGGGGCCACTCAGCCCAGTACAATGTGCGGAGTCAATGCAGCTCTCCAGTGAGGAGGGGGAACCCAACTGGGATCTTATAAGCAAGCTAGAGCTTTGTGGCCACATGACTCCTGTGTGGGCCGGCACCGGGAAGGGAGACAGGACACAGCAGAGACCGTGAAACAGAGAAAACCCAGGCTCCCAACCCACAGCAAAGCACCCTGGCCAGATCGGTCCCCTTTCTCTCATGGGCCCAGCACACTTGCCAGCAATACATGTGTAATTACCCTGAAATTTTCACCACTCTGCAGCCTGTGGGGTCGGGGAGAGGCCACCAGCCCCAGCCTCAGGAAGCGCCCATCTGGCGGGGCGCCCATCCCTCACAGCAGCATCTCCCCCTGAGAGCTGGGCGCTGGGGAGGTGGCCAGTGAGGGCTGGGGGAGGGAGGCAGGCAGACTCACATAGGTGTCTTGGTCATACAGCTCCACCACGATGCTGGGCGGCTGCTCGGCAATGCTGCTCGGCTCGCCGAAGATCTCGATCTCGTAGAAGATGAGCGTCTGGTCCCAGGTGGGGTTCAGGGTGTTCTTCGCCACCACCGTCTTCTGGCTCTGGTGCAGGAAGGAGACGACTGCATAGGGATCTGTGTGGGCCGGGCACAGGGAAGGGAGACAGGACACAGCAGAGGCCGTGAGTCGCCCGCTCAGGAGTCATGCGGCCACAAAGCTGAAGCAGCGCTGTGGCTGCCGCTCTGGAGCAGCAATGTCCAGGCTGGAGACATGTCCCGGGGGGGCTCTCCCCCCACCCCCGGCTTCTGTGAGCCACGCTGGTGACAACCGCAGGGAGATGGGGCCAAGGTCCAGGAGAGCAGGCCCAGAGATCCAGAGAGCTCCCCTTCTGGGCTCCTTTCTGGACTGGTTGCTGGGGGCAAAAGTCTAGCAGAAGGAGGTGAGAGCCTGGATGGTGCATTCATTTACTCATTCATTCATCCATCCAGGGCTTCCCTGGTGGCGCTAGTGGTAAAGAATCATCTCCTAATGCAGGAGACATACAAGATGCAGTCAATCCCTGGGTTAGGAAGATCCCCTGAAGGAGGGCATGGCAACCCACTTCAGTATTCCTGCCCGGAGAATCCCATGAACAGAGGAGCCCAGCAGGCTACAGTTCATAGAGTCACAAAGAGTGGGAGGTGGCGCTAGTGGTAAAGAATCATCTCCTAATGCAGGAGACATACAAGATGCAGTCAATCCCTGGGTTAGGAAGATCCCCTGAAGGAGGGCATGGCAACCCACTTCAGTATTCCTGCCCGGAGAATCCCATGAACAGAGGAGCCCAGCAGGCTACAGTTCATAGAGTCACAAAGAGTGGGGCACGACTGAAGCAACTGAGCATGCACACGCACGCATCTTCAAGGTGGTTTGGAATCACTGACATTCATCCTGCAAGCATTTCCTGAGTGCCTTCTACAGGCCAAGCTGGGGGCTAGGTGATCAAGACTGAGGACACATTTGGAGCAATACAAAAATCTATAAAAAAAAAACAAAACATAAAGTTGCCACTTTGATCATGCTTTGAAGAATAGCAATGAGGTACAGTGGTGTGTAAGAGAGGAATCTAGCTTTATCAATAGAGGCAGAGTAGAGTGGAGAGGGAGATGTCAGTAGACTGGCATGCCTACGTCTGCATTTCAGCGAGCTTCTGCTGGCTGTCACGGGAGAACAGCCTGGAAGGGGCACAAGTGGACGCAGGGAGACCAGCTATGAAACTGCTGCCAGGGTTCAGGCAGAGGGGCTGGTAGCATAGACGGGAGGGGGAGTTAAAGAGAAACAAAGGGATCTGAGGGCTGTTGAGAGCTGGGGGGCAGTGAGGAGAACCTCGAGATCCCAGCAGCTCCCTGCCACCTCCAAACTCCCTTCTAACCTGCCAGCTCCAGTCATGCTGGCCTGGAACCCACCAGGAGTCATCCTTCTGCCTGGTCCCAAGGTGTCACTAGAGAAATTTCTAGGGCAGTGGTTCTCCAATGTGAGACTCCTTCATCAGGTCTGGGGTGGGGCCTGAGAACTGACCTTCCTAAGAAGCTCCCGGGTGGTGCTGATGCTGCCTTTCAGGGCTACACTTGGGAACCAAGGCAGGAAAGGGCCCTTGGGACTGAATGCATATAATCTGGGACAGGAGCAAAAAGCTGGGAGAAGGGGCTCTCCCAGCTTCTGTCCTCAGGGCGCAAGGTCCAGGGTGCTGCCATTCTGTAAGACTCAAAGTGCCAGATGGCCACGTGGTCAGAGAAGTCTGAGAGTGCAGAAGGCTGGATGCTCAATGCCTGGCAGGGCCGAACCCAAATGCCCTGTCACATACCCTCTACACTTGCACCTTCTCCATCCCGCAGCACCTTGCACCCCACAGGATGGCCCCGGTGTGACCTCAGATGGCCTCAACACCAGACATCTAGTGCCCAGATGTCCAGCTGGTTCTGGGGCTGAGATGGGGAGGAGCAAGCCAGGATCCCTGTCTATGAAGAGACCAGGTGGCATGCCACAGCCACGGTACAGGAGGTGGCAGACAGTGACCATCAAGGAGGTGGAAAAGTTGGAGTGAGCAATAGGAGGACTCCCATCAAGGGACAGGGTGCAAGATTGTGGCTATTGCCCAAGGGGCTAGTTTTAAGGGTGACAGGGGGATCTGAGTTAGCAGGCAGAAGCTCCAGGCACTCTGGCCAAACAATGCTGGGTGTGGCTAAGGGGAGGCAGCCAAGAAGCACAGTGGGTTGGAGGAATTCCTACAGGAATCCTGGAGGGCTTCCTGTAGGAAATCAGCTTTGAACTTGACTCCGGCAGTAGAAGAGGGTATTGGGAGGACGTTGGCAGAAGAAGGGGCAGGAGAGACGTGTCCACCTCTCACCACCTCCACCTGGTGGAGGCCTCCCTGGCACGGGGCTCCCTTCCCATGCACCAGCCTGGCAGGGCTGCCTGAGCCATTCCCTTCCTGCCCCTGGCAGGGCCCAGCGGCGTCTGTGCGTTTAATGAAACCGTCTGGCTGTGATACCATCAGCTCCAAGCTCGGCAGAGAACCTCTCCCCGGTTCCAGTAAGGGAAAGAGGGCGCGTTCCGATAAATAAAACCATATTAGAGAGCCAGCAAAAAAGCCCCTTTTGTTCCCACCCCCTGTGCTTCCCAACGCTTTATTTTCATAAGCACGGGGGCCCCAGACCGGCCGCGTTTACACAGAGATCACAATTGCACATTGTGGCGGCCGGCATGCTGTACTGGTGTTGGCAGCGCCCCCCACGCTGGCCCCCAAGCAGGCGACTCCTTCCAGCAGCCCCATCAGCGCAGGCAATGAGCTCAGCACGGGGGAAGGGAGGGGGCGGCTTTCAAACAAAAATCACCCAGACCCACACGCGCGCCCCGCCCGCCCAGGGGAGGAAAAAACACACAACAAAGGCATTGTAAGGAGCGGGCCTGGAGGCCTGGGGCCTCAGACACTGGGCTACTGTGTGCCGGGGCCTGGCCTCTCCCCGCACAAGGCCCAGCCCCTCGACAAAAGAGAAACAAGGGGGGCTGGGGTGTTGCTGAAGCAAGGTGGTCAGATGAAGGGAAGCCAGACAGACGCACAGACACAAGCGTCTTCCAGGAAAGCCAGGAGGAGAGAGAGGCAGGTCTCAAGAAGAGGGGGAGGGCAGGGGAGAGGCCGGCTCTTCCCAGGGCCACGCGTGTAGGTAAGGGCTAGCATCAGCCCCCAGCCTCACCTGCCAAGCCGCACAGAGATCCCCCTGAGGCGGAAGCTGGATTGGAGCTCTAGAGGACCACAGGCTGTCCAGAGAGCTCCAGCCAAGGACACACAAGGGTTCTACAGGAATTCAACTCCGTGGGAGGCCCCAGACAGCTGACTGCTGGACCCGCAGCCCTGTGCCCAATCTCTGTGACATTCCTGGAGCTCTGAGCAGTACCCTTCTCCAGTCACAATACGCTCCCTCCAACAGCTCAGACCACCAGGGTGAGGGACAGGACAGGAGGCGTTGTACCCCTTGTCAGAAAAGGGGGCTTTGCCTCAGAAAGACTAAATCTCCAGTGCCTGCTCACACGTGCCTGGGACCAGACTCCCTGACTCCAAGTCAGTGCTCCTTCTTCCTGTCATGATCAGGGTAAAAGGCCCCTTAAGACAGGGTGGAGTAGATTGCTAGTAAGCAAGGCAATGCAAAGAAAAACTACAATACAGCAGTATTTTTTGTATAAAATTAAGAAAAATTTGTTTAGATTTACAAAACCCAGTGTTGGCGAATAGCTGATGAAATAGGTATTCTCCTTTATTCCTGGAAGCAATTCAACAACCCTTTAGGAAAGCAATTGGGCCGTATGCCCTGAACAACATAAAACTGTTTACACCCTGTTTCCCATATTCCTGGGAATCATCCAAATTAACCAAAAAGCTATATGAACCAAGATGTTCACTCCAGCATTACTTGCAATTCATCACTCGTTCAACACACAGTTATTGACTGACCAGCACGTGGTAGATAAGCACAGTGCTTTGAATATGAAGGCGCATGAGACATGGTCCAGACTCTTAAGATCATGACTGCTGCTTAGAAATGGTAACTAAACATCAGTTATAACCCAAGTGATGTGCAGCTTCCTAGCAAAGTGTTCAAGGCACTAGGGGTTGCAGTAGGCTGTGGAGCCTGGTGGCCTCAAGTCAATACTTCCAAAGGAGGCCTCCCCAAGTGTCAAGAATAAGGAGGTAACCAAGACAGGCCAAGGAGAAGGGGGCATCCAGGCACCCAGGACAGCAGGGGCAAAGGAACCAAAGAGCACTGGGGGGACAGCGAGCCTGTCTGCAGCAAGGAAGGGAGCACCCCGGGCTGCAGGAACAGAGGACGAAGGAGAAGGCAGGTGGGCAGACCACAAACGGCCCCGGATTCACGCCGAGCTAGCTGGATTGCATCCTGTCGATCACTGTTTCCCAAAATATGCTCTAAGCAAGGCGAGTTCTCGGGGGAACGAAGGAACGCTTAAACAGGTTGCACAGGCTCCTTTCTTGCAGCCACCCCAGGGCCTTCAGTGCCTCTGTGCACGGTGAATGGCTAAGCGTGTAGTGTTTCCCAGCCTCTCGCGCTCAGGAACCCTTTTTAAGTGGAGCGTTTCACAAGCCTCCAGTGCACCTTGGAAAATAGCTTCTTAAGCTCATCGGGAGAATTCCCCCAGCCAGAGCCAACCTTACCAGAAAGCTGTGCTTCAGAAGAGGGGGCTGGGCTGTGACTGGAGTCCAGACAGAGGAAGCCCACAGCAAGGACTCCTCAGCCCCACTCAGGACAGTCTGGACCCGGGGGGCCCACAGAGGTGACCTGAGCCAGGGGCAGCCGTAGTTCAGCAGACCTCACTGTGGCCTGGCCTGGCATCAACACCCCTCAGGACCACCCAACTAGCATGTGGCTCTGGCCTCCCAGGAACCATAAGGCCAGCAAAGAGAGCACTGGACTCTCTACTTTGCTGGCAGACACCCCACCCCCATAAATTAATAACTTGGCATTTGACCTGCAAGCCTCTCATTTTCTTCATTAACCAAGCCCAGCCCCTGAGCCCACTGACCCACGACACTTGCAAGGAGGAGTTTCTGGGGCCTGAAGCCAAGGGCGGTGCCCTGGACTATGAGCTGCCCAGGGCTCCTCCATCGTGGTGGCAGCTCTGGAGGCAGAGCTTGTGGCTCCCTCAAACCACACGGGTGGTTCCAGGCTTGGGGAGAAAGCAGAGAAGAACTCCCTGGAGTATAACTGGGCAAAGGAGACGATGTCCTCCCCAAGCCTCTTTGAGAAATATCCGTCCACAGTGATGAGCAACTCAGCTCTGAGCGCTGGTTAGAGCCACGCTACTGCCCATGACGCATGGCATTAAGGACGTGTGGTTTCTAGGTCTGGAGTCCTATCTTCTCCATTCTAAACAGATCCAGTTCAGAGTCCAGATGCTCACCCAGCAGTGGCAACCCTATCCCAATGTAAGTCATCTGAAGTAAGTGTCAGTTCACATTTTTTATACCTAATCACACTCATAACCACACAAACACAGGCCACACACACCCTTCCAGCGGTCCAGAGGATGGGTGCCGGCCCTCCAGGCAAACCCCACTGAGGCAAAATCCTCAGGCTCCCTGCATGGCAGTATCGCCACAAGCTCCCTCCCCACCTGAGTTCAGTGTCACTCAACAGGTGTTTCCTGGGCAATTCCTATATGTCCCCCACACCTTCGGCCAAGGAGAAGGAAACAAACAGAGCACCAACCTTGGGGCAATCCCAAGGCCACGCCACAAGGGACCACAGAGGTCACAGCCCAGAGCCACGGGAGCCCCCACCGGGAGAAAAGCTGGAGGGCTTCCCAAGGAGGGCCCTCACGGCCTCAGACACCAGCAGACCGGCTGGAAGGTGGGACCAGTGGCACACTCTGCAGCACTGGACCCTCCCCCAGCCCCAGACACGCCTGATCCACACCGGAGTTTCCTCTGAGAAATGCCAGCCGGTGGCCGTGCGCAGCCTCCAGCCGCCAGCCGCCCCAGGGTCAGTTCCAGGGGAGAAACTGCTTTGGTTTAGGGTTTGGGAGTGAAAATAAACACTCTGGGTTTTATAGGTTCACCCGTGTTGGCTGCTGTTTTCCTTTTCCAGCAGCTGCTCAATCAGGCCTTTCATTCAGAAGCAGTGGCCTCTGAGGAAGCCCTGGGCAGTGCCCTCAAAGCTCAAGGGATGTTTATTTGGGGGCGGGGGTGGAGCTAGGATGGAAAGGGTGACGTCTTCTGCGGGCGGTACCAGGCTGACCCTGCCTGCAGTCCCCAGAGGTGCAGGTCCCCCAGGGGAGCTCCCCTCCTACACGTCTGCCACAGTACGGCCCACAGAGAAGGGGTCCTCCACCTGCACCCCCACCTCTCACACTCTCCCCTGCAGGAAGAGGAAGCAAGACTGGGAAGTAGGCCACTTCTCTTTTCCTCAGGGTAGGTGCTGAGTGTCAGAAAACATCCTGGCCGCGGTTCCCAGGAAACTGCAGTGGCAGAGATCGGCCTCCCACCTGCCAACGCCCCTGCACTGCGCTTGCACACTCTCTCAGCACCCCGAACCCAAAGCGCAGAAGAGAAATTGCTCCATCCACCCCACGTCTGGCTGCACGGAGCTAGAGAAAAGCCCACTGAGAGGAGAGGAAGGTGAGGAGGTACGCTGCTGGGGAGGAACCAGGATCGCTCCCAGGCTGGGGAGGAGCAGGACCTGGAAAGGGGCATGGACGGGTGGCTGTGAGCTGAGTGCCAGTCCATGAACAGAAGGCCACTCTCCCAGAGGAGCTCAGTTCACCCAACTAAGCACCAGTGTTTGGAACCAGGGCACATCACTTGTCAGCTATTTCAACTCAAGCAGTTTAGTTAACCTACCTGAGTCTCAGGTTCTTGGTCGGTAAAATGGGGATGTTAAATGCCTACTTCATAGAGGAGATGTAAGGGTTATATGTAATAACACCAGTAAAGTGCCTGGGCTCAGAGTAAGCAGTCAGTGTTCATTCTTTAGCGCTACAGGTTCAAGCTAAGTCAAGGGCTCTTCCTTGAGGAGCTCAGAGTCATGGAGGGAAGAGTGTGGCAGAGACACATGGGAACTGATCTATGCAGTGGGCAAGGGCTCTGGGAGAGGTGCTAGCAAGGTCCAGACCAAGTACTGAGCGGGGAATAACCAGCTCGGCTTGGGGAAGGGTCAGAGGGCACGTGGGCTGGGTCTTGAAAGATGAGTGGGAGTTCACTGGACCAAGAATAGGGAGGGACTGGGTTCCAGGCACTGACACAATGGCCAGGAACGTGGAGGAGCTAGACAACTCTGACAAGAGTCGGCGCAGCCGGAGCCCAGGGGAGAGACCTAGGAAAAGACAGAACCGGCGAGGCCCACAGGGCCAGATCGCCAAGGCGCTGTCCCCTAGGCTAGAGTTCTGGATTTATGTGTTGTGAAAGCGAAAATGTTAGTCACGCCAGTTGTGTCTGACTCTTTGCGACCCCATGGATTGTAGCCTGCCAGGCTCCTCTGCCCATGGGATCCTCCAGGCAAATTCTTGCCTGGAGCGGGTTGCCATGCCCTCCTTCAGGGAGTCTTTCTGACTCGGGGGTTGCACCCAGGTCTCCCACTTTGCAGGCAGATTCTTTACCATCTGAGCCACCAGGGAAGCCCATTTATGTGTTAGTATCTGTTTGAAATCAGGGGAGTGACATGACCAGATCTGTCTGGGGTGGTGTGGAAGGTCACAGGGAGGCCAGGAAATGACCAGCGTGCTCAGATAAAAGGGGCACGGCCAGTGCGAGCCAGCAGCCACGACGCTGAACGGGAGACAACAGTCTCTGAGACTCAGGAGCCAGAATCAGCAGAGCTGGGCACCTGCTTATTTCCAGCCTGATGGGCAGTACAGGCACATCGAGGCGACGCCAGGACGGAGGAAATAAAGGGGGGCCTGGATCTGGGGGAAGGGGGCCCAAGGAGTTCGTTTGCGATAAGATGAACCGCGGTAACTCTGAGTCTTCCAGGGGAGACACTGAAAATACGGCTGGGTATAAGGGGCCTCTAGAAACTGAAGACCCGGAAGTTTCCCTGACATGAGCAGTTCCTGGGTTGGCAGGGGGACCCTAGTGTTCAAAGAAGAGAACACACATGGAACTTCTCGGGGGCATCAGGCTCAGGGGGCAGTGAAGCGGTTAGCAGGAACAGGTGGAGCAGAAAGCTGCAGGAGACCAGGAAAGAGGGGTGTCCCAGGGCCAAGGCCAGGGGGCTTTCAGGGGACGACAGTCAGTAAAGCCAGACCCCACAGAGGGGTCAAGCAGGCCCCTGCAACCCGGAGACACAGTGAGCTTAGAGCAGCCCCCATCTCCACAAACCCAACAGACACAGCGCCCACCCTCGATCAGGGGAAGCCCAGGCCACGTTCCCTGTGGGCCAAAGGGCCTACGACTCTGTTCCCAGCTCTCAGTTCCTGGCCCCCAGCTCTCCCCACTCCCCCCACCTACCGGAAAAAGAGTCCTTGTCCATGGCAGGCAGATCCCGGGCCTGGTACATGTAGCAGCGTAGATGGTAGCGGTTCCCATCTGCACCAGAGAAGAAACGGATGCCAAGTGAGGGGCTGCAGGTGACAGGATCTGGGGCTGGAGGATGGAGCGTGTCTCTAGGAAAGCAGTGGACAGAGGGGCTGGACGATAGAGACTACCCGTGCCACGCTCTCAGGATCAGGCGAGCAGGCCACGGCCCAAAGGCGGAGCCACAGAACAATGCGTCCTGGGCCCTGGTGACCACTGGGGAGGGGGCAGCGAAGGGGGAAGGGGTCAAATGAACCACAGGGACGGTCAGAACGCACCGTGCCTTGAATGCTGGGCTTCAGGCTCAGCATTGACACACACACCAGACACGGACACACACACGACACTGACCCACCAACACAGACACAGCTCTTCACAGCCCCCGCACATACACTTGATCACGTAACCCACACAAGCAGGAGCGTGAGGGTGACCCATCCGTGTCACCCCTGCAGACACCTCCAAGCATCACTTACAGTCAAAGATGCAGGAAATCGTGGGTCTGTTCACACCAAAACTCAAGGTGGAGACGGACACGGAATCTTCACTCCTGTCATCCACCACGCCACCCTGGGGACATAGAGCTGGTCACAGCAAATTCTGACCCCAGACGCTGAGGGTGGGGAGACCGGCTCAGATAGTCCAGTCTCCAGGGTCCTTTAGACAAGGCTCTAAAGCGCTAATTTCACTCCAGATCACAATGTCGAGTCCACAGGGAAAAGTCTCTCCCTTTCTAGCGGAGACTAGACAAGCCAGAAGGGGGTTTTGAGTTGTTCCAGCCTAAGAGGTTAGAGTTTGATAGGAGGAAGGTCTCAAGGGG
>SJYX01007334.1:0-97374 GCA_006410675.1 Oreotragus oreotragus
ATGTATATCTTGGACCTTGGACAGCTGAGAGCACTGGGTTCTTTTTTTATTACTACCAAGAAAAAGATTTGGACTGGAGTGCCTCTGAAGTTCCTTTAACTCTTAATCTTCTCTAAATTTGTTATTTCTATCAACGTTGTTGGGATGCTTGCAGCCGCACCAGCACTTACCCAAGGACATACAAAGCAAGCCAAAGAAAAGAGCAGGAGTAGGATCATGTTCTGTGCTAGGGAACAGACAGAATAGAAGGACTAGAAATTTCAGAAAGAGAAAAATTGAAGTGTTTTGTAGAAGAGAAGCAGTGGCAAGAAGGAGGTTCAGAATCAGGCGTCCCACAGTGATGTCTGTTCATAGGATCTGTTAAAGTTGTCACCAAGGAGTATGGGGGAGGGGTGAGGAAAAAACAGGTAAGGGGTACATGGTAATGAAGCAGCAGGTAGTGAAGCTGGGTAATGGGCACATGGGCATCCATTATATTATTCTCACAACTTTTGTATATGTTTGAAATTTTCCACAATAAAGCATAAAAAGCCAGTTGTACATAGTTTCACCGACAGAGGGAAAGTGATGCTTTTAGCAGGCAGCAAAGAGGGAGTGATATTGAAAGACCTTGAATTGAATTGGAATGAGCACTATTCAAGCTCTTAATTTAAAATCAATCCAGAACCTCCAAGTATTTCTTCAGAGCTGGGTATAACATGACGAACTAGTATTGATGTTAATCTAAATACACCTTTTTAAAACTTCAGATTTTATTTGCTCGGTTACCTTTGAACTATCTTACAGCCTTCGGTGAGGATTAAATGCATTTAAAATGCTTAGAACAGTGTCTGGCACCTAAGTAGGAGTTATGTAAGTACTAGCTATTACTGTGGTTGTTTTGGCATTTCTCTGGGTGGGTCGCATAAAAGATGTTGAGTAAAAATTTTCAGCTCAAGAACTGCAAAATGAAATAACCTTGGTTCAGAAGTAAATTGCCCATGCAGAAATTAAGTACCCTGACAGCTAAGGCCAGAAGTGATTGACTCAGAAGCGTTTTCTGCAGCCCAGATTGGGGTCACTTTAACTGTAAAAATGTCTTTGTAATGTGAGAACCGAGGAATTCTTTCTCTTTATTACAAGCAAATGAATTAAGTGCTCAGGATGACTCTGGAGGGTTGTCTATTACTATTACTGTTTTAGAGGTAAGAAAGCTGAAGCCCGGATTGATGAAACATTTTGGCCCAGGTCATAGGCTGTAAGTGCGAGAGCTGGGATTACAGGCCATGTCAAGTACCTGGGTCTCTGTCCCCTTTTCTATTTTGGGCAGCTTCAGGTGGTCTAGATGGAGCCAGTGCACTGTAGTGGGAAGAGTGAGAAGACTTGGGTCCAGGCCTGGGTCTGTAGTCCAGTGATGTGACCTTGGGAGTGTTATTTAACATCCCAGGCAGGACTCCGTCTATTAAGTGAGGAGCCAGAAAGGAATGACCTTCCTCTAAAATTCTACTCTTAAGATTCACAAGCATGTTACATGACTGTAGTGTAGGATAATAATGTTACTGATCTAATCAGATGACTTTGAAGTAAATAATTACGTGTGAAATGTGACATATAAATGAAAAGTGCTATATAAATGTTATTTTTATTGATCACTGTGACCCATTTTTTTTGTGGATTATAGGTGTTCAGATAAGGGGCTCATTAAAGTATAGTATTGTGAGAAGTCTCTATGGCTTTCTTATGTTCTAGCTCTGTTTATACACATCCCAAAGTATATCCTTTGTGAAGGATATGTAATTAATCTTGCTGACTTTGGGGAAGATGCTTTTTTTTTTTTTTTTTTTTTTTTTAAGTTAAGATAAAGCCTAATGGAAGTTATCCAGCTCAAGTTCTAGTGATGCTGGGCATTTAAAATAAGCTGCAGCTATAATCTCAGCTCATTCTACTTACAGATAGTTTCCCCAGGAATTTTCTTCTTGCTGTTATTATTTGCATAATTTCCATGTAGTAACAGAGCAGAGCATCATATTTTCCAGTGTTGAATATGATGCTAAGTTTCAGACAGTAACTTTAAGGGCAGGGGAAATATGCATCTAGCCTGATGCAGCCTGAAGCAAGACATTTCTTCACAGACTCCAGTCCATTTATCATGTAAACTTTCTTTTGTTCCAGATAAACTGTGCTTGCTTTTATATTTGTTGTTTTTAATGTGGTTTCCTAGCATTTTCAAATAAAATTGTGGGTGAGATGTGCTGTATCAAGTGTTTCTGAGTACCCCCGGCCCTTTCCCAGGGACCCTAGTTGGAGAAGGGCCTTAAAGAGGCATATGTTCATGGGCTCTTCGGTGGGGATGGATGAGGGAAGAGGGGGGTGACGGTTTGATCACTTAATTTTTCATGTTCTTCTGGAAATTGAGACCGCTGTACTCACCTGAAACCTGTGTGACTCCTTAAGAGCTGGTCCTTGGGGAGAAGGCAGTGTGCATGGAGTTGGGGGTTGTGCTGGTAGAAAGACTTTTTGCACAGTCAGTCCCCTGGGGTCTGCTGGCTTCAGGCTTTCCCTGAACATCTCTTGCTCATTAGAAAAAGCACAGGGATCCATGCACTTAATAGTATGGCAGCCTAGCTCTTACCGTCCTGTGATCTTGGGGAACCTTCTGGCCTCAGTTTCCAGATCTCTAAAATAGATCATAATATTATTTTGTGAGTTGTTAGAAGACTTAATGACAGTTGTTTTAAAAAAAGGTGCAGTGTTTAGCACAGTGCCCTGTATGTACTAAGTATTCAGTAAGTTCTTGTTATGACTATGGCTTCAGCCACTGTCTGTGTCTATAACTATAAAACCTTTTTTTCCATCCTGTACTGCTTTCCTGAATGCTGGACCCATACTTGCTACAGTTTGCTGGACATGTTGTACAACCACCTCAAATTCAGTGTGTTTAGAACAACACGTGAATTCGACCCTCCCACCCCCATCTTTTCTTTTCCTCTTCTGCTTACTTGGCTGCCCCCTCTGCCACCTCACCCCGACCAGTCTTTATTCAGACTGGAGGTCGTTGGTGACACCTTCATCAATGCTGCATCTATTTATTTGGTCATTAGGTTCTGTCTTTTCTTTTCCTCATAAGTTTATCATGAATATCTCCCCTTTTGTTTATCCCTGTGGCTGCTGCCTTAATTTAGGACAGTACTTTGGCCACCTCATGCGAAGAGTTGACTCATTGGAAAAGACTCTGATGCTTGGAGGGATTGGGGGCGGGAGGAGAAGGGGATGCGAGAGGATGAGATGGCTGGATGGCATCCATCACTGACTCGATGGACGTGAGTCTGAGTGAACTCTGGGAGTTGGTGATGGATAGGGAGGCCTGGCGTGCTGCGATTCATGGGGTCGCAAAGAGTCGGACACGACTGAGCAACTGAACTGAACTGAACTGATTTCCTTTGTGGATTATTGCAGAAACCTCCTTACTTAACCATCTACCTCTGTCTTCCTTCCAGTTTGTTTTCCATCCTGTCACTCAAATGATTCTGTTTAAATGTACAGCTGTGCATGTCACTCACTTAAATGCTTTCAGTGGTTTCCCCATTGAGACAATGTTCCTTCGAAGAGACTCCAAAGACTCCTTGAGCCATTCCTTGCTGCTTCTCCATGGATCTTATTTCCGAGCACGAAAATGCAGATCCTCAAAAAACCTCCTCTCTCTAAGCCCCTGGGACCTTGCACAAGTGTGCCCCCTGCCTGGAATGCTCCCTTTCCTTGTCTGTCTTTGAAGCTCTTATCATCTTTCATACTCTGTCTTTTGTAAAATCTTCCCTGATCACTTACAGGAGAATTAAGGACTCTATGCTGTGTTTCCTGGGGGGAGACCAGACTGTATCTTGTTTTATCTTACTCATCTCTGTGTGGCTGCTTCTAGTCAGTGCCTGCTTCATGGTGGATTCAGTGAGTACCTGTCAAACAAATGAGAGAATGAAAGAATGAATGAGAAGCTCATAGGTCCCACAAACAGGAATAAAATCCCTCTGGCAGAGCAAGAATAGTGGTTGTTGATAATGCCTCTTCCTCACTGCTCTGATCAACTGAGAGTGACTGCAGGACAGTTAGGACATTCAGTAGGACAGTTAGACAAGGCATTGAGAATAAATCTAGAACTGAATCTGGGGGAAACTGGACAGTGAAGAAGGAGGCAGAGGTGTGAATTGGCCAATTTCTCTTTTGTCACAATATGGACCCAGTGCTTTCCTGCCTCCAGTCATATTACAGGATTTTTTAAAGTTGCACAGAGTATGTTTGTTACTGGTAAGAGCATTCGTACTAGGACTTTTTCTTTATCTTTCATATTTTATTTATTTATAATACATGTTTTACAAATGACATAAATTTATGTAGCATAGTTATATAATATTATTAATAGAAATCTTGTAAACATAGATGGGAAGCATAGTAGAATTAGTTTTTCTATGAGCACCCGTATTCTTGTACATCTAATTAGTATCCCCTCAGCTATTGCCCAAAGTTTTCTGGAAGCCTTTTCTAGAGCATGTTAGACCCACAGAGGAGGCCATCTTTTTATAGCCGTTCTCGATTCATATTATTCAGTCCATTCACCCGCTCATATTATTCAGTCCATTCACACGCCTACTCTGCTGGGCATAATGCAAGTGTTGTTTTCAAAGATTAAATTTATGTTCAAAGGAGGAAAATATGGGACTATTGAGGATATGCAAAATAATGAGATGTTGCCTCTAAAAACAATTCCAAGAGAATAATTCCAGGAATATTTAGAACAATGGTAGCATTGTGATCATAGATGGGGTGATCTCTTTCAGGGACAATGATTATTTGAGAGTAAGTTATTTTGGTATCTCTTTGAAAAACCAGACCAAACCTCGCCTGATAAAGAAGGATTTTTGAACTTGTTGAGAGGGAGTTAGTCTGGTGGGCCAGTGGGTCTCATGTGACTGATATGACTGTGTTGTGCATCAGATTCACCTACCTAGAAACTGGTTGGTGATTCGCGGCTATGTCAGTCTGGAACTCTGTTCACATTTTTATTACTGGCTTGATATGCTTATCAGTTTTGCAGATGACCCATTCCTGGAGGATAGGGTTAGTGGACGGAATAGAAGACAGATGCAAAATCAAAATATCTTGTTAAGTCTTATTTGTTGTCTGACTTTTGATCTAGTAATTTTACATCTAGAAGTTTTTCTAAGGAAGCCCTCATGAATGTGTATAAAAATATAAAAACATTCATTACATTGTTTATATTAGCAAATAATCAAAAGTAACACAAATAGTTACTAAATTATATGTAGAAAGGAATATTGTCTAGCCACTAAAATTGTGTTGTAAATGGCTCCTGTGTATGAAAAATGCCCAGTTACTTCTATGCTAAGAGAAAGGCAAATTTAAACTACCTTAGATAGCATTTGCACTCTTAAATTGGCAAAAATTCACTCAGTAGCTGAGAATGTGGGGAAGCAGACACTCTTATACACTAATGGTAGAAATGTAAACTGATAAAATCCCTAACCTATGATAGGAATGTGTGACTCAGACAGTATGAGAGTCTGCCTGCAATGCAGGAGACCCGGGTTTGACTCCTGGGTCAGGAAGATCCCCTGGAGAAGGGAATGACTACCCACTCCAGTATTCTTGCCTGGAGAATCCCATGGACACAGGAGCCTGGCAGGCTACAGTTTATGGGGTCGGAAAGATTCAGTAACAACTGAGCAACTAACACGCATGGTAGGAAAGTAAACTTATAAAATCCCCATAAAAAAGCCAAGGTGGTCATATCTATCAAAGCTATAGATAACACACAGTATGCTTAAAGGTAACATATTTGCATTTAAAAGGGCCATATTCTTTAAACTTTTCATTGATCACTACCAGTTTCTTCCAGTCAGTATTTGTCATACAACCATGTGTTGTAAATGAAAATCAGTTGAAAGTAGTAAACTAATGTATACCCTCAAAAACAACAATGAAGCTACAAATACACATACTTCTCAACCTATTCTTCCATTTTCAACCCTGCCTCTTACAGCTATATTTACATACATGGAAGATGATGTATGTACAAGGCTCACTGAAGAATTGTTTTCTAATAGCCAAGGATTAGAAACAACTCCAGTGTCCATCAGCAGGAGACTGACTAAACAAATTATGGTACATTTATCAGTTATGCAGCTCTAAAAAGAATATAGACATAGTACAGAGATTTAGGTAGTTAATGATGAAAGATATTCATAATATACATTTAACAAGTGCAAAAAAGCATGCTGAAAATTCTATATAAAAAATGATACATAATTTATAAAAGAGTATACTCATGTAAAGTTTGGAAGGTTATACACCAAAAATTTTATATTCCTCATCTCTGAGTGCTGGAATTACATGTTAATTATAATGTTTATTATTTTGTTTCTAGGCTTTTCTAAATTTTCTGCAATCAACATGTGTTGTTCAAAAAACATCAACTACCCTAAAAAGTGATAAGAAAAAAAAAATGTCAGGGATTAAGGCTGAGCAGAAATCAAGATAAGAATTATTTTTAAAATGTCAGTTTCACCATCCCGTATAGGCTTATTGGAGACCTAAACATTCCAGCAGAAGCAAATTCCTGTCAGGAATCCTGCTCAGAGAGGTCACTGGCTTGGATACAGGCCAAAGCAGCTGTCCTCTCAAGCTGTAATCTCAGAATGATCATGAAGTACTCTAGGGAGAAAAAAAATCAGTGATAGGATAACCCAAAGTAGACTGAAAATAATTGTAGCATAGAAGAAATGCTTAGAAATGTGCTTTAATCACTATTAAATCTTATGAAATGGTTAAACTTGCATCAGTGAAAGTGTGAAGCTGAGGAAGTGAGTGGTAAGAACAGTCAAATTGGTAAACACTGGCTGTTATCAAAAATCAGCAAGAGGACAAAGATGTGTTTAAACTGGATGTTGGATGATTGTGTAACCAGTTGGAATCCTCAGTCACAGAGTGTCACCTTGCCATTTGTCCCATTTCTGCTCTTACAGGACCTCCCTCTAGTGCCCCCTCTCTCCGGGTTTGTGTTTGCAGGTGAGGCATCCATCTGAAGCAGCACCGAAGCCTTCTCTTGGGGAGATGCAGAAAGAAGGCGGTTGCAGGGCCGGTGGCCTGGAGACCTCAGTGCCCTAGTAATATTGACATAGCTAGCATTTGTGCCGTATTTCTAATTTGCTAAGTGCTTTTGTGTGTACTCTGTCACTCAGTCAGGCTCTGTCATCTCCCAGTTTTATTTCAGCATTCTACTCGTTGGAGGTAAGAGCTGTAGTTTCCAGAAGGATAGGAGTCACATCTGTCCTCCTGCCTGTCCAGCACCTAGGCTGGTGCCTGCTGGAAGCAGGCAGTCAGTGAGCAAAAAAACTGTAATTCCCCTCCCAGTTCTGTTTTGATTGGAAGGTGGTAGAACTCCCCCTGTTCACAGTTCCAGACTCTTCCTTGGATCAAGCCTAAGGCTCCCCCATTGTATGTCTCTTTCTTGTGTCCTAGCTTATCGCACCGATGATAGCCAGCCCTGGGTTTTGCCAGTCGTGAGGAAGGTGGAGCAGAGGATTGCTAACGACAGCAGCATAAACCATGAGTATCTGCCCATCCTGGGCCTGGCAGAGTTCCGAACCTGTGCTTCCCGCCTGGCCCTTGGGGATGACAGCCCAGCTCTGCAAGAGAAGCGGGTGAGTTTTGGGTAAGGATATGTTTTCTCTTTAGAAGCTGTGAGGGTAAAAGAGGGTAAAAATTAGGTGTCGTGTCTATTGAACTGTCAGTGAATAAGGGTTTAAAGAGTGTGACCTCACGAACCTGATTGTGGAAGTAACATGCTTTTGTATAATGCATAGCTTCTTTAGTTGTTCACTTTTGCCCAAGAAATGGTCAGATTTCAGCTGCTGGGTTTGAAGCAGTCAGTGGGAATACCAAGCCAAGGGAGTTCAATAGAATGATCAGGACATCAGCGTCTGCATCCAGCTCTACAACTACTTTTGGCCAAAGGCAGCCCCTCCAGCCACTACACTCATCTATGAGTTAGAGAAAGACTAGTTTATGGTTCATGGTCCCATAAGGAGTATTTGCATAGGGAATCATTTACGGGACCTCTGAACGCCCCAAATTCTGAATTTCAGAATTCTGTGTGTATGTGTATTCCATACCTTTTATCAGATTTTCTGAAGGAGCCTGTGGCCCTCCAAAGTCTAAGAGCCACTAGTCTAGATGCTCTCTGAAGATCCTGCCAGTTCTAATATTTGATTCTTCTAGTCTTGATCTCAGCATCTCTCATTTAACTGCTTCCTGGTACATAGTCTATGTGTAACTAGAGATACATGGAAGAACACATTTGGCCAGAGGCTGTATGTGACAGAAAGTAGTGGGATCGAGGTTATCAGTGTTACAGGAATTCAGAGAGAGAGACTGGTGGAGTCTGGAGGTGGGGCTTGAGCTGAACTTTGGGGAATGAGGCCAGGGCTCATTCTGGTTCTGCACTCTGACTCTGTTACCTGGGTCGTTTTAAAAGCATACTGGTGCCAGGATCCCATACCAGGCCTGTTAGATCCAAATCTTGGACAGTACCACCCTCTGCCTTTTTATTTCCTTTCCCTCCAATTCCTTTCCTTCAAGGATATTTTTAAAAAGCTCCTCAGTGTGACTCCGAAGGACAGCCAAGGTTGAGAACCACAAAGGGCAGAGGAAGAAAAAGAAATATTTGTCTAGAACACTAGGAGTCCAGGGACAAAGGTTGGAGGCAAACAGGTCTGCTGCTGGTGCTGCGTCACTTCAGTCGTGTCCAACTCTGTGCGACCCCATAGACAGCAGCCCACCAGGCTCCCCCATCCCTGGGATTCTCTGGGCAAGAACACTGGAGTGGGTTGCCATTTCCTTCTCCAATGCATGAAAGTGAAAAGTCAAAGTGAAGACGTTTAGTGGTGTCCAACTCTTAGCGACCCCATGGACCGCAGCCTACCAGGCTCCTCCATCCGTGGGATTTTCCAGGCAAGAGTACTGGAGTGGGGTGCCATCGCCTTCTCCGAAGCAGGTCTAGGTTGTAAAAAGACCTACCTGAGTAGAGCTGGGAATGTATTGGATAGATCAGGCATGCTGATTTGGCAGCCAGGGCAGGGGAAGCCCCTTGAGGGTTTGCGCAGAGGAGTTACCCAATAAGGGTATTTGAAGAAGATAGACCTGGCTGGAGTGCAGGAGGGGGACGAGCTCAGGTTTTTGCAATAGTCCAATTAGGTATTGTGCAATTTAAACCAACTGCCCTATTGCTCTGCTGGGCCAGTGTCAGGCCATTGGAGCAGCCTTCATGCCGGTGCAGCCTTCATGTATGAAAGGGACCATGCCTTGGAGTCAAGAGGGGGACGAGCTCAGGTTTTTGCAATAGTCCAATTAGGTATTGTGCAATTTAAACCAACTGCCCTATTGCTCTGCTGGGCCAGTGTCAGGCCATTGGAGCAGCCTTCATGCCGGTGCAGCCTTCATGTATGAAAGGGACCATGCCTTGGAGTCATTGATTTATTCTCATGCTGTTACCCACATGACCTAATAGGCACATGGCAGGGTAAAATGAACATTGCACCCTCTTAGATATGTGGGGAGACAGGGAGGCTCTGGATGAAGATCTTGGAATTCAGATTAATGATTAGGTAAGTATCAATAATTAACTTGATTAGGGTTTTATCTGGATTGGTATGAGAGACTGTGAAGGAATACTGATAGAAATAGGATAGAAATGGTAGAGATTATGGTTAGCATTGGGAAGTTGCTCTGAAAATCCAAGGTTTCCACGGAGAAAGAGAGAGAGTTCTGATGAAGTTTGAAAATAGGGAACTTTGGTAACTGGGGATGATCTTTTGAGAGATGGTTGATAAATTGGTTTAAATTCTCTTGTTAACAAATGCAGACAGAGATTCTGTGTTGGCAAGCTTCTTCCTCCAAGACTGTACATTTCTTGCTGTTGCTGTTGCTGTTAAGTCACTTCAGTCGTGTCCGACTCTTTGCGACCCCATGGACTGCAGCCTACCCGGCTCCTCCGTCCATGGGATTTTCTAGGGAAGAGTACTGGAGTGTTACATGCTTGTTAACTCCGCTGGCAGATAGATGCTCGTTCCCCTGCCCAGTGTTCCCCGTTTTCCTCACTTAATACTCAGGGCTGTTGCTGGTGGAACAGAGCCTTCCTCTTAGTCTAGTTCATCCTGTGTTGTGTTTTTGATCATAGAACAACTTTGAATGGCAGTCTGTAAACATTTGAAGACTTTTACTCTCTTCTTTTTTGGGTAATGGTTTAGGGTACCCTCTTGGCATCTCCAACACCCTAGGTACCCATTGATACTGAGTTCTGAGTACTTCCTCTTTCCCTGCACCTCCCCCAGGTGACTGTCTTGTTCAGCCCATTGTCATCCGATTGGATTCTCATAATAGCCTCTGGCCTCTAGTCTCTTCCCCATTCTAGTGTATAATGCACAGTGCAGCTAGAATGATCTTCCTCAGCAAAAAAAAAAATAAGCTAATCCCGTCACCTGCTTCCCCTGTCACACACACAGTGTCTCCCCCATTATCTACAGGGTAAAATGCAGACTCTGCCCTGGGCATGCTGCGTGTTTTGCAGCCAGGCTTCATCCTGTTCTTCCAGTNAAAAAAAAAAAATAAGCTAATCCCATCACCTGCTTCCCCTGTCACACACACAGTGTCTCCCCCATTATCTACAGGGTAAAATGCAGACTCTGCCCTGGGCATGCTGCGTGTTTTGCAGCCAGGCTTCATCCTGTTCTTCCAGTTAGTTACTCTTGCTCCCAGGCCCTGCCGTCCGAAGAGCCCGCTGTTTTCTAGACCCGCTGGGCCCTGCCATGACTTGGCACTTTTGCCTCAGCTGTTTCCTCTGCTGGGAATGCTTCCTTCACTTCTCAGACTCTCCAGTCACACCTCCAGGTCCTTCGAGGCCTCATCAAGGGTGGAGCTAGCTGTTCGAGTGCTTTGAGTCATCACAGGACTGCATTGCTGGGGAAATAGCAGTGCTTTCTGGATTTAATGTACAGTTCTATAAGCCTGTCCCTCCCACAGACCCTATCTTCTTCCAGGGTAGGAGTGATGGCTTGTTTGTTGACCTCGCAGATCTTTAGCACTTAGCTCCTAGCCTGGCACCTTAGAGACCTCAGATGTTTGAGTTCCCTCATTCACTCAGTTAACAGATGATTGCTCACCACTAGGCACTGTTCTAGATGCTGGAGCACAGTGGTGACCAAAACACCCCAAGGTCTCCGCCTGGCTTACAGTTTTGTGGGGAGAAACCAAGACTAAACATAATAAATAGCAGCATAATATAGTATATTGAAAGGTGATAAATGCTAAAAAAGAAAAAAAAATAGGGCAGGGGAAGGTGTATTAGGAGTGCTGAGGGTTGGAGTGAAAGTTTAACTAGGGTGGTTATAGAAATAGAAATGACATTGGAGCCAAAACTCGTAGGAGTTGAGGGGAGGATGAAAGAATGAACCAGAAAACAAACAGTAATCATGTCTTTTCTTAGACTGTTCTCAAGATTTCACATTACCATGTCCATTAACCACTTTGAGGAGCCCTAGACTCCTTTTCTAGACTCGTCACTGCCTCCCACTGCTTTTCCATCTTCAGATCTTAGAATCCAGACTAAGTGTCCAACTTTCATCTCAGCTGATAAACATTTCAGCTTCTGAAATTACTGGGCCCCTGCGGGTAGGAGGTCTTGTGAACCATGAGACGGCATCACAGTTTCCTGGCTTGGACCATTGCCTTTCGGAGATTTGGGGTTTTCTCTGTGGCTCTCACCTTGTTATTGTTGTTCCATCGCCCAGTCATGTCCAACTTTTTTGCGACCCCGTGGACTGCGGTGCGCTAGGCCACAGTCCCTCACCATCTCCCGAAGTTTGCCCGAGTTCATGTCCATTGCTTTGGTAATGCCATCCAGCCGTCTCATCCTCTGATGCCCTCTTCTCCTTCTGTCCTCAGTCTTTCCCAGCATCAGGGACTCTTTCTTCATCTAGTTCAGTCCATGTTTATTTAGTGCCACGTGCCAGATACTGCCCGACTACCTGGGGGCACCCAGATCAACACATCATAGCATTGACTACAAGTGGCTCCTAAACGGCTCTCCTGTTCCTCACAGGGAAGTCATCACATCAGCAAATCGTGACTTTGGACAGGCGTTCTAGAGCCAAGTGGGTATTCCTTCCGGCAGTGTGGCTAAGATGGGAGTGCAGATTATATACTGGCATAGTTTTCTGCCAAGTCTTAACTGCATTTCTCTTGTTCTGGATACCCCTGTTTAGCCACTCAGGCCCCGTTGCGTGCTCCCTTTGAAGTTTGCATTTAGTTTCTTTGCTATTACGATTTTTTCCTTCATCCCAAATACAAGACTTTCTTGGGCTTTAGAGCAGTTTGCCAAAAATCAGTTTACAGAGTGATCAAATTGACATATTATTGATTCACCCAAAGTTTGTTCCTGCTAGTTGTCGATAGAGTTTAGAGCAACTTGTGTTTCACTGAATTTATCTAGCGTACAATATATTTTTAGAGAGAATGATAATTTCTGGAGAATTTGATATGTCACTGTCATATACATCATGAATGTTAAGGATTGGTTAATGTTGGTGAAGTGGGTTTATCTCTTCCAAACTTTTTTAATCTAGTGTACGGACTTTCTAGGGAAGCCCAAATGGCTCAGTGGTAAAGAGTCCACCTGCCAAGCAGGAGTCATGGGTTTGATCCCTGGGTTGGGAAGATCCCGTAGAGAAGGAAATGGCAACCCACTCCAGTATCCTGTTCTTGCTTGGGAAATACCACTGGACAGAGGAGCCTGGCGGACTACAGTCCCTGGGTGGTCAAGAGTCGCACATAGCCTAGCGACTAAACAGCAACAATTGACTTTCTGACTTCTTTTAGTTAACTAATTTGCTTTCTGGAGTGAGAAAAGGTGGAGGTGGAAGCTGAGCACAGAAAATAAATGCCTGAGAATGCCTCAGAAAATATGCCTAAGAATGTCTTCACTGATATCCACGTGCACCTGTCACATATCCATGGTAACTTAAAAACTCTATTCAAGGGAAACCTTGCTCATTTGTATAGGAAATAACATGCAAAGTGCTGAGGTGTTTCAAATATGAAATAAGGAATAAAGTTGACATTCAACTTAGTTGATGAGAAATCCATGAAAAAAAAATGTACATTTGGGTTACATGACCCTTGGTAGCCATTTGCACAAGGAATCCAGGTGGATCACACTGTGAAGGTGACACCTTTAATGGGAAGGTACCTGTGTTCGGGGGCGGGGGTGGGGGCGACTCCTGTGAGAACCTCCTCGGATGTGCACTGACCTTTTCCACTCCAGCCCGCGGCCTTTGCTTCTCCTTGCAGTGGACGCCGTGCTCCATTCCTTGTTTCCCTGAATGTCAATCTCATTTCTGTTTCATGTTTCAGCGTTCTTTCACAGATGCTCAAATCTCTGAATAAAAATAGAGCAGTGGGGAATAAGAGCGACAGTTGGTATCATTGCATGGTTCCGAGCTTACAGGGGATTTCTGCTCATGATTCAATATTCATCATGACATGTGGCTGAATCAAAATTTTTTCAAGTTGTTTTTAGAATGTCTCCATTGGTTCTTGTTTTACTGAGCATTTATATCAGAAATAGCTCTATTTTTCTCTCCTGCTATGATGGTCATTTGGTGATCATTTTCTTTATCTAGCAGTATAACAAACTTAGTATTTCTTTTCTCTTTTTTTTTGAACATGAGAGAATCAAAGTTTAGTGACACATCTACATGGGAGAGGCCTAGGAAAACTGACTCCCTCCTATATTTGTTAATAATCACATATTGAAGGGATAAGTCATTTGACCAAGGGGTATTTTTAAATGTACTGTTGGATGCATAGTGTTTATTGATATTTATTTAGCACATTAATATCCATATTCATGAAAGAGAGCTCTCTTTTTTGCTTTCTCATCTTTTCGCTTTGGTGTTATGCTAGTTTTTTTTTTTTTTTTAATTTAATTTAATTTTACTTTACAGTACTCTACTGGTTTTGGCATACATTGACATGAATCCCCCACAGGTGTACACGAACTCCCAAACATGAACCCCCCTCCCTCCTCCCACCCTATGCTAATTTTTTTAAAAAAAGATTTTGAAAGCTTTTTTTCTATAAAGATCTGTTTTTTTTCCCTTTTTTTTTGTGGAAAATTTCAAACATATATAAAAGTAGATAAAACAATGTAGTGAACAAACCCCCCATGGATCCATCAGTTAGCTTCAACACTGATTTATATTTGGTCACCAAAGTGGAATTATTTTACAGCAAATTGCAGACATCTAAATATACTTTTTTAGTTATTAAAAAGTTTCCAACTAATGCATGAATAGATTCTCCTTATCTTAAAAAACAAACAAACATAGATGAGACTAAAGTCCCTTTGACTACTATTCCCACATCCTAGTGACTTAGCAGCAGCAGCTACAGCTCCCTCCCCAGAGGTTGTCGCTGTTATTACAGTGGCACGTGTACTTCTTTTTCGATAGACTTCCTTATGTGATCTTTTCCTCTCTTTTCTTCTGTAGACATTTAAACAATATGTAACTTATGACATTTCTCTAGTTAGAATTGTGAAAGGGCAAGATTAAAGATGTTCAGACAGAACAACAGAAGTAGGGCCTTGTGACTAGATGTAGAGTGAGGCGATCTGGAAGTATGCTGAGCTCTGCTCCTCACCAGCTGTAAACTCTCTGGCAAACCACTTCTCTGAATCAGTTTCCTCATGTATAAATTCGGGATCTAGTACTTATTTTATAGGGCTGTGTGAAGGTCAAATAAGTATGTGTGTGAAGTGAAGATTGCTCAGTCGTGTCCGACTCTTTGTGACCCCATGAACTACACAGTCCATGGAACTCTCTAGGACAGAACACTGGAGTGGGTAGCCTTTTCCTTCTCCAGGGGATCTGCTCAACCCAGGGATTGAACCCACGTCTCCCACATTGCAGGTGGATTCTTTACCTGCTGAGCCATCAGGGAAGCCCATGAATGCTGGAGTGGGTAGCCGATCCCTTCTCCAGCAGATCTTCCCGACCCAGGAATCGAACCGGGGTCTCCTGCATTGCAGGCTGATTCTTTACCAACTGAGCTATCAAGGAAGCCTATGTGTGTGAAGGTATTTTGTAAAAGGCAAAATATAGGACTTTAATTATTGCTCAAGTGAGGCCATTCTAAGATGAGAGGAAGCCTGAGGAGAGAAAAGTAGTGTTTGCATAGCACCTTTGTTCTATGAGGACATTTCTAAGGATTAATAAGCCTTCATTATAGCGATGAGAAGGGGCATTGCAGATTGATGTTGATGGCAAGCTCAGAACATTATTTTACAGGTTACTGTTGGAGGGCAGTTTTGATCTTGGGATGGGTGCAAAGGAATGAGTTTGCCTTGAAGGGCACACTTAATGTGGCCTAGGTATGTCCTCTACCTCTGTGTTCAGAGGGATGCTCTCTTGGGAGTCAGACTTCTAGACTTCCTGGGTGAAGACCTGGTCTTTCTGCTCAATAGCTGGTAACTGAGGAAAGTGCTTCACTTCTTAGCCTTTGTTGTTGTTTAGTAGATCAGTCGAGTCCAACTCTTTCCAACCCCATGGATTGCAGCACGCCCGGCTTCCCAGTCCTTCACTATCTCCCAGAGTTTGCCCAAACTCATGTCTATTGAATCGGTAGTGCCATCCAAGCATGTCATCCTCTGTCGTCCCTTTCTCCTCCTGCCCTCAATCTTTCCCAGCATTAGGGTCTTTTCCAATGAGTCAGCTTTTCCCATCAGGTGGCCAAAGCAGCTTATTAGTTTCCTCATTTGTAAACATGGGCAAATAATACTTCTTCATGTACTTATGACATTTTATAGAGATAACACGTTTAAGGAAGTGCTCACCATTACTGTATTTTCCCCAGTGTTATCTGACCTCACCTTTAAATGACCAGCAACCCTGCTGTTTCTCTTTCAGGTAGGAGGTGTGCAGTGCTTGGGGGGAACAGGTGCACTTCGCATCGGAGCCGAGTTCCTAGCGCGCTGGTACAATGGAACAAACAACAAGGACACGCCCGTCTATGTATCCTCACCAACCTGGGGTGAGTCCTGTAGCTGTAGTCAGAGGTGAAACAAAGCAGCCAGGGACTTATCCTCATGAGTCTCACTGCTTACACTGAAAATGTATCCCAGCCCGGGATCAACTAACAGTGAATGGCTTGAGCAGTGGATTATGGCAGTACGTGGGTAACCTGATGCTTAAGTTCAGATTGGCAGTACTTTTCCCCAAGACCCTTGGCGAACTTGAGTTTTAGTGAATGTTGAACCTTCCCGGGGGAGGGAGATCCCTCTGTAGCAGGATGTAAATCAGCGTGACGACAACTGGTCGAACTTCTTGGTTACAGTCATTCCTCTCAGTCTTAACCTCTCACCTCTGTGTCCCCCAGTGGACATGGAGCCTGTGAGGGCCTTGGAAGCTGCCTTGTGTCCTTTCCGTTTATGCCTCCTAGTGCTTGTAAAACATTTAATATTTTACCCCTTTGCTTGCAGAGAATCATAATGGTGTCTTTATTGCCGCTGGATTTAAAGACATTCGGTCCTATCACTATTGGGATGCAGCGAAGAGAGGACTAGACCTCCAGGGTTTCCTGAATGATTTGGAGGTGGGTGATTAGAAGAGAAAAAGTGGACAGAATGCCAAGGTTTCAGGCAGAGTGGGGGGCAGTCTTTGGATCATTTGTGAAGTGAGAGAGTCTGATACATCCTCCCCAAGCCAGGTGCTTCTTTTCTGAAGTGGCATGTAAGGATGGAGTGCCTGTCCTGCGTGCCCCTGGCTCTGCCCCACAGTGTCCCTGCTGGTGTCAGAGCTGACATGGCTTCCTTCTCCCCAGAAAGCTCCCGAGTTCTCCATCTTTGTCCTCCATGCCTGTGCGCACAACCCAACTGGGACGGACCCGACTCCGGAGCAGTGGAAGCAGATCGCCTCCGTCATGAAGGTAACTGCCTTTTCAGAGCCACTCTCACAGTGGTGTGTATTAACAGTTGATGTATTCGAAAGAAGTACCTGTTTACTGAAGAATTTGGAAAGTGGAGAAAAGCCCAAAGAAGAAAGTAAGTCTTAACTATAAATTCTATTACCCAAAGAAAGCCACTGGTAGCATTCTGGCATACGGAATGTCAGGCTCTTTTCTTTTTTTAATATTTTTAGTGTAGTTATACATGCTTACGTCTGCCACATTACACATTGATTAAATCAGCGGATGGTTATTTAGAGCCCAGGTTTCTTATTCTTGTGAACAATATATGTAATAAACCTTTTTATGATTTCTTTGGGATAACTTTCTGCATTGGAATTTCTAGCTCAGGATGTGTGTGTGTGTATTCATTAACGTGTTGAAAGAATGCTTCTTGATAAACTCTTATGTACCAGGTGCCATGGGGGTACAATAGTGAACAAAGCAGCGGTGGTCCTACCGTCAGAGAGTATGGCCTGTTTGGGGAGATAGCTGTGTTGATGGGGTGCCGTGGAGGCACATTTCCCAGACTTTGGGAGTGTGTGTGTTTTGGGAGGGCTCATGGTAGCAGAAGAAGCTTTCCTCGAAGAAGTGGTTCCCCTGTTTAGCTTTGAAGGATGAGGATAGATTGGGGCTGACAGGGAAGGAAAGTTTCCTACAGAGGGAAGAACACTGTCAAAAGCCCAAGACAGAGGTCTTGGTCTATTTAAGGAAGAGAAAGTAATTCTTGCTATGGGCTAGAGTTCCAGGGGAAGGGGTAGGTGACAGGCCAGGCCCTGTGCTGAAGCCTCAGACTTGATTCTGAGAGTGGTGGGGAGCCCCTGGAAACCTTTGATATCCTGGAGTGACGTGATCAGTTGTACCCTGTTGGCAAAGCAGCATCATGACACTCTAGGACTATATACTTAAAGAAATGAGCTTTACTGATGTCATTAGATTTGTTGGTTGGTATTTAGGTGAACAGAGAAACAGATGTAAAGTGGAGTTGGATGCAGAAGGGAAAGATACAGGAGGAACGGACAGAATGAGACATTCCTTCCAGGCACCAGCTGGGGAAGGAAGGCCTGTGTCTGAGGTTGGTTCCAGGAGCACTTCCTGCTCTGACTCGCTTTGCTTCCTCGCAGCGCCGGTTTCTGTTCCCCTTCTTTGACTCGGCCTATCAGGGCTTCGCATCTGGCAACCTGGAGAAAGACGCCTGGGCCGTTCGCTATTTTGTGTCTGAAGGGTTCGAGCTCTTCTGTGCCCAGTCCTTCTCCAAAAACTTCGGGCTCTACAGTGAGTGCTCTCCTGCGTTACAGCCCAGCCACCGTGGCCCCATCCCCACTGGAGCCCCAGGGCCGACTCCTGTCCTTCTTTTTAGATGAGCGCGTGGGGAATCTGACTGTGGTTGCCAAAGAACCAGATAGCATCCTGCGGGTCCTTTCCCAGATGGAGAAGATCGTGCGAATCACCTGGTCCAATCCCCCGGCTCAGGGAGCACGGATCGTGGCACGTACCCTGTCTGATCCTGAGCTCTTTAGTGAATGGTAAGGGGCTCACGCCCGATGGGTGAGGGGTGGGGATGCAGAACAGAGATTGTCCCATTACATCTCACTCTCTCTTCCTTTTACTTTGGCAGAGGCAGGACAAAGCTGCTTGAGCCTCTTTGAGTGTCAGTTATTTCTCTAAAATAGGGCTGGCACCTATTCTGTGTGTAACACAGAATCGGGAATGTAGGAAGGAGGCCTTGGGTGAATGGGAATTTCCTCTCCCGCCTCCCAGGCTGCCTGCTCTTAAAGTCAGGAAATACAGGGAGGGATTTCTGTTAGAATAGAATTAAGTTAGTGTAGCAGTTTGGGGGCTGTTTGTTCTTATCTAATTTATATGTATTTTATCCTATTTTGAAACGGAGTAATTTTTGTGTAGTAGCTGAATCTGCAGTCTCTACTTAATTAGGCCTGATAAAATATATTATTCTGTCTCGAGCAGCACCTTGTTGAAGTGTGAGTTAAAACATAAGTGGTATTACAGCCAGTCTCCCCGAGACTAGCCATAAACTCCATCAGTGAATATAGTCCTTCCCTTCTGTCTAGTAAGTCCGTGTCTCTGGTCTCCTTATCCACCCATCTAGGCATCAGCATACCTTAATAGATAGGTTGCGACTCTGTTTTTAGCTTATAGATTAGATCACATTTGAAAGATGTTTACGTTTTTGGGTACCATCTCTGCTGCCGGTGTTGGTATTCACATTGCTGTCCACTCAGGACAGGTAACGTGAAGACAATGGCAGACCGCATTCTGACCATGAGATCTGAGCTCAGGGCACGATTAGAAGCCCTCAAGACCCCAGGAACCTGGAACCACATCACAGAGCAGATTGGAATGTTCAGCTTCACCGGGTTGAACCGTAAGTGGCCCCACCACCTGGAATGCTCACCGCTGGACACGGCACTCCTCACAGTCCGTGTTCTTGGGCTTGGCTCCCTGAGCTGAATCGCCCATTTGGTCAGCCATGACTTTGGACTGGAACAAGTTTGATTTTCTCAGTGTATCCCCTCCATCTCTTGGACCCCTGGGGTTTCAGAAGAGCTTTGTTGTGGCCCACTGTCCTGATCATAAAACTCAGATATCTTCATTGTGATGGGCTTGGGAAGTGGCTCAGGGCTGACTGGGAAGTAATAGGATTTGTACCTTGGAAACTTGACTTACGAAACATCTTTTATAAATGCTCAAGCACCTTTTGGCTTGTCCTTAATCTTAAGTATAAATATATATGATTTTCCAGGGACTTAAGTTCTTAACAGGTCGTTCCTAGTCTCTAAGCATTGCCTGGGTTATAACATTCTCTCTTCATAAAAAAGAACTTAGATTTGTAGTTGGATTTAAAAGCCGACTGAAGGTCCAGTAGGCAGCCTTGCGTGATCTTGGTCAGCCATCAGTGGAGCATATCAGCGATGGGCCATCCCGTCTGATGAGAGAGGATGCGTTCATTTAGTAAATTATTCCCAAGCACCTCGAGTCAAGCCACTGTTCACAGGGTGCAGATATGACCTCGGTGTGGCACTTGTGTGCGAGTGGCTCTAGAGACAGATACATGCTTTTGGATGGTAAGTGGACCGTCAGAGGTGCTGGGGGTCCTTTACACCAGGGCCATCAGTGCGCCTGTTTGAAATGGGCTCAGAAAAAAATGAAAGGTGGTAGAGATTATATATTGTAGACCCACAGAGATACTTTGGGTAAAATGAGGCTATGTAAGAAAGTAAACGGATAGCTCAGTTAACCTTGGGTGTCCTCACCATCCCGGTGTGGGGAATTAGTGTGCTGGACTAAGGAAAATCATCCTTATACAATTTTTAAGATATTAAGTGTAATGGAAATGGTAGTAGTAGTAAAATGGCAATGGCTTAGTAGTAATATTCTGAAAGCTCACAGGGTGGGGATGTCTTCCCATAAAATATCCATATTGTCCTGCTGTCCAGAGTAGGGACTTAGTTTTAGTTTGGATTAGAAAATGATGAGAATAAATGTGGGCTTATAACATAAAGTCTGTCTCTTATACACATCTAGATGTGTATAAGAGACAGTTACAGTACTCTACTGGTTTTGGCATACATTGACATGAATCCCCCACAGGTGTACACGAACTCCCAAACATGAACCCCCCTCCCTCCTCCCACCCTATGCTAATTTTTTTAAAAAAAGATTTTGAAAGCTTTTTTTCTATAAAGATCTGTTTTTTTTCCCTTTTTTTTTGTGGAAAATTTCAAACATATATAAAAGTAGATAAAACAATGTAGTGAACAAACCCCCCATGGATCCATCAGTTAGCTTCAACACTGATTTATATTTGGTCACCAAAGTGGAATTATTTTACAGCAAATTGCAGACATCTAAATATACTTTTTTAGTTATTAAAAAGTTTCCAACTAATGCATGAATAGATTCTCCTTATCTTAAAAAACAAACAAACATAGATGAGACTAAAGTCCCTTTGACTACTATTCCCACATCCTAGTGACTTAGCAGCAGCAGCTACAGCTCCCTCCCCAGAGGTTGTCGCTGTTATTACAGTGGCACGTGTACTTCTTTTTCGATAGACTTCCTTATGTGATCTTTTCCTCTCTTTTCTTCTGTAGACATTTAAACAATATGTAACTTATGACATTTCTCTAGTTAGAATTGTGAAAGGGCAAGATTAAAGATGTTCAGACAGAACAACAGAAGTAGGGCCTTGTGACTAGATGTAGAGTGAGGCGATCTGGAAGTATGCTGAGCTCTGCTCCTCACCAGCTGTAAACTCTCTGGCAAACCACTTCTCTGAATCAGTTTCCTCATGTATAAATTCGGGATCTAGTACTTATTTTATAGGGCTGTGTGAAGGTCAAATAAGTATGTGTGTGAAGTGAAGATTGCTCAGTCGTGTCCGACTCTTTGTGACCCCATGAACTACACAGTCCATGGAACTCTCTAGGACAGAACACTGGAGTGGGTAGCCTTTTCCTTCTCCAGGGGATCTGCTCAACCCAGGGATTGAACCCACGTCTCCCACATTGCAGGTGGATTCTTTACCTGCTGAGCCATCAGGGAAGCCCATGAATGCTGGAGTGGGTAGCCGATCCCTTCTCCAGCAGATCTTCCCGACCCAGGAATCGAACCGGGGTCTCCTGCATTGCAGGCTGATTCTTTACCAACTGAGCTATCAAGGAAGCCTATGTGTGTGAAGGTATTTTGTAAAAGGCAAAATATAGGACTTTAATTATTGCTCAAGTGAGGCCATTCTAAGATGAGAGGAAGCCTGAGGAGAGAAAAGTAGTGTTTGCATAGCACCTTTGTTCTATGAGGACATTTCTAAGGATTAATAAGCCTTCATTATAGCGATGAGAAGGGGCATTGCAGATTGATGTTGATGGCAAGCTCAGAACATTATTTTACAGGTTACTGTTGGAGGGCAGTTTTGATCTTGGGATGGGTGCAAAGGAATGAGTTTGCCTTGAAGGGCACACTTAATGTGGCCTAGGTATGTCCTCTACCTCTGTGTTCAGAGGGATGCTCTCTTGGGAGTCAGACTTCTAGACTTCCTGGGTGAAGACCTGGTCTTTCTGCTCAATAGCTGGTAACTGAGGAAAGTGCTTCACTTCTTAGCCTTTGTTGTTGTTTAGTAGATCAGTCGAGTCCAACTCTTTCCAACCCCATGGATTGCAGCACGCCCGGCTTCCCAGTCCTTCACTATCTCCCAGAGTTTGCCCAAACTCATGTCTATTGAATCGGTAGTGCCATCCAAGCATGTCATCCTCTGTCGTCCCTTTCTCCTCCTGCCCTCAATCTTTCCCAGCATTAGGGTCTTTTCCAATGAGTCAGCTTTTCCCATCAGGTGGCCAAAGCAGCTTATTAGTTTCCTCATTTGTAAACATGGGCAAATAATACTTCTTCATGTACTTATGACATTTTATAGAGATAACACGTTTAAGGAAGTGCTCACCATTACTGTATTTTCCCCAGTGTTATCTGACCTCACCTTTAAATGACCAGCAACCCTGCTGTTTCTCTTTCAGGTAGGAGGTGTGCAGTGCTTGGGGGGAACAGGTGCACTTCGCATCGGAGCCGAGTTCCTAGCGCGCTGGTACAATGGAACAAACAACAAGGACACGCCCGTCTATGTATCCTCACCAACCTGGGGTGAGTCCTGTAGCTGTAGTCAGAGGCGAAACAAAGCAGCCAGGGACTTATCCTCATGAGTCTCACTGCTTACACTGAAAATGTATCCCAGCCCGGGATCAACTAACAGTGAATGGCTTGAGCAGTGGATTATGGCAGTACGTGGGTAACCTGATGCTTAAGTTCAGATTGGCAGTACTTTTCCCCAAGACCCTTGGCGAACTTGAGTTTTAGTGAATGTTGAACCTTCCCGGGGGAGGGAGATCCCTCTGTAGCAGGATGTAAATCAGCGTGACGACAACTGGTCGAACTTCTTGGTTACAGTCATTCCTCTCAGTCTTAACCTCTCACCTCTGTGTCCCCCAGTGGACATGGAGCCTGTGAGGGCCTTGGAAGCTGCCTTGTGTCCTTTCCGTTTATGCCTCCTAGTGCTTGTAAAACATTTAATATTTTACCCCTTTGCTTGCAGAGAATCATAATGGTGTCTTTATTGCCGCTGGATTTAAAGACATTCGGTCCTATCACTATTGGGATGCAGCGAAGAGAGGACTAGACCTCCAGGGTTTCCTGAATGATTTGGAGGTGGGTGATTAGAAGAGAAAAAGTGGACAGAATGCCAAGGTTTCAGGCAGAGTGGGGGGCAGTCTTTGGATCATTTGTGAAGTGAGAGAGTCTGATACATCCTCCCCAAGCCAGGTGCTTCTTTTCTGAAGTGGCATGTAAGGATGGAGTGCCTGTCCTGCGTGCCCCTGGCTCTGCCCCACAGTGTCCCTGCTGGTGTCAGAGCTGACATGGCTTCCTTCTCCCCAGAAAGCTCCCGAGTTCTCCATCTTTGTCCTCCATGCCTGTGCGCACAACCCAACTGGGACGGACCCGACTCCGGAGCAGTGGAAGCAGATCGCCTCCGTCATGAAGGTAACTGCCTTTTCAGAGCCACTCTCACAGTGGTGTGTATTAACAGTTGATGTATTCGAAAGAAGTACCTGCTTACTGAAGAATTTGGAAAGTGGAGAAAAGCCCAAAGAAGAAAGTAAGTCTTAACTATAAATTCTATTACCCAAAGAAAGCCACTGGTAGCATTCTGGCATACGGAATGTCAGGCTCTTTTCTTTTTTTAATATTTTTAGTGTAGTTATACATGCTTACGTCTGCCACATTACACATTGATTAAATCAGCGGATGGTTATTTAGAGCCCAGGTTTCTTATTCTTGTGAACAATATATGTAATAAACCTTTTTATGATTTCTTTGGGATAACTTTCTGCATTGGAATTTCTAGCTCAGGATGTGTGTGTGTGTATTCATTAACGTGTTGAAAGAATGCTTCTTGATAAACTCTTATGTACCAGGTGCCATGGGGGTACAATAGTGAACAAAGCAGCGGTGGTCCTACCGTCAGAGAGTATGGCCTGTTTGGGGAGATAGCTGTGTTGATGGAGTGCCGTGGAGGCACATTTCCCAGACTTTGGGAGTGTGTGTGTTTTGGGAGGGCTCATGGTAGCAGAAGAAGCTTTCCTCGAAGAAGTGGTTCCCCTGTTTAGCTTTGAAGGATGAGGATAGATTGGGGCTGACAGGGAAGGAAAGTTTCCTACAGAGGGAAGAACACTGTCAAAAGCCCAAGACAGAGGTCTTGGTCTATTTAAGGAAGAGAAAGTAATTCTTGCTATGGGCTAGAGTTCCAGGGGAGGGGGTAGGTGACAGGCCAGGCCCTGTGCTGAAGCCTCAGACTTGATTCTGAGAGTGGTGGGGAGCCCCTGGAAACCTTTGATATCCTGGAGTGACGTGATCAGTTGTACCCTGTTGGCAAAGCAGCATCATGACACTCTAGGACTATATACTTAAAGAAATGAGCTTTACTGATGTCATTAGATTTGTTGGTTGGTATTTAGGTGAACAGAGAAACAGATGTAAAGTGGAGTTGGATGCAGAAGGGAAAGATACAGGAGGAACGGACAGAATGAGACATTCCTTCCAGGCACCAGCTGGGGAAGGAAGGCCTGTGTCTGAGGTTGGTTCCAGGAGCACTTCCTGCTCTGACTCGCTTTGCTTCCTCGCAGCGCCGGTTTCTGTTCCCCTTCTTTGACTCGGCCTATCAGGGCTTCGCATCTGGCAACCTGGAGAAAGACGCCTGGGCCGTTCGCTATTTTGTGTCTGAAGGGTTCGAGCTCTTCTGTGCCCAGTCCTTCTCCAAAAACTTCGGGCTCTACAGTGAGTGCTCTCCTGCGTTACAGCCCAGCCACCGTGGCCCCATCCCCACTGGAGCCCCAGGGCCGACTCCTGTCCTTCTTTTTAGATGAGCGCGTGGGGAATCTGACTGTGGTTGCCAAAGAACCAGATAGCATCCTGCGGGTCCTTTCCCAGATGGAGAAGATCGTGCGAATCACCTGGTCCAATCCCCCGGCTCAGGGAGCACGGATCGTGGCACGTACCCTGTCTGATCCTGAGCTCTTTAGTGAATGGTAAGGGGCTCACGCCCGATGGGTGAGGGGTGGGGATGCAGAACAGAGATTGTCCCATTACATCTCACTCTCTCTTCCTTTTACTTTGGCAGAGGCAGGACAAAGCTGCTTGAGCCTCTTTGAGTGTCAGTTATTTCTCTAAAATAGGGCTGGCACCTATTCTGTGTGTAACACAGAATCGGGAATGTAGGAAGGAGGCCTTGGGTGAATGGGAATTTCCTCTCCCGCCTCCCAGGCTGCCTGCTCTTAAAGTCAGGAAATACAGGGAGGGATTTCTGTTAGAATAGAATTAAGTTAGTGTAGCAGTTTGGGGGCTGTTTGTTCTTATCTAATTTATATGTATTTTATCCTATTTTGAAACGGAGTAATTTTTGTGTAGTAGCTGAATCTGCAGTCTCTACTTAATTAGGCCTGATAAAATATATTATTCTGTCTCGAGCAGCACCTTGTTGAAGTGTGAGTTAAAACATAAGTGGTATTACAGCCAGTCTCCCCGAGACTAGCCATAAACTCCATCAGTGAATATAGTCCTTCCCTTCTGTCTAGTAAGTCCGTGTCTCTGGTCTCCTTATCCACCCATCTAGGCATCAGCATACCTTAATAGATAGGTTGCGACTCTGTTTTTAGCTTATAGATTAGATCACATTTGAAAGATGTTTACGTTTTTGGGTACCATCTCTGCTGCCGGTGTTGGTATTCACATTGCTGTCCACTCAGGACAGGTAACGTGAAGACAATGGCAGACCGCATTCTGACCATGAGATCTGAGCTCAGGGCACGATTAGAAGCCCTCAAGACCCCAGGAACCTGGAACCACATCACAGAGCAGATTGGAATGTTCAGCTTCACCGGGTTGAACCGTAAGTGGCCCCACCACCTGGAATGCTCACCGCTGGACACGGCACTCCTCACAGTCCGTGTTCTTGGGCTTGGCTCCCTGAGCTGAATCGCCCATTTGGTCAGCCATGACTTTGGACTGGAACAAGTTTGATTTTCTCAGTGTATCCCCTCCATCTCTTGGACCCCTGGGGTTTCAGAAGAGCTTTGTTGTGGCCCACTGTCCTGATCATAACTCAGATATCTTCATTGTGATGGGCTTGGGAAGTGGCTCAGGGCTGACTGGGAAGTAATAGGATTTGTACCTTGGAAACTTGACTTACGAAACATCTTTTATAAATGCTCAAGCACCTTTTGGCTTGTCCTTAATCTTAAGTATAAATATATATGATTTTCCAGGGACTTAAGTTCTTAACAGGTCGTTCCTAGTCTCTAAGCATTGCCTGGGTTATAACATTCTCTCTTCATAAAAAAGAACTTAGATTTGTAGTTGGATTTAAAAGCCGACTGAAGGTCCAGTAGGCAGCCTTGCGTGATCTTGGTCAGCCATCAGTGGAGCATATCAGCGATGGGCCATCCCGTCTGATGAGAGAGGATGCGTTCATTTAGTAAATTATTCCCAAGCACCTCGAGTCAAGCCACTGTTCACAGGGTGCAGATATGACCTCGGTGTGGCACTTGTGTGCGAGTGGCTCTAGAGACAGATACGTGCTTTTGGATGGTAAGTGGACCGTCAGAGGTGCTGGGGGGTCCTTTACACCAGGGCCATCAGTGCGCCTGTTTGAAATGGGCTCAGAAAAAAATGAAAGGTGGTAGAGATTATATATTGTAGACCCACAGAGATACTTTGGGTAAAATGAGGCTATGTAAGAAAGTAAACGGATAGCTCAGTTAACCTTGGGTGTCCTCACCATCCCGGTGTGGGGAATTAGTGTGCTGGACTAAGGAAAATCATCCTTATACAATTTTTAAGATATTAAGTGTAATGGAAATGGTAGTAGTAGTAAAATGGCAATGGCTTAGTAGTAATATTCTGAAAGCTCACAGGGTGGGGATGTCTTCCCATAAAATATCCATATTGTCCTGCTGTCCAGAGTAGGGACTTAGTTTTAGTTTGGATTAGAAAATGATGAGAATAAATGTGGGCTTATAACATAAAGTTATATATATAGAACTTGGCATCATTTACCCACCCCTCCCTTTAAAAAAAAAAGAGAAAGGTGTTTTTTGTTTTTTTTGCTTCTAACATTTTATTAGGAAAAATTTTACACACACAGAAAAGTTGGAGGGATTGTGCAGTGAACTCCCTGTGCACACCACCTCGTTTTTACCGTTCTCATGTTGCAGAGCTTCCTTTACTACATTTTATCTATAAAACAGGGGCTTTCATCCTGAAATGATATTTTAAAAATTGTGTATGTTACCCTTTTTCTAGGGAAGGAGTCCCTAACTTTTACTCACTTCTCAAGTGTGGTACTCCCCTCCCCCACAAAAGTAGAGGAGTTTCGTTTCTATGTAAAAAATGAAGGTGGAAGTCCTGTATCCACATCTATCTCTGGGGCATGGGCTTACCAAGTATGCTCTGTTGGGAGTGACAGTGCCTACCTCAGAATTCCAGATCCAGTGAATAGCTGTGTGGCCTTGGGAAGGTCACGTAGCTTCCATCTATGCCATCTGTAAAAGGGGATGATAACTGAGCTAATATAAAGCGATTGGAACACTGCCTGGCACAAAGTGTTTGCCCCTCTAATGGTTATGATTTTATTACCACGTTGGGCTGCTTGGGCTGCTGTAGCAAAATGCCATAGACTATGTTTTTTAAACAGCAGAGGTTTCTCTCTCACAGTTCTGGAGGCTGGGAAGTCTGAGCTCAGAGTGCCAGCACCCTCAAGTTCTGGTGGGGTTCTCTCCCTAGCTTGTAAATGCCTGTCTTCTTGCTGTGTCCTCATGTTGGGTGGAGGAGGGAGGGAGTGAAGTGGGGAGAGAGAGCTCGTCCGTGAGTAGGCTATCTGGTCTCCTCTTAGAAGGTCACTGCTCCCATCACACATGCTTACCCTCATGACCTCATCTAAACCTGACTCAACTTCCTGACACCATCATATTGGGGGTTAGGTTAGGACTTCAACATATGAATTTTAGGGGGGACACATTCAGTCTATAACTATTAATATTATCCTATTCTCTCAAACTGATGGTGTCTTAAGGGTGCTAATTAAGGGGGGAAAATTACCTAAAGTCCACTAAATGGCTTTACAATAAAGCAAAAAACCTCTCGAGATTATGGCAGAAAGGAAGTACAGACAGTCCGTTCCCATTTTGTCCACAAGCATTTCTGCCGACTCAGGGGAAAGCCCTCCTGTGTGTGTGTGAATGACAGTTGAGATGCGCCAGGCCTGAGAGGTCGCTGCAGTTTTCAGCCTGTGAGTTCACATACACAACATTTATCCAGTAGCTCTCATCTCAGGGCCTTGTCCAGTGTACTGTGAAAATGAAGTGTCAAAGGGAAGTTGTTGTAGGTGCTCAGAGTTAAGCAAATACAATTGAAGAAACAGAAAGTGAAGCGATTCTTAACAGCTTTTCATATCGGTGGGTTGATCTTGAGTCTGTGGGTTTGGTTGGGTTGATGGGCTATCCCAGTGAATGTAACCTTCAAGGTTTGATGGACAGGTAGTCCTAGATTAAAATTCCCATCAGGAAAAACCATGTTAAGCTTTCTGGGGATTAGAAACTTAGCTCATGAGAGTAGCTTCCCAGAATCTGTTGAGCGTTAGTTACTTCTTGCTATGTCAACCTAACAAAATAACTCCTACTGTTTTGCTTCTCTGTGAAGGGGGAAAGGAGGAAATTGTCACTATAATGGACTCTTTGGACCTCCATTGCTTAAAGGATTCCTTCTGCTCTGATTATATGTCTTTTTTGGTTTTCAACAGCCAAGCAGGTTGAGTATCTGATCAATGAAAAGCACATCTATCTGCTGCCAAGTGGTCGGATCAACATGTGTGGCTTAACCACCAAAAATCTAGAGTACGTGGCCACCTCCATCCATGAAGCAGTCACCAAAATCCAGTGAAGAAACGGCACTCAAGCCAGCACCACCAAAGCGGTCCTCTGTTTCCTGCGTTCCCTGCCTGCACCGACCTGGTTGTAGACATCACAACTAGCTTAGAGACTACTGAGGGACAGAAGAGGCTACTCTGGTGAAGTGGCTTCTGTTTAAACTGGCCCCCCAGGGAAAGAACATCTCTTGAAAAGAAATAGGGGCCTGGGATTAGAGCCATTTTGGAGGTCAGAGCAAACTAAGGTTTTTATTTGAAGAATAAAAAGGTACGTTGATATGAAACTTAAATGTCTTGCCGCCTCACTGGAAGCAGGAGTATTGCCCATGTCACTCACGTGCTTGTGTGTTGGTTCCCTTTGTATCAAGTTGAGTCCCAAAGATGAAGTTGTCTGAAGAGCCAAGCGTGATTGTGGGTGTTGGCTGTGTCATTAAAGCTCCTCATCTCGACCCAGAGTGTCTGTCTCCCTGCTTTTTCTGCATGGTTGTGCCCCTAGCCCTACGCTTGAGTTCTTTAGGGTGACCATGGTTAAGAAATATATTTATATCTCACCCACACATTTAACTGAGATGAAAGTTTCACAGAACAGGATTTACCCTTACTGTGTGTAGTGGATTCTGTTTTCTGTTCGATCATGTTCTATTTCACTGAAGTAATAAAAGTGAAAGTGCTGATTGAGCCCATGGACTTGATTTTGTCATCCTCTAATGGGTTGTAACCCACAGTTTAAAATGAATGCTATGGTGGGACTTAGCAGTTGCCAAAGAAAACACTAAAATGTATTCTTGTAGTCTGCCTCCTTTTGTGAACTCACCATCCCACAGCCTTTTGTCAGTTCTGTCCTTTAGAGGCCAGCCATCGTCTTACATTACATAAGAAACTGAACTTCATGGATTCATAGAAGGGTTGACATCGCTCAGGGTGATTCTAAAACACAGTCCCTCCCACTGTAGTTGGAGTACCTCTTAGTCTATTGAAACGATTAGAGCCACTTAGACATAGATCATAATTTTCCAGGGAGTCCAAGGGCCTCTCGAGATGATGGTTTAGTAGAATTTCAGCCTTACCTCAAACAAGAGGGCTACTACTTGGCATTTTAAAATATTGAAAAATAACTCCTGTTATGTTAACAGGATCTGCTGTGTTATCCTGCTATAAGATCGGTTATGTTAACAGGCATCCTTTTTAGGATGCCTTTGAGTTGTTATAAAATCCTATAGTTTTTTTTTCCAGACTAGAAGAATATATTTGCCAAGCATGTCGCCCACAAAGGATTACTATTTTGAATTACAAAGGATTAGAATCCAGGATTTTTTAATTTTTAAAATCCTACATATTAAACATTAAAAGAAAAATACAAATAACTAGAAAAAAAAGAACAAAAGACACGAATGGGTAATTCAGAGGGAAAGCTCAAATCAAGTATAAACAATGAAAAGGTTCTGAACATTCCTAGAATAATGGAAATGTAAAGTAGCAAGATACCATTTTACTTATTACTGGATTGGGGAAATGGAAAATATGGCACAAACGTGTTGGAGAGCATTTTGGCAACATTTTGAAAAGCTGAGGATGTATGTACTTTGCATTCAAGGGATCATAAGCGGCTTATGTACTCACTTTAGAGAAACTCACATGTGCACATGGAGAGAGGGTTAGGGCTGGACAGTGACCAGGGCGCAGTGAAGAGCACATCTGGGCCAGTCTCAGGACTGGACGTGGTACCGGAGCTGTGTGTGTGAGTGAGGGTAAAGCTCGTGGATATTTCTGAGTGGATGAGAGGTGAAATGAGATGCCATTTATAATATCATCTCTTAAAATGTGCTGCATACTGTGGTTGCTTATGAGTACATATGTATGTAGTAAGTTTTAAAATATAGGTATCAAAGGTATACCTCAATCTCGGGAAGGTGGTTACCAGTGAGGAGAAAGGGAGTAAGACGGTGAGATGCTTCACCTGTAGCTAATAGCTTCTTTAAAAATTACATATCTAAGGGAAATCTGAGGGGCTTCCCTGGTGGTCCAGTGGCTAAGACTCCACGCTCCCAATGCAGGAGACCTGGGTTCGATCCCTGGTCGGAACTGTACCCCATATGCTGTAACTAAGAGTTTGCACGCTGCACCTGAAAGATCTTGCATGCCACAGCTAAGGTCGAAGACTCCCTGTGCTACAACCAAGACCTGATGCGGCCAGATAAATAAAACTAAATATTTTAAAAACAAAGTTCTGAAGGAAGACTTTATTGAATATGATGAATATGATTTATTGTCAGGCACTATTCCAAGCCCTTTATATATATCTATGGAGGTTCACTTAATCCGCAATGATAAATCAATGCAGTGGGCATTAATGTTATCATCACCCTCCACTGAAGAGAAAACAGGCACAGTGAATCAAGTGACTTGCCTAATACCAGTATCAGTCACATGACTCACAGGTGATAGGGATCTGAAGCCAGGAAGTCTGGCTCAGAGTCCACAAGTTTAACCTTTTCCTTAACCCTGCCGCCAGGCCTTCCTCTCTGAATCTCCTACAGCAGGAAGGGCGAGTAGCAGCTCTCGGGGTCTCACAGCGTGGCCTGTGACTCGCTCAGTGTCAACGGCAGAGTAGACCACAGGACCTTCTCTGTCAGAATTCAGTCTTTCTGGAGCCTCATCTGAATCTCTTCCCTTTGTGACTGAAAAAGGTACAAGGTGACCACGTTTATCCAGGGCCGCCTCCTTCACTTGCCTTTCCCTTCCTGAAAATACCTGTCCAGTTTTTCACTCTTCCCTCACAGGAAGAGGGAAGACACTCCTCACCAATTCCTATCCCTCACCAGTTCCTTCTTCAGCATCTGCCTGGAATAGGGCACCATGTCTCTGCTCCTGGTTCCTGACTTGGCAAACAGCACAGCGACCCCTTTGCCTTTCAAGGGAAGAACCACACATCCCTCCCCAAGAATCCAGTTATGCTAGAAGCAAACTGTCCCTCAGTGCAAGGCAAGAGCTCCTCCGCATTCCTCATACCTGACGAGCAGTGGCTGGAAGCATGGTTCAGACAAATCTCATGTCACGATGGAGGATTCTGGAAGGAACAGAGGACAGTGGGAAGTCACCGGAATCTGGGACCCTAATGTTACTTAGCACTCAGGAATTATCTTAGTCCTCAGTTCAGTTCAGTGTCTCAGTCATGTCTGACTCTTTGCGACCCCATGGCCTGCAGCACACCAGGCTTCTCTGCCCATCACCAACTCCTGGAGCTTGCTCAAACTCATGTCCATCGAGTTGGTGAGTCCATCCAGCCATCTCATCCTCTGTCATCCCCCTTTCTTTCTGCTTTCAATCTTTCCCAGCTTCAGGGTCTTTTCCAATGAGACAGTTCTTCACATCTGGTGGCCAAAGGATTGGAGCTTCAGTTTCAGCATCAGTCCTTCCACCTGGTGGGCTGCCATCTGTGGGGTCGCACAGAGTTGGACACGACTGAAGTGACTTAGCAGCAGCAGCATCATATATGTGTGCATATTGCAGTATCAGTTCAGTTCAGCTCAGTTGTGTCCACCTCCTCGCAACGCCATGGATTGCAGCACTCCAGGCTTCCCTGTCCATCACCAACTTCTGTAGCTTACTCAGACTTAGGTCCATTGAGTCGGTGATGCCATCCAACCATCTCATCCTCTGTCATCCCCTTCTCCCACCTTCAATCTTTCCCAGCATTAGGATCTTTTCCAGTGAGTCAGTTCTTTGCATCAGGTGGCCAAAGTATTGGAGCTAACCTTCTAATGAATATTCAGGACTGATTTCCTTTAGGATGGACTGGTTGGATCTCCTTGCTGTCCAAAGGGCTCTCAAGAGTCTTCTCTAACACCACAGTTCAAAAGCATCAGTTCTTTAGTGTATATTGCAGTATACATGTGTATAATACATATAGTGAATATATACTTTCTTTTAAAATTTTCCTTCCCTCCCTCTTTTTTTCTTTTATACATGTTAGAATACAGAGCATTGTAAAGAAGAAACTAAAAGTCACTGTTAATCTCTTTATCTTGAGAGAATTCACCAAGAGTTTGGTGTCTTTCCAGTCTTCTTATAACTATACATAAGCATACCTGTTTGTTTTTTTCCTTTATATAATTGAACCATGTTTTTTTTTTTCACTCCTTAATAGGTCCTTTGTTATTGGAAGTTACATTTTTGCTATACATAGTGCTGTAAATAGAGTTCTTGTACGTAATATTTGGGGGTATCTTTGATTTTCTTAGACTAGATTCTTAGAAATAGCAAAGAATATAAATGTCTTTAATGGTTGTAACAGATGCTCCTAAATTACTTTTTAGGTCCCTTTACTTTGGTAGTGATTGAGAGGCCTCTCAGTCGTCCTCACACTGTTCACTAGTATTGTGAATACTGTTTACTAGTATTGTAAATTTAAAAATCTGTTTGAAAATCGATATTATATTGTTTTATTTATTTTTTATTTTTAAATTAAAAAAAATTTTTGGTTGTACTGTGTTAGTTCCCCAACCAGGGACTGAACCCCAGCCCTTGATGGTGAAAGTGAGGAAGTCCTAACAACTGGACTGCCAGGGAATTCCCAATATCACATTGTTTGGTTTGTTTTTTTTTAAGTTTTTAAAATTTTATTGTTTTAAACTTTTTATTTTGTACTGAGGTTTAGCTAAATAACAATGTGATAGTTTCAGGTGAACAGCAAAGGGACTCAGCCATATAATGCATATATCCATTCTTCCCCAAACCCGCCTCCCGTCCAGGCTGCCACATAACACTGAGCAAAGTTCCATGTACTACTCTACAGTAGGTTATTGTTGATTATCCTTTTAAAATACAGCAGTGTGTACATGTCCATCTCAAACTTCTTATCTAATATCACCTTTTAATTTGTAGTTTTTGGTTGGTACTTATGGAAACTTTTTGTCTGTTGATTGGGTCTTTTAAAAATTGTTTTCTCAGGAATTCTCTTGCAGTCCAGTGGTTATGACTCAGGTCTCACTGCTAGGGGGCTAGGTTTGATCCCAGGTCAGGGAACTAAGATCCCACAAACTGTACAGCCAACAAAAATTGTTTTAATGACTTCCTTTTTTGGGGGGCTTTATTCATTTGAAGAACTTCTCATAATTTATATAATGTATAAAATATTAACTTTATCCTATTCTAAAATTTACAACTGTGGTTAAAAGTAACAAAATTTATCATCTTAATGATTTTTAAGGGTACAAGTCAGTAATGTTAACTATATTCACATTGTTTTGTAGACCTTTAGAATTTTTTCATCTTGTAGTATTGAAACTCTTTGCCTATTGGACAATATATCCCCGTTTCTCCCTTCCTGAGCCCTGACAACCGCAGTTCTACTTTCTGTTGTTACCTGCGACTACAGTAGTTCCCCCTTATCTATGGTTTTGCTTTCCACGGTTTCAGTAACCCATGGTCAGCTGCAGTCTGCAAATATTAAGTGGAAAATTCCAGAAATAAGCGATTCATTCACTTTTAAATTGTGCACCATTCTGAGTAACAAGGTGCTGTTTTTTTGCTGTCTCGTTCAGTGAATCATCTGCTGGGGGTCTTGGAACATACTCTCCTCAGATAAGGGAGAACTGCTGCATTTTAGATGCCTTATATATGTGGAATCATACAGTTAGCAAGCATTCTTGCTATTGATCAGCTGCATTACAGGAAAAGAGAACATTAATTTTGGGTTAAAAATTAAATATTTGAAAACCAGAAAGCAATTTGCAACTATTTTGACTACTTCCTTTCTAAAACAAAATATTTCATAGGAAAATGAGTAAAAGAATGTTAACCCATTAAAAATGACAAAATTGCTCTTCATGGATCTTGTAATAATCCCCAAACTACATCATCATTTCAAAATAAATGCAAATAAGGTGGTAAATAATATTTATATTTGTGTCGTATCTGTTGACTGTGTTCTGCTTCAGACTCTGCCTTATTTTTGCATAAAGGCAGAATAATTGTTACATTTATAGCATTTTAAAATTCTAAGTGACCATTTAGACAGTAGGGTTGTCATTTTTATTCCCTTGGAAATAAAAACTATTAAATATGAAAATCATTTTTGAGAAGTAATTTAGGAAGAATGTCTTTATGGCATTGCAGATGTAACTTTCCTTGATGTATTTGCTCCCTCTAATAATATTGCTACCTTTGCAACATTTTACAGATTTAAGGCAAGAACTAGCTGTTCGGGAAAGACAACAGGAAGTAACTAGAAAATCAGCTCCCAGTTCTCCAACGCTGGATTGCGAAAAGATGGATTCTGCTGTCCAAGCATCACTTTCTTTGCCAGCTACCCCTGTTGGCAAAGGAACGGAGAACAGTTTTCCTTCACCGAAAGGTTTGTAATGTCTTTTCTTTCTGAACCTATGGCTGATTATCAACTAAGAGGCTTTGCTGATGAAGCAGGGGTTTCTAAGGTTTAAGCAGTCTTTTTAGTTTAAAGGTTGGTTTAGTCTAGCTGTACGTGAAACAGAAGGAATTGTTCTCCTAGACCAGTCACTCATACATAGGAAACAGTGAAGTGAGAGCTACATTTGAAACAAGAACAGCTTAATAAATTGAAATTTTAAAAAGTTGAAGATCTTAAGGAAATTTGTTTTGATTATAGCAGTAACACATGTTCATGTAGAAAAATATAAAAATATAAACAAGAGAAAAAAAATTCATCTGCAGTCTTAGTGCTTAAAGTCAACTATTATTAACACTGAATTTTTTTCTATTGTGTGTACTTTTTTGTGTTTATGCCACTTTGTTACAAGTTTTGGGATCATATTTAAATGCAGTTTTATTTTTGGTCCCTGCCACTGAACATATCATGAGAGACTAGAAGCCTTTATACATGAAAAGTACAGGGACTCATTGAATTACCATTCAGGCTCATCTAAGTTGGCTTGGATGGGCATGTCCATTCTATGACATACCTCAGTAGCTGCCATATTCATAGGTGACATACTATTCATAGCTGAATAGTGCATAAAAAATAATTCCTTTTGCCATCAGTCAAGGTGCTTTTTAAAATCCAGATAAGCAAGAAAACGATTAAGTAGCCACTAGATAAAACGTTAAGAATGGAACCCTGAAACTCTTAATTCAGATTTATTTAGTTGTTGCAGCTTGCAGATCATATTTCAGTTACTTCACTCCCTTGTACTTTCTTCTTACCCTTTTTTAAAATACAGGATTTTATCTTTCAGAATGCTATGAAGTAATTTCAGTTAGTACAGTTAGCCCTCCGTTTATCTCCATATTTGTGCTACCCAATACAGTAGCCACTCAAATGGGACTATTTAAATTTTTATTAATTAAAATGAATTAAAATTTTAAACTGAGTTTATAATTGTGTTGGCCATACTTCAAGTGCTCAGAAGCCCTTGAATAGATAATTCACCCTTCTTTTGGTCTTTTTATGAGGTGAGGTAAGGTATGTAAAAGTTCTATGTAATTTTGTTGCTGATTGCAGCAGTATGTGCTGAGTTTGCTGCTGAGAATACAGAGTAGGCAGTATATAGATTACAGCAGGCATCAGAAGCTATCATTTTTCAGAATGGCTGCTTGTATATTTGAGGACCTTAGAATTAGTGGCATATGAGAATTAGCATTTAAGATCTGTTTTTTTTTTTAATGTTACTGATTAGAATTATGCAGATAAGTTCTGAAAATTCTTCAGCTAAGCACTAGTTGGAATTATCTGGAGCCTCATGGGTGTGTCAATAGGACACAGAGCTTGCTCTGGCACAGAAGGAAGATAGGTCAAGCCTAAGGCAAGAATATTTGTCCAGAGAGACACATTTTTAGATTGGAACTGATGGCATGAGCTTTCGCTGGCCTAAAAGCTGCTGTTTCATTGCAAGGGAGTTGGCACACAGACGATGAGAAGCCGATGGGTAGAGAAATCAGTGGCAGGATTGAAGAGCTGATCTCTAAGAAGTGGTCTGGCTGTAATTGCATTTTATTGTTAAGATGCCTGTTTCCAAAATAAAACAACTTTCCATAAAAGTACAGATTTAATAATACTGGAAATATAAAATTCGAGTAGAATAGGAAGAACAAGATCCAGAAATCCCTGCCAAGGAAAGTATAGCACTTTGTATCACATTGGGCACATGTTAGGTGCCATGTATTACTCAGGCTGCAGGGAGGAGGGTGGTTAGACAAAGTTGTGACCTTTGGAACTTTGTGGCGGTCCAGTGACTAAGACTCTGTGCTTCCACTGCAGAAGTACAGGTTTAATCTCTGGTTGGGGAAGTTTCATGTACTGCATAGTGTGGCCAAAAATAGATAAATGTCACATTGGGAAATATATATAAGAGAAAGGATGAATACCTGTATATCTATACCCAGCAAGGTTACAAGTGCTCTTGCAGGCTGATTAAAGACAACCCAGCAGGAAAAAGTGCAGAAGATAAAACAGATGACTTCCAAAAAAAGAGATTTAAATGACTCTTGGATTAAGGAGACAAAAGTTAAAGTGATTATCAAGTTGGGCACACACAAAAAAAGATGTCTGATATTATTGAGAGCACTACCATACACGGACTGCTAATATTGACACAACCTAGGGAGCATTTTAGTAGACTATTAAGGTGAAAATTTGGGCATGTCCTCTGACTCAGCAGTTCTATTTTTAGGAAGCTTTTCTCTGGAAATACTTGTCTCGATATTTTAAGGTTATATGTCCATTTAGCATTGTTTATAATAAAAATTGGATATAAGCTAAATATCCTTTGGAAAATGGCTAAACATATTTACGGTATCTCCACTTTATACTTGGAGAAGGAAATGGCAACCCACTCCAGCACTCTTGCCTGGAAAATTCCATGGACGGAGGAGCCTGATAGACTACAGTCCATGGGGTCGCAAAGAGTCGGACACGACTGAGCGAGTTCACTTCACTTCCACTTTATACTATATCCACAGTTTAGAGTATTATATTGATTTTTCATTGAATGTATACTGCTTTGTAAACTGAAATAAAACCCAGATGTAAAGGGAGTTGCCAGAGTAATCACTTGCCTTTTACCTTTCTCTAGCTATACCAAACGGTTTTGGTACCAGTCCACTGACTCCTTCAGCTAGGATATCAGCACTGAACATCGTGGGGGATCTCTTACGGAAAGTAGGGGTAAGCATTTCATTATTTAGCACCAGGTGTTTCAGCTGCCAAGGTACTGAATTGTTTCTTACCTTGAAGTGAGGGTGAGGTAAAGGCTATAATTAAGCTTAGAAGCAAGAGCATCCATTGACCACCTGAGACTGGTTCAGATAACACCTCTGGGCTCAGCCTTTCCAGTGTCTCTGCAGAAGGTCGAGGTACAGAGCTCCCAAGTCCCTGCTGGGCCTTTGTCATGCTCCCCGTGGCTGTCTCTGAAGCACTGACTCCTCGCACGAGCTCTGAAGGCCTGCTGTGTGTCTTATCCCTCCCTCTCATCCTGCTCTGTGCTTTGCCTGCTGTCTTCCTGGTCATCGCCTGGCTTTCTCTTCAGAGGACTCTGCATTGGCTCATGGCGTGACTTTTCTGCTCTTGGTCACCACCTTACTGCTGCCTGGCCATCTCCACTGAAGTGCCATCTCCTTGGCTCTAACCTTGCGTTCCAGAACATTTCGGCTTTTGGAATATTAAACTTGGTTTTCTACTTAGTTTTTTACATTGTATAATATCTACTCTTTGACCTCATTGAGAGTAGTACTTTGTTGTGATTTTTTTTTAAAGTCATCTCTTGCTTTCACTTGGTTCCTACTTATCTATGATCCATGGGTCACTTTCTCTGTCAGTCTGGACTCCTGGTCTCTTCGGTCATAGGGGAGACCTGCAGGTTGGATTAATTGAGCAGCTGGACTTCTTTCTTGCATCAAGAACATTGGAAACATTTATGTAACCTGGTAGATTTTTAATCCAGTATAAACTTAGAATTTCTAGCTTTAGTCAGTTTCCTGGTTCCCTCAGTGACTTATTTCTGTGGTCAATAATCTACCCCTGAAACTTCCAATTCTCCACTGCCCTTTCACTTACTTGTGTGTGTGTGTGAGAGAGAGACTCCGAAGAAAGCAGAAATTATATACTACTTTATATAAAGAAGAAATGGGAGGCCAAGATATGAGATCCTATGTTTACCTTTTCTGGCTCATAAAATTATTTTCTGACCATCAATAACTTTGTATTTTAAAGTTGCTGTAACAAGTCATGTGCACACATCATTCATACAGCACATAGAATAGTCTTCCTTCACTCCTACCATAATCTTTTTTTAAACCTATTTGTTGTAAAAATTGTAATAGTTGTAATAGTTTAACCTATTTGTTACTATAATTTGAAATAATATGCTTGCTTTTCAGTGTCTTATCAACTTTAAGAAAAAAGATAACTTTACTCCTCCTAATTAAAAAATTTTTCTTGGTTATTTTTGTAACTTTATTTAAAGTCTGTCCCTTCTTGAACTCTCCATTAGTAGTGCTGAAAATTAGTCAACAGCACCTACAGTGTTATGCCCACCTGTGTGTTATTTCCTGCAGAATCATAGAGGAGGAGCTAGGCTCTAGGGCCATTTTACTTGCAGTACTCAACAGATGTTTCAGACATTTTGTTCTTTACCTGTAATTTTACTCAGAAGCATATTATTAATAGATTTTTTTCTTGTGTCTGTGTCATAGCTGACATGTATGCCTTTTTGACATTTTTTAAAATTGGCCATCTTTTTATTTTCACTGCAAAACAATTTTTACCAAATCACAATAAAAAGAAAAAAGCTCTTGAAATCCTGTCATTTCAACAGATTAAGCCATTTTCATTTTTAAAAATTGTAGTCAGCCTTTGTATGCGTATATAATTTGTGTATCAGTGAATATTTTTGTTCATGGTTCTTAGCATTTCTGATTATTATTATTATTTTTTCACTGTGGAGAGAAACATACACTTTCTTTGCTGTATGTTGTATCTTCCGGCTTCTTATTCACACTGTTTGCTGAGTGCTCTGATGTGCTTCTAGGGTGGCAGCATGCTGTCATCCTCGAATTTCTCTTCATTATACTCGTAAGTTAGTCCTGCCTATTTATTCCTGGACCTCTGTTGTCATCTTTCTTTTGTTCCCTGTTTTGCTTTAGTACATTAAGTAATTTATTCATAAATGGTGCATGGTTGAACTCGGAGTCCTTGCATTGTTTACCCATTCAGCAGACAGTTTGTCTTTTAAGGTGTCATTAGAATTTCTGCCATTCTCCACCAGCCCCTGTGTACTTTTATGAATGTTTCATCCCCTACTTCTTTGTCCTGTTTTTCCACTGACTTTGGAGCCCCATCCCCCTCTGACATCCTCTTCCACTGAGAAGTCAAGGCTGTCTATTTATGCTTTGTTTTCTTCACTTTCCTTCTTTTAGTACTCTCCTCACTACCTCTGTTCTTCCTTTGTGTCTCAGTGGTAAAAGTATCACATTCCTGCTCACGGCTAATTTTGTCCCTCTGTACTTTGCATCTCATTGCCTTGTCATCTTTATATCTCCTGTATCTTCAGCCTTTTACTATATATTTTAATATTTATATGCAATGTTTATGTATACCATATTATGTAATATATATATTTCAGTTCAGTTGCTCAGTGGTGTCTGACTCTTTGTGACCCCATGGACTACAGCACGCCAGGCCTCCCTGTCCATCACCAACTCCTGGAGCTTGCTCAGACTCATGTCCATCGAGTCAGTGATGCCATCCAACCATCTCATTCATCCTCTGTCACCCCCTTCTCCTCCAGCCTTCAATCTTTCCCAGTGTCAGGGTCTTTTCCAGTGAGTCAGTTCTTCGCATCAGGTAACCAAAGTATTGGAGCTTCAGCTGTCATTGTTTCCACTGTTTCCCCATCTATTTGCCATGAAGTGATGGGCCCAGATGCTATGATCTTAGTTTTTTAAATGTTGAGTTTTAAGCCAGCTTTTTCACTCTCCTCTTTCACTTTCATCAAGAGGCTCTTTAGTTCCTCTTTGCTTTCTGCCATAAGGGTGTTGTCATCTGGGTATCTGAGGTTATTGATATTTCTCCTGACATGTTGATTCCAGCTTGTGCTTCATCCCGCCCGGCATTTCACATGATGTACATTGCATGTAAGTTAAATAAGCAGGATGACAATGTACAGCCTTGACATAGTTCTTTCCCAGTTTGGCCAGTCTGTTACTCCATGTCTGCTTCTAACTGTTACTTCTTGACCTGCATGTAGATTTCTCAGGAGGTAGGTAAGGTGATCTGTTATTCCTATCTCTTTAAGAATTCTTCACAGGAAACTTTGGTGTAGTCAATAAAGCAGAAGTAGATGTTTTTCTGGAACTCTCTTGCTTTTTCTGTGATCCAGTGGATGTTGGTAATTTGATCTCTGTTTCCTCTGTGTAATGTGTAATATGTGCTGGATGAAGCACAAGCTGGAATCAATTGCCGGGAGAAATATCAATAACCTCAGATACGCAGAAAGTGAAGAACTAAAGAGCCTCTTGATGAAAGTGAAAGAAGAGAGTGAAAAAGCTGGCTGGAAACAGTGGCTGACTTTATTGTTTTGGGCTCCAGAACCACTGCAGATGGTGACTGCAGCCATGAAATTAAAAGACTCTTACTCCTTGGAAGGAAAGTTATGACTAACCTAGACAGCATAGTAAAAAGCAGAGACATTACTTTGTCAACAAAGGTCCGTCTAGTCAGTTCAGTTCAGTTGCTCAGTCGTGTCCGACTCTTTGCGACCTCATGAATCACAGCACGCCAGGCCTCCCTGTCCATCACCATCTCCTGGAGTTCACTCAGACTCACGTCCATCGAGTCTGTGATGCCATCCAGCCATCTCATCCTTGGTCGTCCCCTTCTCTTCCTGCCCCCAGTCCCTCCCAGCATCAGAGTCTTTTCCAGTGAGTCAACTCTTCTCATGAGGTGGCCAAAGTACTGGAGCTTCAGTTTTAGCATCATTCCTTCCGAAGAAATCCCAGGGCTGATCTCCTTCAAAATGGATTGGTTGGATCTCCTTGCAGTCCAAGGGACTCTCAAGAGTATTCTCCAACACCACAGTTCAAAAGCATCAATTCTTCGGCGCCCAGCCTTCTTCACAGTCCAACTCTCACATCCATACATGACCACAGGAAAAACCATAGCCTTGATTAGACGGACCTTAGTCAGCAAAGTAATGTCTCTGCTTTTGAATGTACTATCTTGGTTGCTCATAACTTTTCTTCCAAGGAGTAAGCGTCTTTTAATTTTATGGCTGCAATCAAGGCTATGGTTTTTCCAGTAGTCATGTATGGATGTGAGAGTTGGACTATAAAGAAAGCTGAGCGCAGAAGAATTGATGCTTTTGAACTGTGGTGTTGGAGAAGACTCTGGAGAGTCCTTTGAACTGCAAGGAGATCCAACCAGTCCATCCTAAAGAAAATTAGTCCTGAATATTCATTGGAAAGACTGATGCTGAGTCTGAAGCTCCAATACTTTGGCCACCTGATGTGAAGAACTGACTCATTTGAAAAGACCCTGATGCTAGGAAAGATTGAAGGCGGTAGAAGGGGAAGATAGAGGATGAGATGGCTGGATGGCATCACTGACTCAATGGACATGAGTTTGAGTAAACTCCAGGAGTTGGTGATGGACAGGGATGCCTGGCATACTGTGGTTCATGGGGTCGCAAAGAATCGGACACTACTGAGCGACTGAAGTAAACTGAACTGAATGTGTGATATATAAACGTTAGATATACATACTTTATATCTAACATTTATTTATTACACATTACACAATTTTTTAACCTTAAAAGCAAAAATAAGAGCAGTTATTCTTTCCTTCTACCCTGTGTCCCTCTTTAACTTTCAGTTTCTCTCTTCCCAGCCAAGCTTTTGAGAGCTTGTCTCCATGTATTTATTGTTAGTATTTGTGACGGCATACTTGCTCCCCAGCTAGCCTCATCTGGGTTCTTGTTTCCTGCTCACTCCACTCAAGTTGCTCATTGATGATCTCAGCGCTGTCAAATCCAGTGGATGCTGCTCTGTCCTCATTTTACTTGAAACGTTCAATACTGACTTTTTTTGAAATGCCTACTTCCTCTGCTCTTCTGATGCTGTGTCATGCCTGCCTCGCGTCTTCCTGCCCATTCTTGTCATCTGGTTGCCCTTTCAGCTGCCTGCCATTTCAATATTGACTTTACTCAGAGTAGTTCTGACCTTAATTTTCTGATTATCTCCTTCACAGCCAAGATTTCATCTCCTACTTGGTGTGGATATTGTCTTAAATCTGATTTCTAGGCCATTGTTTTTGAGTGCCAGGCCCAGTACTTGTATTAGGTTGTCTCACTGATGCCTCAGATACAACTTGTACTTATTATATGATAGATCCTCATCTATTATCTGAATGAATGTTTTGAATATAGGAAATTAATGGCTCTCAATTTTTACTGTGTATGTGTGTTTAATAAGATGCTGAAAAAATGCTTATTTAGAGCTTATCCAACTTCTTTTCCTTCTTTTGTTATTTTACTGAGTCATGGTGCTGTTGTTTTAGGAAAGGAGAAGAGAAGGAAGTTTCAGTCTGTTTTTGTTGCTGTTTCTTAATAGCTCTTATTGAAATTATGGGAGGATGGTTCTCAGAGTGAAATATGTTAGCTGTGGATTTAATTTACCAGTGCATTCCAAATCCCTTAGTGTCAAGGATAATAGGCTTGGAGTGTTCTTTGCCCTTTTTTTCCCTCATGGATTATAATCCCCTTCCTTCTCTCTCTCTCTTTTTGCAAGGAGAGGGGTTTGATTTGGCAAAGTGTTTGTGGGAAGGGGCAGTTAGTGATACTTGTGTGTGATGGAAATTGATGAGAAACTTCTCTTCGTGTCATCTGTTGGTTTGTAGAGGCTAGCACTGGCCAGGTGTTGTGATGACAGGTGCTAAGCAGGCACTCAATTTAGAGATAAATGCCAAAGGGCTGGTGTCATTTTCAAATGAATTATTTAATTATAGGCAGAGGGTATAGACATTTTACAGTTTGCTCTCAGAAGCAGAATAGAATTTAACTTCACATGAGGCGTTGTAAATGCACTTATCCATTCTGATACACTAGAAACTAACCTGAAACCCTAAAGAAAGAATTGGCCACTTAAAAAAGTCCTCAATTGATGTTTTTGCGTTTTTTGTAATGTTTGCTTCCAAAACATGTGCACACACCCAACCAGCCAACTAACAGTCCATAAGTCAGAGGGAAAACAGTGGATTAGGGCCAAGGGACCTGGGATCCATCTCTATCTACTGTGCCACGTTTCTCTTAGTTGTAAGGTGAGGATTATATCTGTATCTCTCAATAATACCGAGAGGGATAAATATTCTGAGTTCATTAGAAAGGGAGCCAGCGTGAATATCCCTTCTTCCTACTAGAAAAGGTGATTGATAATGGCTTAAATAGCCACCATTACCAACTGAGAGAATAAAGTTTGAGTCTTGAAATAGAAATGGTTTGAAATGCAGATTTTTATGTGCAGCTACTATTTTGACAACCTAATCATTCCTTCTTCCTTTTTAGGCTTTAGAATCCAAATTAGCAGCTTGCAGGAATTTTGCAAAGGACCAAGCATCACGAAAATCCTATATTTCAGGGAATGTTAACTGTGGGGTGACGAATAGCAATGGCACGAAGTTCTCTCGATCAGGGCACACGTCTTTCTTCGACAAAGGGTAAGTTTTGGAAATTCTAAATGTTAATTTTTGGGTTAGTGAAGTTGCATATTATTAAGTGAGTTTATTGAACTTCGAAAAGATAAACTCAGTTTGATAAATCTACCTGAATGAAGTGTTATCATTCAGCTCTTAGGGGATGTGAAGTCTGTTATTGTCTTCTAGTCCCCATGAAGTCTGTTGCCCTGGGAACCCTGACTCTGAAGCTTCTGTCCTGGGAAGCAGACTCTGAAAGGCAGCCAGGGATTAAAGATGAATGTGATATGGTCTTTGTGTTTTCTCAAGGTGTTTGCAGGATAGGAGACTATCTTGGCAAATATTTGTTAGGAGTAGAGGAGAATATGGTGATCACGTTATGTGTGAACTCTTCAACAAACCTTCTGTCTGAAGATTTTAGAAAAAATATAAGACCACTGGATCAAGTACAGTTTAGGACATAAAAAGTTTTGTAGGATGTGAAGATATTTTGGGGGGAATTGAGAATTAAGAAATTGTCATAAGATTAAAGCAGCAATACATTATTAATGCAAAAAAATTTTTGGTGCAGAATATATAAAGTAAAAATACATGTCATCTGTTTTCACACTATTTTTGCATCTTTACAGTTATTCATGTATTCATCTATACAGTTGAGCACGTAAAATCATCATGCATCTGCTCTGCTTTTAAAAACTTATGAGATAACTTAAATATTGCTTGCAACATGCCTATGGTGACTGATACTGCCAGTAGCTTTCTGTGTTAGTACATATTGTTCTGCTTCAATTAAAGGAAAAAACCCCACAAAACACTGCATGGTTATACTGTTGTATGGGTGTGCCTTGGTCTAGGTAACTGGTTAGAGCCTGTGGTCTGGAATGCTGACCTTGTGACTTAAGGTGGCTGGCAGTGGAATTAGCAGCTGAGGCATCAGTGGTCTGTGTCTCTGCTTTGAGTTAGAGGGGCCATAGGTCCTTGTTCTCTGAAAGCAATATAGAAATCTTCATAGTTACCTAAAGGAACTTATATTTTCTGCTTTCCTCAGTGACGGTGGTACATTTGTAGAGAACCTGATTTTTTTTAAAATTTATTTTATATTGGACTATAGCCGATTAACAGTGTTGTGATAGTTTTAGGTGGACAGCAAAGGGACTGGACCATACATATATATTCTCCATTCTCCCCCAGTGGAGGACCTGATTTGATATGTAGTCCACTCTATAAAGCTTTTTGTTCGTCCTTGTGGAGTATTCTGGTTTCTCTCTCCCTCAAGAGTTCTACCTCAAAGTAAGTGTATTTCATTAAGGAGCATATTCTCAAATAATATATAAATCAGGGCTTTCTTTATACACATTTCATTAAAAGCCCATTCTAAAATGTCAACATATAAATCAGAATTTTATTCTAACCATTGGGGCTCCCCAGTGGTGGTAGGAATAAAATTAATATTCCTTAGGTTTAGGAGTTTCAGGCAACCTTGAGGAGTGCCATTTTTATGCTATAATGGTAAGTGTGAAATAAAAAGGTAGATATATTTACATTAGAGGTGGCATTTTCCCAGAACAATACAGGGAAAGTTTAAGGAAGTCTTCGTGAGTGTTGGAAATAGTGCCTAATGATTTTTCCTGGAGATTATAACTACTTCCAAACAGTAGTTATTCGTCTGTCTGGAATATTTCTTAATGGGCCGTAGGCCCCTTGTGATGTAAGAACAGGCAGAACTGTAAATAGATTGATCTGGCAGATGTCTTTGGAAAAAAATAGTCCTTAGAACAGTCATCGGGGAAGGCAATGGCACCCCACCCCAGTACTCTTGCCTGGAAAATCCAATGGACGGAGTAGCCTGGTGGGCTGCAGTCCATGGGGTCGCTAACAGTCGGACAGACTGAGCGACTTCACTTTCACTTTTCTCTTTCATGCATTGGAGAAGGAAATGGCAACCCACTCCAGTATTCTTGCCTGGAGAATCCCAGGGATGGGGGAGCCTGGTGGGCTGCCGTCTATGGGATTGCACAGAGTCGGACACGACTGAAGTGACTTAGCAGTAGCAGCAGCNGTCGGACAGACTGAGCGACTTCACTTTCACTTTTCTCTTTCATGCATTGGAGAAGGAAATGGCAACCCACTCCAGTATTCTTGCCTGGAGAATCCCAGGGATGGGGGAGCCTGGTGGGCTGCCGTCTATGGGGTCACACAGAGTCGGACACGACTGAAGTGACTTAGCAGCAGCAGCAGAACAGTCATGACAAAGGAGGCAGAATATCATCAGTTCAGGCTCACCATTCTGTCTTTTTACCAGGGCAGTGATTGCCCAGAGAGGAACCCAGTCTAGGCAGATGGCAGAGGATTCAGGGTCACCTGAAACCAGGAGGGGCCCTGGGCACTGTGACAGAGCCCCTGAAGATCCTAGGTGTAGGATAGGCTTTATGTCCTGAACTGAACCTGGAAATATGCTTCTTGATAGAGATAGTTACAGATGGTGTTTAGGATTGTGGTGGACCTGATTAAATAGTACAGATTTTAAATTTTACTCTATTAACAATAAATATTTTTTGTGGACTGGCCTTAAGTGTTGAGTTTGTATGGTAAACAGATGGTATATGCACACTCAAATATGAATCTATTATTGCTTGAGTTCTGTGTATCTAGTTGCTGTCTTCCTGAGAATAACTCTTGTGTGGGTTTTGCATTGTTCTTACTTCCTTGATCCTTTGCTTTGATTTTGGCTTCTTTCTGGCCTGCCTGGCTTTTTACCTCTGGCCTTCCTTCCTGCTGACCTAGCAACTAGATAAAAACCATGATGCCTTATACCTGCTGCAGAAGGAAGGGGTAAATATCCCCACTCCCAACTCCATTATTGCATCTGACTGGTTGAAAGACAAAGTGCCAGTTTTGGTAGAAGTGTAGCTTGTAGTTTCAGCATGAGAAGCTTTTCATTGGAGAAAAAGCCTTTGGCTCCAGAAGTTGCCTGGCATGCCTCTCACTCCTAAGGAGTCTGTCTGTTTCACTGTTAACTGTAGTTTTCCTGACGCTCCTAGGAGCCCACAGAAACGTTGTTTGGGAGAGTTGGTTTTCACGCGTGTGCAAGTATGTGAGTGTATGTGTATGTACTGTGCCCTCTTGCCTCCCACAGAATCCTCAGATGGGGTGAGTCTTGACCACATAAACATAAAGCCTTCTTGTTATATATTGCTTTATGGGTTCTGAAAATACGGTGTAAGTTCTGGTTAGTGGAGGGCTTCTTAGAGTCAGGATTTTATCTAGTCTGTGTTCATGTCACTAGTTCCTAAAATGTGGGTCGCTTGGGCCTGTTTCTCCCTGTGTTGCTTTGCTTCTTCCAACCTGTACCAGCTGCTCACATCACTCATCCATAAAGACACTAGTTCACAGGTAGCACAGCTACTTGAGTTCCCCCAAAGATGTTCTTTTTCCTCCATAGCTTTTGTTTAGTTTCTTCTGCCCTAATTTTGTAAGCCAGCATGATTTCTTTCAGGCTGTGTGTAGGTGAATGTAGACAAATTTTAGGGCATAGTGTGACAATAGTATTGTATTACTGTTTAATGTTTTTTCCTTTTTTTATTAGGCAAGAAAAAGTCATATTTCCCACGTTGTTCATGGGTAACTGAATTTGTTTGCTGTTCTCTTTCATTCTTAATCATGGTGTGTGGTGGAAGATGCATTCACATTAACAAACTGGGTTTACTAACTGCATGGGGCTGACTCTGCTTTAACCAGCTTCCAGCCCATGAGTGAACATGCAAGTTCTTGTTTGGTTTGACTGTGTACATTATTACTAGTTCAGCTGTGCAAACAAAAACAAGCGATTGGTAGTGGTCCCGGGGCGGTTGTGAATGGGCTGATGTACTCCTGTACAGGGTGCTGTAGAGAGGACGCCAGCAGTCTGGGGTGGGGGTCAGGGTCACTGCCAGGCTCTGGGACCACATTTGACTGCCTCCATGGGCCTGGGGTGCTTCCTGTTGCCCCAAGTCTTCTGTTTTCTCAGCACTGGTGATAGTGGATTCTTGCCGTATGGGGCCTCACCTCTGTGCTCATGCTTGTGTTCCTCAGGAAAGTGGAGTGGCAGCTGGGGACACGCGTGTAAAATCTGCCTTCCTTTTGAGGGACGGATGCTTCATTTGCAGAGCCTGGGCTGAGGACTGCAGCTGTGCTGGGCTTCCATTTCTCCTCCTAACTGGATGGGCGGGTCTGGAGGTGGCCTGTCTCCTCTCCTGAGCTAGCTGTAGCGCCTCTGTTCCTTTCTCTCCTGCCCTCTCAGGGGAACTGTTCTGCTCTGGCAGATTTAGTCCCCAGGCTTTATCTATATTGTGTTAATTTTACTGTCCTCCTGACCAGCTTCTAAACCCTTCTTTTAGTTCTTCTGTTGCCATTTACAACTGACCTTTATTCCTTGTCTTAGCAGGGTTTTCTATTTTTCAAACTCTTAAACTAGATTTTCATGGTAAGATCATGAAATTTCATAGCTTCTGGGACCCTTTTTACATAGATGATTCCCAGATCTGTATCTCCATCTTTGCCCATTCTTTCTCCGTTCGGTCCTGTGTTGTCCACTGGGACATTTCCCTTTGGCTTTTTTGCTGCTCCCTGAGACCAAATGTGGTGAGTATGGAGGTGTTTCTTCTCTCAGAAATCTTTTCTCATTGCACACTTTGCAGTTCCCTCAAGGGAGTTCACCAGACTGAGAATTCTCCCTCTGGGTTCAGCTTCCTTCTGGTCTTTTACTTACTACTTCTTGACTCAGAGAAGTCCTAGGGAGAACCCTGCTGGATTGTTGTTCTCTCTTCCACCCAACTTTCAAAGTCAGAATTCCCATTTCTAGCCACATAGGGAAGATACTTAAGATTCTTGGTTTCTTTTCATATTTTGGATTGCGTATTGTGTATTTTTCCTATTAGAGCTGACCTGCATTGGGAACACCAAGTTGGTTGCTCATGGAGCTTCTCGGACGTCCTTGGGTGGGAGGAGGCTGGGAAAGGATGCTGGCCTGGGTATGCGGAGGCAGGTTGTGAGCCCAGGTCCCCAGTGACAGGCTCACGGGGTGAGCTTGGTGAACAGTGGACCTTCTGTTTTTATTTCCTTGGCAGTATAACAGTGGAGATGAACTTGACGTTCTTTAAAAGTCCCTTGCACTTAAAAATGCAGAAAGCTCAGTTCTAAACCTACATGTGGGGCCATCCTCAAATTTGCTGCTTTTGCCTGCCCTGTGGAACAGGGGTTAGGTTCTTCTCGGTACCCAGCAGTGCTTCCTTCTGCCAAGTTTTGGGGGCTGTCTCTAGCCATGCCTGCTGCCGTGCTCTGACAGGCTGGAAATCTGATGGTCAGTATTTAGGGCTGAAGCTCTTTGAGAGGCTGCATAGTTCTTCCTGAGGTTCTAGGAGAGGCAGGCATCGGGGCTCGGGGACCAAGCAAACAAATGACAGACAAATGGCTGCTTCTGTGAGCACAACAATGGCATATAGAGTCTCTGTCCCCAGAAAAGAGGGACAGGCACTTAGTCTTGGGAGGATGGAGAGGGATGATTTCAAGTTTTCAAATGTGATGAAGCTCAAAAATCAGACCTCCTCAGCCCAAAGAGAGAAGAGAAAATTCTGAGTGTACATCACTGAGGTAGGGAGAGAGAACCCTTGTCAGAGCCCCTCCCATTGCTCTTGGCCTGTGTGGGAGGCTTGATTTCCAACTCAGAATCTACACTCAGGTTAGTTTCTTCAGATGTGAACTGTTTCTTCAGAGTAGTCAAGGGTCATTAGTCCAGTCTCTTTGCATGCCTATTTCTCCATGAGATTACCCACACCTCTGCAGTGTATGAAACCGTCATCTTGGTGGCGAATGTGTGTCTGTGTTTTGTTTCAGAGAATCTCTGTCCATGGGTGTATATATTCAACTTCCTGGGCCCCTCAGATGAGTAGGCCAGTATGGACAGTGGTGGGCATGTGTGGGGCAGTCCAGCCCCTTCTTGCAGTTGGCTGCATCTCCCAGGCTGTGAATGAGACCCATTTCCCTAGGAAGTTTTTCAGTACGGAACGGCTGCAGTGGCTTCCTGAGAGGGGTTCCAGGCCTTGCACGCACTCCCTCACGCCTTCCTGCAGCTGCACTGCCCGGTGGCTGGGGCGGGGCAGGGTCCTGGCTGCGGGCACTTGTGTGGGCGGGGCTGGTGTCTCCTGAGCCTGCAGAGAAGCGTCCCCATCTGGCTTGCTTGCTGAACCATCTAAAAAAGTTATTTTTCTCCCCCTTATTTAAGATATTCATGTACATTGTAGGAGATTTGGAAAACAAAAAAGTACAAAGTAATAGATAAAATTTACCCACAACTCAGAGGGAAGAAAAGTAACTACTGTTAAATTTTCCTTTTATGATATATGTGAGTGTGTGTGTATGAGTGCGCGCATCCTCACACATTGTAGATTTAGCTCTGTGGATAGCAATGTCTCGCTATATAAGGGTTATAGCCCAGAACGTATGCTGTTAATTTTTTTCTTCATATTGTTGAGCTTATCCAGTTTGGTAACCTGCTGCTTTTTCCACCTAGCCTTAATTGCATTTGGAATATTTCCCATGCTGTTAAGAACTCTGAAATGTATTTTTAAAGGCCGTGTAATGTTTCACTGGTTGTACCCTTTTTAGCTGGTCCCCTGCTGGTGGACATTTGACCTGCTCTGTTGGGAAGTGAGTCAGGGCTGCAGCCACCATGGCCAGTGTGACGAGGTTGCCGAGAAGAGTCATCCCATTGCTGTGGGACTGCAGGGTGCTCGATGCTGCGCTCTCCTTTGGGCCATCAGGATTCTCCTTGGGGCCAGGAAAAGGAATACTTGTAGAGAGCAGATGAATTATGCTGTGTGTCGAGTGATTTTAAATGACAGTCTCTTTCTCTTCCCCTTCCCTTCTCTGCTCTGGTCACCCCCACAGGGCAGTAAACGGCTTTGACCCGGCTCCTCCTCCTCCTGGTCTGGGCTCCTCGCGCCCGTCGTCAGCACCGGGTATGCTGCCGCTCAGTGTGTGAGTGCCCGGCCTCCAGATGGGGGCTCCTGCCCCCCTCCAAGCACCAGGACACCCACGCCTCACCCCTCGGTGCCTGGGCCCAGCTCGTGCCCCTCCGCCCGCCTCCCCACGGCTGGCAGAGGGCAGGCTGCATGCAGTGGCGGCTGCTGGGCCCGGTCCGGCCCCAGGACTCTGCGCGATATCAATACTGGCTATTTTCTCTTCTCGCCGTAGTGCCGTTGGTTTCACATGATTGCACTTTTGTGGGTCACAAGGTGATACATGCGTGTATTACTCGGTCACTGGATGCAGAAGTACCCATTCATCACAGCATCTCCTAGCCCCGCCCTGCTGTACCGATAGGATATAGTTGTGTTTAGGACATTGCAGATCTTCTAGAAGTTCTTCCCCAAATCAGGTCAACTTGTGGTCTCCTCCTGAGCTCTCAGCCAAGCGTCTCCAGTGCTGATGATCATGTGTTCCCCCCACCCCCCCCAGGTTGGGCCTGTGGATGGTGAAGAGTCAGGAAGGCCACTGAACTAGGGAGCATTTTCTGCACCTTCTGGTTTTACTTTCTCGGTTATCATTCCGTAGACTTGCCTCCCCGAGCAGCCACAAAGGCCCATGTGAGATAGCAGGAGCTTTGGCGCCTGGGTGCTCTCAGGGCTGGGCCCTGCCGTCTCCTCCTCCACTGCCTCAGACTTGGGGGAGGGGCTGGCAGCCGCCCCCTCGGCAGCTCTCTGGTCCTTCAGTGAAATGACATCTTCAGAGCGCTTTTGTTTTGTCTCCGGAGGGCCTGTCCCGTTGTGTCAGGGTTGCGTGGCCTGATTCCAGGGGCCGGCTGGTGCCAGCTCCGGGGGGCAGACTGACCATAAGTGGTCCTCCCTGTGCATCCTTTGATTACTCATGCTGCATTTACTGTTTACATTTGTTTTATTGTACATAGGTTTGTAAACATTATTGCCTAAGATATTTGTATATAACTTGGGCTTTGTAGCTTTTATTTATTCAGAACTCATATGGCATGTTAAAGACTTATGATGGTGTCCTACTCCGGGCAGCTGTATAGGATCATCATGTGGTTAAAAAAAAATACTTCCCTTCGAAAAAATCTTTTAATGTGGAAACAATAAATTTCACAGAAAAAAAAAAAAAAAGGATTGAGGTTGCTTTATTGGGTTTCTGCCAGGCTGTGAGAGAAGAGCCGGAATGGAAGCCAGGTTCCAAGGTCACTTCTGTTCTGCCACGGGACACAGGATGGACAGCAGCCACAGAACCAGGCATAGAAAATTCTTGTGCCCTTGTGATGTGTCTAATGTGCTGAGTGGATGTCTTCATGCTGATTTTTATCTTTTTTTAAAAAATTGAAATATGGTCCAATTACAGTATTGTGGTTCCCAGTTTTTAAGTTATATTCCATTAATAGTTACTGTAGAATACAGGCTGTATTCCCTGTTTTGTACAATACGTCCCTGTGGCTAATTTATTGCTCAGGATGACTTGGGTTCTGGTTTCTGCTCTTAGCTGTGATTTCTGGGAGCAGCCTGAGAATGGCCCTGGCCCTGTGTGGACCTCTGGGAGGAAGGGCCTGGACTTTGAAGGAGACGACTTGCTAAGTCCTGGAGTAACTGCAGTGGGTCCAGGAGACTGGTCCTCTTGTTGGGCTGCTTTTTACAAAACGTGCTGGTATTCTGGGATCAGAGATTACTTGGGTCTGGGCTTCTCTGCTCATCCCTTGATGGAACTTAAGGAACAAGTAAACTCTGGGGGTCTGTACAGCTGTGTCAGATTCTGAGCTCTGCTTACAACAAAGAGCATAAACAGAATCACTTTTGTCATTTTAAAACTATATGTAAATGAAAACTAAGTGATTCCAGTTTCTAAGTGAATAAACACTGAGGTGTAGGATACATTCAGATTTTTTTCTTCCGTCAGTTCGCCGGCAGGAATAGCTTCTCTGAGTTGTTCCTGGAGATTTTGTCATAAGCTGACCCACAAGAGATGCTCACTCTCGTGTGTGTGTGTGCTCTGCCCAGCCCTGCTGGCTGAGAATTGAGAACTCCAAGCCTCTCACCGACAGGCAGTCTCCCAGCTTCTCTCCCAGCCATCATGGAAGGGCTGGATGAGGTCAGAATTGTCAGACCTCCATCTCTGTGCAGGAGCCCCCAGATCTAAAGCACAACACATAGAGCTGCTCTAGTTAAAGCAAAGACGAGTTCTGGAGCTTGAATCCTTGTCCCTGGCTCCCCAGCGATGTCTCAGTTCCTCCCCATCTGTGGACTCCTGGGATCATCTCACCAGACGGCTCTGTCAGTTGTTATTCAGGCAACGGCTGGGAGTGGGGCCTATGTGTTCTCTGATGTCACCACTTTTGCTCTGGGTCCAGGAGAGCACAGGCCAGGTCCGTGAAAGCATGATGGAGTAGGCTGCCTGCTCACTTCACTCCCTTGAAGTTCTGGTTTTGTTACAACTGCAGCACCATTGGCATATGACCCCCTGAGGAAGCTGCTTGAATCCTTGGGCTTCTTTCAGCTTTCCAGGTCTTCCTCCACTTACAGTGGGACAATGTTCTGATAAATCCATTCATTGTAAATTGAAAATGCATTTACTACATCTAATCCCCTGACCGTCACAGCTTAGCCCTGTCCATCTTAAACATGCTCAGAACATTTGAATTAGCCTACAATTGGGCAAAATCATCTAATACAAAGTCTGATAATAAAGTGTTGACTGTTGTATATAATTGATTGAATACTGTACTGAAAGTGAAAAATGGTCATCTGGGTGCAGAACAGCTGTCGTCATCTATCATGTGGCTGACTGGGAATTGCCCTGCCAGTGCTGTGTGAGAGGATCACACCATGTATCGCTACCTGGGAGAAGATGAAAATCTAAAATTCAAAGTGTGGTTTCTATCAAATGTTTTGCTTTTGCATCATGGTGGAGTCAAAAAATCTTTAAGTCAGACCATTGTAAGTCAGTGACCGTTTGTATCTGGCTCACGATGCTGCTTTGTACACGTTCACATAGAGCCTTTGCTTCCCGGTCTGAAAGATCTGTGTATTGTTTGCCTGTCTATTTAATCTCCTCTGAGTGGGCCCTCCTCCTAGCGCTGCAGGATTGCCTGTGTGTGCAGCTCTCACTGAAACCTTCAGGAATGAGCCCTCCCCCGGGCTGGTTCCATGTGGTGGTCTCCCCGGCATGGGCGTGGAGAGGGTGAGCTTCCCGGTGGCCAAGGACAGCTTCTTGCCTCCAGGTATTTTCATCTCACTGCTCGTTCCCATCCCTTGCTCCTGAAGCTGTCGTCCTGCTAGGTGCCAGAGCTGGGTTGTGGAGTCACCAGTGAGGCGAGGGAGAGCTATATACTGTGACCCGGGAGCGGGATGAGCTGGTTTTTCCTCAGTTTACAGAAGGGAAAGCAAGCCCAGGGTTTAGGTGACTGGCCTGAGCTCACACAGCTGGTTCATGGGAAAGCCAGGTTTGGAAAGGGGCCCAGTGTCCTTTTCTGCTATGTTTACCACTTCATCAGACTGGAGGCTTCGCTGGTCTTGACTCTGACTTGTGTCTCAGGAGGTGAGCTGATTCTGAAACCTTGGAAATGATGCTTGAGGGGGCGGCAGCAGGAGCACAGTGGCTCATGGCTCATCCATGTGCTGCCTCTCCGTGTCAGTTGGTGTTGGCTTTGTTTCTCTCAGGCTGCGTTGGAGCTGCCATTAGCATCTTCTGAGAGCCACAGTGGAAGCTGGCACTTGTGGGGAAGGGGACATGAGGACATGATCTTGGGTGGAGCAGTGGCTTCAGAGACAGCCTGTAGCCAGGGAGTATCCAGCTTGGCGGCTGGTGGGAACAGGGCCCGAGGGGGAGGGGCCCAGGCTGTCAGTTGTCTGCATTGTTTGCGCAGAGGATGCTAAGATAAGTCTTTTCTATGTTTTTTGACTTCACCGGTTGTTTTTCTCTCTGTATCTGCCTCAAAATTTGAAGCAAATTGAGGGCACTAGCTTGGCCTTTAAAATATAAATGTGTTACTTGATTTTTTTTTTAAATGAGAGTGGAGGCAGGCGGCATCTTTGCAAATCATGTTCCTGTGACTTGGAGCATCTTATCTGAAAACTGGCCCCGTGGCTGTTAAAAATATATACGGTGATGTGTGTGTGTTAGTCGCTCAGTCATGTCCTACTTTTTGAGACCCATGGACTGTAGCCCACCAGGCTTTTCTGTCCGTGGAATTCTCTAGGCAAGAAGTACAGTAACCCTTAAAAATTTTTTTTATAATTTTATTTATTTTTGGCTGTGCTGGGTCTTTGTTGCTGCTCATGAACTTTTCTCTAGTTGGTGCGCAGGGCTACTCTTTATTGCGGTGCATGAGCTCTAAGGCGTGCAGGCTTCAGTGGTTGCGGCACGTGGCTCAGTAGTTGCAGCTCCCACACTTCTAGAGCACAGGCTCAGTAGTTGTGGTACATGGGCTTAGTTGCTCTGCAGCATGTGGGATCCTTCCAGATCAGAGAATGAACTTGTGTCTCTTCCATTGACGGGCAGAGCGTTTACCACCGAGCCGCCAGGGAAGCCCCTTTTTTTAATTTTAAGGAGGAAAAGTCTCTAGTAATACTAATGTAACAGGCTTCTTATGTAAGATAGCCCACATGAAGAGGAGGCCAGTTTGAAAACAGGATAAAACTTACGGTGTTGGTGTTCTGCACGTGGGGTAATGCTTTACTCTGCTGCCCGCCTGCACCCACAAGAGTTAATGTTTCCTGTCAGCTCTGAAGTCTTCATCAAGGGAAGCTGAACAGATGTTTCACTTGTTCACTTGTGGGGTGTTTTCAAGTTTTCTGCCCGTTAACATAGGGGAGATCCTGCCCGGATCATGGTTTGCAGGCGGAGGTCTGGGATAAGGGTGCTGGGCTGGCAGGCCTGGGCGGGTTTTCTGACACATGCCTGGATCAGCAGTGATGTCATGTGAGGCTCAGAGCCTGAATTACCCTCTGTAAGTTTTGAATCAATCTAACAATGTGATAAGCTGTAACAACTCGTCTGTGGTAGTAAGAACACAGTCAGTCTCAGTAGCACTAATACAAACGTCCACTGGTGGGGGAATGGCGTGGTTAGGATAACCGCTCAGCTGGACAAGTGACCACAGAGCCACTGACCTGTAAGTCATGCGCATCCATGCGTCAGTAAGAAAAGGACACAAAAGCGATGAACATGCAGTTGCAGCTTTCTGAAACAGAGGTGAAGTGAAAAGATGGACTAGTTTTACTCTGTGGATCCTAAATTTTCCTGTAAAGTGACCCAAATTTTGAAGTCACGAGACTGATTTTCTTTCACTGAAGACATATGCTAGGAGTTGTGAGATCTGAGTAAGTAGCACAAAGCAGGAGGCTCCCTGGACCTGCCAGGTGACTGGGCTGAGGCCTCCTTGGGGAAATTTTACCACGCAGATGCCCTTAGGTTCCACCCCAGAACTGCCTAGTGAGGAGAGTTCTGTATTTCATAGACGCTGAAGTGCCAGCAATTATAAAACACACCTTTATTTTGTAAAGCAGTAGGAAGAGGGTGCAGTTGTAACTATGAAAATGGTTATTAGTAAGACTTTGTATTTAAATCTGTGTTTGGCTGTGCTTTGTTGCTGCATGGGCTTTCTCCAGTTGTGGAGCGTCTCCAGTTGTGGAGCGTGGGCTTGCATGCGGTGGCTTGTTGCAGAGCACGGGCTCTAGAGCTCAGGTTTTTCAGTAGGGGCTTTGCTGCTCCGCAGAATTTGGAATCTTCCTGGATCAGGGATCAAAGCCATTGTCTCCTACATGGGCAGGTGGATTCTTATCCACTGAGCCGCTGGCAAAGCCCCAAGACTTTGTATTTATTTAAAGAGCCCTTCTAGACTTTATGCAGATTTTCATCATATCACACTTATTTAATTCATGTACAGAAAGGAAAATGTGAGACATACTCCTAGACTTCACATTGTAATTCCAATGTTCTGAATTGTGTCTTGACCCAAGTGGTCCTTGTCCATGTTTTCCTGAGCAATGTCATCCTCTGCGGCACGGTGAGCACTGGCCGTGCAGCTCTGCTCCGCTGCTGGCTCCAGAACATTCTTCTAAGCTGCTGATACTCTCACTACAAGATCTGGTGCTGGGCTTCTCACCAGGAGTCAGGCAGTGACAACCACATGACAGCTGCCACCTCCTGAAGGTGATTGTGGGGCGCCTGAGTTGACACACGTGCGAAAAGGAGCATTTCAGCTTCCATATGGTATGGTCCTTGACGGAGGCAGCACTCTGCTCAGATGTCCCAGTCAGATCCAGTGTTTAACCGTCCGATTATGTCACATTACATCTTGAGTAAGCTTCACGACATCCAGTTAGTGGGCATGGAATCTATTATTGGGCTTCTTTGAAAAAAATAAACAGGCCTCACTGCTGTAATGCATCAAACGTGAGTTTGTAGTCTTGGCTTAAGGCTTGGGGACATGATCATACTTGTACATGTGGTAGACAGATGCTGTAATTATGGTAATCATACTGTGTGTGTGTGGTACATGGATGCTGTAATTACGGTAATCATACTTTGTGCGTGTACATGGATGCTGTAATTACGGTAATCATACTTTCTACATGCAGTACACGGTGTTGTAATTAGGGTTAACATTCTTGGGAAACTGGTATTATCATGTCAATATACCTTTATTGATAAGTTTCGTATTACATTTCTGAAAAGGATTGTATGAGACATTTCACATGATTTGCTAGATTCCCAAAAGATGGTGGCTACACAAGGAAGTAGGCTGCCTGGTTGGTCCTGATGGTGCACAGATGCAGCATTTCAGCAAACGCGCAGAATTTGGGAAAGCTCTCGGGGCTGGGACTGGGAAACTTCTGTGGATGGGGACTCCCCTCAGGTCTCAGCCATGGGCTTCCCTCAGGCCTGCCTGCCTGAACAAGGGGGTGAGGAGCCATCGTGTCCACTTTCTAGATTCTAACCCATGGACTGTTGTGATTTTTTTTTTTTTTTTTTTTTAGGAATTGGTGGTTCCTAGAGTCTGAACTGTGGGCTCTTCCTGTCTTGATAAACATGTCTGTTGTCATAGCAACACTGGCTTCAGGAGGAAAGGGACATGAGTCAGTGATAACCAGAGCCATAGGGAAGGCTGGTTAAGAATTTGGTTTCCACATTTCATCTTAGTTGAGGTTTCCAGGGAGGGGGAAGGTTGGTGACAGAAAGGGTGCTTGTCTTCCTGATGTCAGCATGCATAGGCAGGCTGGGAACAGGTGTGTTATCTCTGCTAAAGAAGGAGAGTCTTCTAGAATGTCTGCATTCTAAGAGAGCTCATCTAGACTGCATTCCACAAAAGGCTAAGGCTTCTCCATACATTCTGGAACCCCTCCTCACATCGGACCATATGCCCGGGGCTGGGCGCTGGCCAGCTGCTTTGTCTTTGACATGCCCAGAACCCAGCTCCCAGCTATAGTTGCGTCTCATGAACAACCTGACTATGAAGCACTGGTTTGTTCAGTGAAGAAAGGTCCCGTCTAGCTAGCGTCTTGGTGGAATCACGAATTGGAATCTGTTCATGTAGGTCGTGTTTCTCCTGAACTGGCAAACAGTATGACGTGAACACCAGTTAAACCAGCTAGCAAGGAAAGGATTCTTTTTCAGAAAAGCCTCTGAATTCCACAAACCCTTGGACTGTGATACCAAAAGCAAGGGTGAGAACACACATGAGAGACGGTAAGTGCAACTCACCTTTTCTCCTGTGGTAGTGACAATTTTGAGAAAGGGAACACTTTAGCCCATTTTTCACATCCTCACAACTGCCAAGCAGCTTCAGTATGTACTTCAGACCACCAGAACCAGCCTAACCTGAGCATATTACCAGCCTAACTTGAGCATATTAAAAACCCCCAGCATGGCTACATGACTGTTCCCATAGATTTCTCTCCGGCCCATCCTACCTGGCCCACAGCTGCCCGTTGATTTCACTACCGAATCCTCCCAAAAGCATTTTTAACGTGCATCCTGCCTGAAAATAGCCTGAAACTTCTCAGGCCTCTTGAAATAGTCTAATCCAGTAATGGGCTTCACTGATTGGACACTGAAACAAACCCTCCTCGAGGCTTCATCCCACAGTCCTGGACCGCTCATCGGGAGAGCAGGACAGCCACCAGCCCGCCCAGCGAACTCACCTGTCACCTGACAGTTTCTGGGCGTGTGGTGCCCTCAGAACAAGCGGCCTGGCTATCAGCATGGTAAGTCTATGTAGCGTCCAGCCAGAACAGAAGGTGAGAAAACAGATTGCACATTCACATGATTATTCTTGTTTATTGAGGTCTGTTTATTCTCCACGGGTGCTTTTTCCTCCAAGTAAACAGAACAGGCGTAAATATCTATAATGAATAAATTTATTGTCTTACAAAAATCATTGTCTAGAAATATGGGAATACAAGAAAAGATATTTGCAGTCAGGTGTCTGGTGGTCAACAGCCAGTACAATTCATAAAGGGGGAAAAATCAAAGATTCCAAACCCACGTGACAAATTCTTCCCAACAGATGTTAAAGCNATAAATTTATTGTCTTACAAAAATCATTGTCTAGAAATATGGGAATACAAGAAAAGATATTTGCAGTCAGGTGTCTGGTGGTCAACAGCCAGTACAATTCATAAAGGGGGAAAAATCAAAGATTCCAAACCCACGTGACAAATTCTTCCCAACAGATGTTAAAGCTTTTAACCCAAAAGGTTTGTGTTTTCAAGCACATTGCAGAGGATCAAGGATTTATAATTAACACTGATTCATTGTCACTGAATGTTTATAATACCACTTTGACTAGAGAGGTACATGATATGAAGCACAGTCAAAACTTAATACATTAAATTGTTACAGAGGCAAATAATATATTTAACATTGTCTTAGTACTGTAGTGTCTAAGGCACTTTCTGTAATGTCAGTTTGATTAACTATCAACCCAAAACAGAACGCTAATGTTTACTGTAACACTGTCCCGAGGAGGTGGGGAGGGAGAAATGAAAAAGGAGTCATCCACTGGCATGTCAACATTCAGGCGGGTGGCCTCTGTTCCCGAGGTGCTGTCCCCCTCACTGACAGACTTGAACAAGTCTCGAACACAAAACCAATCTTCCCATTTTGGGCTCAAAGCAGCGGCTGAATTTGCAAGGTCAGCATGAGAGCCTGGCTGGCGAGGAAGGGTGTCCCCCTAGCTTCTGCTCTGGGGGGCCTGTGGCTGCGAGGAGCAGACCATCTAGAAGTCACTGTGATGGCTGCCCCGGGCCTCAGCTGCGTCGTGGCCACTGTCCTGTTGGCACAGAGCAGCTCCGGCCGAAGACAGTTCACGTGAAGAGATGCGGGGACCCCGCGACTTGAGGGAGAGGGGCACTGCAACCCCATGGATGCTGCTTCCCCCAACCCACCCCCCCATCTCACTGAAGCCCCTTTCACAGTTTGTGCACTGAAATAGTGTCAATCATCATCTGGAGGAAATGAGAGCTACAGGTGCAGTTTAGGTTCCACAGCGTTCTAAGGGACTTGATGTGGCTGTGGAGGCAGGGGCCACGTGAACACAGAACTAAGGTAGTTGTCTGTACGACAGAGCATGCAGAGCGATGGGGTGGCAACCGCTAGGTGGCCCCATGACCCAGCGACTGGCAGCGGGTCTGGAGTTAGTTTGAAAAAGGGTTCTCTTAACATGTATTATAAAATGGTCTCTTGGTGGGTATATGGAAAATAGATGCAATGATGAGGCGATCTGTTTAATATGTGTAGGTTTTGTGTATATATATATAAAAAGGGGAGCAATTGTACCTAAATCTGAAGCAGGAGCCGTGTGTAGGCCATGAGGCCTTAAGACACAGTTGATCTCTCAGGAAGGAGTCTCGCAGCTCGCCGGTTCCCCAGATCTGCAGGAGGCCCCGAGGTGGGGGTGCCGGTGACTTCCTGCATGTCCCGCAGTATTGCCTTTTCCAGCTTCCTTGGACTTACTCGGACTGCGGCGGCTGCGTCTCATTGATGTCACTGGTCTTACTTTCTGTGTCGTCGTCCGACAGCTCCAGGGACGCGCCCTCAATGTGCAGCTGGCGGCGGCCTGATCGGCTGGAGGAGAAGCTGATCGGGCCGCCTCGCCTGGAGGGAACAGAAAGCAGGTGCATGTGGCTGCCAAGTCATCCACCCACCTGAGGACTCAAACCACCCCCCCACCAACCCAGGACGCAGTCCCTGGGGTGGTGGGGAGATCAGAAGGGCTCTGTGCTTAGCCACCACTGCCACCTGCTGAGCATCGTCCTGGGGGCTGTGGTGGCTGGCCCTTGCTGTCCCTCCCAGACACAGTGAGGACAGCACCAGCGGCTCATCCCCGGCCAGGCGCTCCCCAAAGGGCAGATGGAGAGGAAATGCTCTGTGCAGGCTCTGCGGGCCTCCTAAGGTCTCTGCTGGTCTTTTTACAACCTTTATCAGTGTCAAAACCACTCTTAGCATACGAGAGCAGGGCAGACAGGCTCCAGCCCACAGGCTACACCTGTGCTAAGCTGTCCTTCTGGGGAGAAGCCTCGGCTCCCTGTGTCCTGGGGTGCGTCAAGTCTGCCGTGGAGAGGCTGCCCTGCCCACGAGGGACATGGACAGACTCCAGGGCTGGCACACAAGCCGTGCAAACACAGAGCCAGTGACTGACTGGCCTGTTGTTCCCCGCTCTCCAGACCACCAATGGTCATGAGTCCTGAACGGGTACATGCCAAGGAGGACCTCACACATGGCCAAGAAAACCAGTGTCTGGAGCCACTCACCTCAGCCGGTTCTTCAGGGTGCTGACCTCGCGGCTCAGGCCCTCGTTGGCCTCAGTGGCGTCGTCCAGTTCCCGCTGGAGTTTGCGCCGAGACGCGTTGGCACGTGTGGCTTCTTCCTCTGCTTCCTCCAGCTGCCGTTTGAGCTGCTTCATCCTGGCGCTGGCCTTCTCCATCTCGGGGAAGTTACAGGAACCGAGTCAGACCAAACCACTGATTCCAGATTCACATCGCTGTGTCCTGAATGTTTCAGCACAGGCCTCTGCCCCACTGGCCACACGTGTGTGCTCACCCCGGCCTGAGGCCTTTTGAACAGCCTGCCATTCTCTGCACAACCATGTCTACACAGCATATTAGGCTAAAGGAAACTTATAAACAATTGAAAACCAATTTTCATCCCTGAGTTTTCTACAGAAAAATGATATCTTCACATGAGTGATCTATGGAATAATGAAACTGCTACTGCTGCAAAACACAGAAGAGCCAGCAACACAGATAGTCTCCACCCCCAGGAGATGGTGCGTTCATTTGACACCTCCTTTCAACACGGGCATGTCAATTCTAAGTACCAAGCGACTCTGGAAAACCAAGTGAGAACTTGGCCTGCCACTAGCCCGCCCACTCCCGAGCCACAGAAACTGGCCAACACCGTGCTGGTCCAGTTCACACCCACCCAGAACTGCTCTCCGAGTTGCTAGGCCCTGGGATGGGGAGGGGAGGGTCTCGGCCAGAGGCAGTGGATCCTCGGGTCTCCCAGATGAGCAACACAGCCCCCCAGGCTGCAGCCAATAGATAGCTGACACGCCCTGACACTTAGGACACAGATGCCTGGACACAGACGAGGACAACCACTTGGGCCCCACGTGCAGTGCACTCGCTTTTTCTTCCCTTCCCACTACCTCCTGCATCTGCCCCTCCACCCAGCCAACATTCAGTTCAGTTTAGTCGTGTCCGACTCTTTGCGACCCCATGAACTGCAGCAGGCCAGGCCTCCCTGTCCATCACCAACTCCCGGAGTTCACTCAGACTCATGTCCATCGAGTCAGTGGTGCCATCCAGCCATCTCATCCTCTGTCAGCCCCTTCTCCTCCTGCCCCCAATCCCTCCCAGCATCAGAGTCTTTACCAATGTGTCAACTCTTATGACTGCCAACTACAACTTTTCTAGGCATTTAGAAGATGGTGGGTAAAACAGGCAGAAATCTCTGCACTCATGCAGTGTCTAGTGAAGGAAACATGGTAATTAGATCAGTTCAGGCTTCCCCACTTCAAGCCTTCCCCAACCCTTCTCAACATGTACTGTGGGGCAGGGCTACGTCCTAATCACCTCTGTATCCCCAGCACTCAGGAGTGACCAACAGGAACAAGAAACAGTATGTGTACTGGAGCACTAGAAGTAAGAGTTTTAAACAGCTCTTCCTAAGTCAGCGAGTCACATAGTAACATGGCTGGTGTTATATCTGTGTTCCTGTACAGCATTCAGGGTGGAAGACGTGTTCCCTTTACGTGCCTTCTCTCCTTACCTGTTCTTTATACTGGTCAGCATGGCGGCGTTCATCTTCAACCTGCATGAAGATTTCTTTCAGCTTCTTCTCGGTACGACGAACTAGTTTATTGGCGGCGGCTCTTTCCCTGTGAAAATGATCAACACGGTCATTTTCACAGTTCTTGCAATGAAAATATTTTAAGTCCTTTTTTCTATAAGATGACACACGTTGGAGTGCTTTCCAGGATGCTGTATCATCGTGATCAACATAGTCCAGAAACTTCTCCCTTCTGGTCTAACTGTGGATTGCCTTTAACGTAGTCTAATGCTGATAGGCAGAACACCTGCATTATTCCCTCACGTGTGGGTATTTATCACCTTAGTGATCTTCTGAAGATCAAAGGTCACTTACATTGAGTGTAGAGTTTTTGGAAATAAAAACCTTAGTTGGTTACTCTCATCACCTAACATTTTAGCCTGGAAAACAAAACAGTCAATGATTGTTTCAATTTAAAATTACTTTCCACTGACTTGGAGAAGGAAATGGCAACCAATCCCGTATTCTTGCCTGGAGAATCCCCTGGACAGAGAAGCCTGATGGGCTACAGTCCACGGGGTCGCAAAGAGTCGGGCACGACTGAGCGACCTCACTTACTCACTCACTTCCACTGACTAAGGTTCCCTGGAGGAGGGCAAGGCAGCCCACTCCAGTATTCTTACCTGGAGAATCCCACGGACACAGGAGCCTAGCAGGCTAGTCCATAGGGTTGCCAAGAGTCAGATATTACTGAAGAGACTTAGCACGTACTTACTAAGATGCTAGAGCAGCTGAACACTGAAACAACTCCCCCCACTTCAAGGCACCATGTTCTAGACAGGCCTCCGCTGTCCCACGTGAAGGAAGGAGAGTTCACTTACTTGGAGAACTCCACTGAAAACACAAAAGGGTCTTTTGTTCCTTCACAAATGTTATGCAAAAATGGATAGGATAGAGTCAGCTGAAAGGGCCAAGTCATGTCAATTACAACTAACAACAAACAAACCCTTAGCTATTACGTTTGAGAGCGGGGGGCAGGGGGACAAAGTTTCAGATGCTAGGCTGGGGAGGACTCTGGGCATAGACCCTGTGTTTCTGGGCCCCCAAGCTCCTCAATAAGAGGATGAATTTGAAAGTCTGCTCCAGCTCTGGCCATCTAAGATTCTATTCTAATAGATATGTAAATACCTGCCAAAAAGCTGCTTTGTGCAATTCCTCATAAATTTCAGAATGGTTTATGACACCAGAATGGAAACTGTTGAGCAATCCCTTCCTAAAGGAGAAAAAAACCTGTCTTTTTTGTTACATTGCATTTCTTCTTGGCCAACAAACTGTAGCATTTCATGTGATGCTGTGAACTTGGGCTCAGCCTTGGGCAGAGATGTAAACTATGGCACCAGCAAATCATGGGGCACAACAGCATGATTAGCCCTCAGCTGAGCCTGGGAAGAGCTGACAGGTGAGCGCATTGTTCCCTGAGGGCTCACACCAGCTTCTCCGGTTATATGTGCCCTTGTGATTCTTCCCCCAGCAACTAAGCTCCCCTAGGACAAGGGGCATTGGTATCATCTCTATAAACCTGGACCTGGTCTGTAGCAGAGATACTGTAAAAACCTTTTTTTGGCTTATAGCACTGAAAACCTCTTACTTGGCTTCCTGCTCAAGCTGCTCCTCCAGTTGCCCAATCTTGGCTTCTAGGGCAGAGATGGTGGCCTTGAACTTGGACTTGACAGCGCCCTCCAGCTCCTGGAGCTTGGCCTTCAACTCCTTGTTCTGCCGCTCCAGCTGCTGGCGCGCATTGTCGCTCTTCTGGGCAACACTGCGCTCGGCCGCCAGCTCAGTGTTCAGCGTGTCCACCTGAAGGGGAGATGGGTCAGTTGTGCAGGGGATGGCACGGTCCCTCCTGGGGTGAGGGGACATGGCAGGCCCACCTGCAGTGTGGTCTTGCGGAAGCGGTCGTTGAGCAGCTCCATGTTGCTCTGCTCCTCCTCCAGCTCCTCCTCTAGCTGTGCGATCCGAGCCTCCAGACGCCGCTTCTCATCCAGCAGTGCAGACCTGCGGCCGAGGCAGCAACACTCAGCACAGAGAACTCTGCAGGGCTTCTCCACCCACCGTGCTGCCACAGTGCTGCCATAAGCATTCTTAATTTTCCTCTTTCTCCTCCTCCCACCCCAATCTGCCCGGTCCTGTTGGTTTTGCTTCCAAACACGCTGCCCACTTCTCTCCATCCCCAGGCCTGTCACCTGGCCAGGCCCCGCTATCTTGCACCTGGATCGCTGTGTAGCCCTCCAGCTTTGCTCCACAGCCAGTGTCAGCTTTAAAAGTGCAAAAAGATCCTGATGCACTAGCTTCTCTAGTGCACCAAGATCCAAAGCCAGTTCCTCACCATGGCACACTAGAAAACGACCACGATGGATCCTTAGGAGAGCCATTAAATGGAGAAAGCAACCTTTTAATTGTTAAAAAACAAAAAAACAAAAAAAAAACCTAAAATCTGACTTTCAATGAAAGCTATGTCTAGGGAAAGAGACCTAACAAATGTGAAAGCGAAGCCCTGCACTGCAAGGCTGTGCAGCTCTGTGGAGGCCAGATAGGTTCTGAACGCCTTTCCTGCACACCTGTGTGGACGTGACTGGTACAGGGAGGTGTGACCTGGCAGGGCTTCAGTCAGTTGGCTGAGGCCCAGCATCTCATGCTCATCTCTCCAGACTTTGAATAGATGAGCAAACCAACCACTGACTCCCCAATGCCAGATGACCCCTGTAGCTGACTTAGTGCCTGTGAGGACCAGTGAGACACCCGCCCCTTCCCACCTGCTCAGGAGACTCACTTGCCGGAGGCGCTGTTGGCGATCTCGTCCGCCAGCTCATCTCTCTCCTGCTCAGCATGTCGGCGGGCTCGCTCGGATGAGGCAAGTTCCTGAGTGAGTTCAGATTGTCATGTAAGCTCTGGCTGCTAAGTTTCCTTAAATGTGAGGTCTGACAGTGCCTCTGGCTGCTGCCACCTTGCTTGAGGCACCAAGTGTGCTTCAGATTGTAAACAGATTTGAGAAATACACTATTCAACCTCTCTGTCTTTAGTCAGGTAGAACAATATCAAATGGGACCACTTTGCCCAAGTGAAGCAGTAAGATGGTCCAGCACCATATTAAAAATAGTCAGTGAGATTACATTGGCTACAGAAACACTGAAATGTATTTATCTGGTCTTAGAGAAATTCCAAGGGCAAATATCTGTTAAGCAAATAGATGAATAAACAAACACACAAACCTCCTGCAACTGAAGGATTTCTGCTTCCAGGCTTTTCAGTTTCTTCTCACTCTCTTTGGATTGAGCAAAAATCTCATCCCGGGATGCACGAGCTTCTTCTAACTCACGCTGGTAGTCCTTCATCTGAGCCTAAGCATAAGGAGGAGGAAAGTTTGGGGGTAGTGTTTATTCTTATTTAAACATAACTTCCCCCCCAGATTATAAAATATGAATTTATTATAAACATACAAGTATGTAGAAGTGATGAAAAAGAAAACATTCAAGTCAATATTCCTTATGAATATAGATGCAAAAATGCTCAACAAAATAGAAACCAACAAGATCCATCAACACATCCAAGTGGGATTTATCTGAGGAATTCAAGGCTGATTTGACATCCAACACAACTATGTGATCACGTCAATTGACACAAAAACAATCTAATACCTTTCCATATAAAAACACTCAATAAACCTTTGACAAAATTCAACATCCATTTATGATAAAAACCCTCCAGAAAGCAGGCAGAGAAGGAACATACCTCAACATAATAAAAGCCATATATGATAAACCCACAGCAAACATTACCCTCAATGGTGAAAAACTGAAAGCATTTCCCCTAAAGTCAGGAGAACAAGACAAGGATGCCCACTCTCACCACTACTATTCAACATAGTTTTGGAAGTTTTAGCCATAGCAACAAGAGAAGAAAAAGAAATAAAAGGAATCCAGATTGGAAAAGAAGAAGTAAAACTCACTGTTTGCAGATGACATGCTCCTCTACATAGAAAACCCTAAAGACTCCACCAGAAAATAACTGGAGTTAAATCAATGAATATAGTAAAGCTGCAGGATATAAAATTAATACACAGAAGTCCCTACATTCCTATACACTAACAATGAGAAAACAGAAATTAAGGAAACAATTCCATTCACCATTGCAATGAAAATAATAAAATACTTAGGAATAAATCTACCTAAAGAAATAAAAGACCTATATATAGAAAACTATAAAACACTGGTGAAAGAAATCAAAGATGACACAAATAGATGGAGAAATATACCATGTTCATCGATTGAAAGAATCAATATAGTGTAAATGAGTATACTACCCAAAGCAATCTATAGATTCAATGCAATCCCTATCAAGCTACCAATGGTATTTTTCAGAGAACTAGAACAAATAATTTCACAATTTGTATGGAAATACAAAAAAAACTCAAATAGCCAAAGCAATCTTGAGAAAGAAGAATGGAACTGGAAGAATCAACCTGCCTGACTTCAGGCTATACTACAAAACCACACTCATCAAGACAGGATGGTACTGGCACAAAGAACTAGAACAAATAATTTCACAATTTGTATGGAAATACAAAAAAAACTCGAATAGCCAAAGCAATCTTGAGAAAGAAGAATGGAACTGGAAGAATCAACCTGCCTGACTTCAGGCTATACTACAAAGCCACAGTCATCAAGACAGTATGGTACTGGCACAAAGACAGAAACATAGATCAATGGAACAAAGTAGAAAGCCCAGAGATAAATCCACACACCTATGGACACCGTATTTTTGACAAAGGAGGCAAGAATATACAATGGAGAAAAGGCAATCTCTTTAACAAGTGGTGCTGAGAAAACTGGTCAACCACTTTTAAAAGAATGAAACTAGAACACTTTCTAATACCATACACAAAAATAAAATGGATTAAAGATCTAAATGTAAGACCAGAAACTATAAAACTCCTAGAGGAAAACATGGGCAAACCACTCTGATGTAAATCATAGCAGGATCCTCTATGACCCACCTCCCAGAGTAATGGAAATAAACAAAAATGAACAAATGGGACCTAATTAAACTCAAAAGCTTTTGCAAAACAAAGGTAACTATAAGTAAGGTGAAAAGACAGCCTTCAGAATGGGAGAAAATAATAGCAAATGAAGCAACTGACAGTCTCAGAAACATACAAATAACTCCTGCAGCTCAATTCCAAAAAAATAAGCGACCCAATCAAAAAATGGGCCAAAGAACTAAACAGATATTTCTCCAAAGAAGACATACAGATGGCTAACAAACACATGAAAAGAGGCTCAACATCACTCATTATCAGAGAAATGCAAATCAAAACCACAATGAGGTACCATCTCACACCAGTCAGAATGGCTGCTAGCAAAAAGTCTACAAACAGTAAATGCTGGAGAGGGTGTGGAGAAAAAGGAACCCTCTTACACTGTTGGTGGGAATGCAAACTAGTACAGTCACTATGGAGGACACTGTAGAGATTCCTTAAAACACTGGCAATATAACTGCCATACGACCCAGCAATCCCACTACTGGGCATACAAACCGAGGAAACCAGAATTGAAAGAGACGTGGACCACAACGTTCATTGCAGCACTGTTTACAATAGTCAGGACATGGAAGCAACTTTGATGTCCATCGGCAGACGGATGGATAAGAAAGGTATGGTACATATACACAATGGAATATTACTCAGCTATTAAAAAGAATGCATTTGAATCAGTTCTAATGAGGTGGATGAAAATGGAGCCTACAAAGCAAAGTAAGTCAGAAAGAAAAACACCAATATATTAACGCATATATATGGAATTTAGAAAGATGGTAATGATGACCCTATATGTGAGACAGCAAAAGAGACACAGATGTAAAGAACAGACTTTTGGACTCTGTGGGAGAAGGCGAGGGTTGGGTAATTTGAGAGAATAGCATTGAAACATGTATATTATCATATATGAGACAGATCACCAGTCCAAGTTCGATGCATGAAACAGGGTGCTCAGGGCTGGTGCACTGGGATAACCCTGAGGGATGGAATGGGGAGGGAGGGTCTCAGGATGGGGAACACATGTACACCCATGGCTGATTCATGTGAATGTATGGCAAAAAAATCACCACAATATTGTAATTAGCCTCCAGTTAAATTTCAAAAAAATTTTTTAAAAAAGAACAAAATAAATGAAAACAATAAAATAAAAACACTCAGTGAACCAAAGGCAACTTCCTCAACCCTGATAAAGGGAATCAATGAAATGAAAAACTAATATCATACTTAATGGTCAAAGACTGAATGCTTTTCCCTACAATAAGCAATGAGACAGGGATGTTTTTGCCCTTGCTATTTCTGTATAACAATGTAATGGATAACATACATTGTAATGTATAACAATGTAATGCTAGTCAAAGCATTTAGGCCAAGACAGGGAAATAAAAGATACCCAGATTGAAAAAGAAGAAATAAAACTTAGCTCAATTTGCTAATGAAAAAATATAGAAAATCTTAAGGAGTCCATTAAAAAAAATGTTACAACTAATAAAGTTCATTGAGGCTGCAGCATACAGGATCAATCAGTAGAGTTAGTTCTCCATACCTGAGCTACACACCCATGGATTCAACCAACAGTGGATCAAAAATATTCAGGGGAAAAACATTCTCAGAAAATTTCAAAAAGCAAAACTTGAATTTGCCACGGGCAACCATTACCTTGTATCAGGTTGTAAACTAGAGATGATTTAAAGTATACGAGAAGATGTTCACAGGTTTTATGCAAGTAATACACCATTTTATATCAGGGACTTAAGCATCGTTGGATTTTGGTATCCATGGGGGTGGAGGGGTTGGTCCTAGAACCAATCCCTCTGGGACACTGAGGGACAACTGTACAAAAATAATTGAAATTCAATACACTAACTATAAACACTAAATATTAACAGAGCAGCTACACTTAGCATCAAAAGGGTAAAATGTAGCTAATGTATAAGACTTGTACACCAAAAACTAAAATAAAGCATCATAGAAAAAAATGAAATAGCTAAATGGGCTGACAGCCATGTTCATGGACCATGTTCGTGGAAAACTCAGTACCTTTGTGAGGATGGTAATACTCTCCAAATTGATCTACCGAGTCTACGTAAAATAAGAATCCAAGCTGGCTTAGGGGAGGCGGGGGCAGAAACTGACAAGCTGATCCTAGATGGAACTGCAAGGAGCCCAGAACAGCAGTTATGAAAAAGAAAGTTGGAGAAGCCATACTTCCCAAGTGCAAACCCTTAAGCCACGGTAATCAAGACTCTGTGGTCCTGGCAGGACAGACATAGAGATCAAGGAGAGTCCAGAAATAGACACAGGTCTGTGGTCAGCTGATTTCTGACAAGAGGGCCAAGATAATTTCAATGGGGAAAATCTTTTTAACAAATGGTGCTGGGACAATTGAATATCCATATCCCAAAGAATGAAATTTGGTTCATATATCAAACTACATAATAAAAATTGAAATGGATTTAGAAACAGCCAGAAGTATAAAACTCTTCAGTCATATGTGACTCTGTGACCCCATGGACTGCATAAAACTCTTAGGAGAAAACACAGGACTAAATCTTCAGGACCCTGGATTAGGTAGTGGCTTCATAAATAGTACAAACAGAAGAAACAAAAGAAAAAATAATCTGAACTCCATCAAAATAAAAAACTTGCACTGTAAAACAGTACCACTGAGGGAGTGAATAGATAATCCAGAGAATGGAAGATGCAGAATCACCAAGGCCAAAAGAATGGAAAATTTCTCAAGCTTTTGTCTTTCCCTCTAGAGAAGTGTGTCCCTGTACGAGACAGTGCATCACATCCTGCCAATACAGCCAGTTACTACAGAAATCACTTTGTCACTGTGACAGTGAAAACCAGCATGCTGAGTAACTAAAGCGATGCTGACTGGACAGAAAGGCGCAGCTGGAGGAGGAGCAACACGGAGCTGCAACGACTGCTTCTGCAGACCACGCTGCAGGTGGGCCTGCCATGTCCCCCCTAACCGCAGAAGCGGCTCACGGCCCTGGTCGACAAAGTCGACACCACCTACTCTCAGTGGGTGCCTGTGTGTTTAGTTGACCACGAGATGTTATTCAGAGCCCTAAGAGCTTGTCCTTTAGTGAGTGCCCATGTGGCAACTCTACCTCACTCAATCCAAATGGGGCCAAACCCACCCAGTAGACAGACGCGGAGCTATACACGTACCATCTTTATGGCCTGTGGCCCCAGCCTACAGCTGAGGATGATAGCGGCCCTGTGCCTTGCAGCGTGACGTGGCAACACTGAGCCCGCCAGCATGATGGTGGCTGGATGCTGCCCAGAGCCTTCTCTCCCGCATCACGGGCCATGTGCTCGGTGGTCTCAGCAGAGCCTGATGACCCCACCATCACACCCTGATGGCCGGTGGCACTCACCTGGAGTTTGCGGAGCTGCTTGATCACTTCATCCCTTGCTTTGTTAGCTGCCTCGATTTGAGCCTCCAGGTCCTTCAGGTCTATTTCCATTTTCTTCTTCGAGGCAACAGCCAGGGCCCGCTGTTTCCGCTCATCCTCCAGCTCTGCCTCAAGCTCCCGCACCTGACAGGCAGTGTCAGGATACATCAGTCAGACCCGGTATCCGCACACACAGAACAGGCCCGTAGGGGCTCGGCTTACTCAGGAGGGGGCCTCTCTGCCTCCAAGCAATTATTATTAGCAGCTGAATTTGTACATAGAGATCTATAAACATCTCCACCTGGTACAAATCCTTTCCACTGACTGACTGACTGTGGCGAGAGTGTGTAAGGAGGCAGAACCCCTGATCTCAAGCTCCTAGTCCAGGTGATGCAACAAGATTGGAAGGCACGAGACAAGCTCTTAGGGAAGCTCCCCCCTTGCCCAGCACGGGGATACCCCAGCCCCAGCAGAGGGGCCCATGTGTCAACCACATGGGCAAACAGCTTGGACGCACTCCCTCCAGCCCCAGTCAGCCCTTCAGATGATGGATGCTCTCTGCTAATAAGCTGATTCAGAATTCCCAACTCACAGAAACTCATTTAATGTGTGCTGTTTTAAGTTGCTAAGCTTGAGCTAATCTGTTATCTGGCTAATAAAATATTAGTGGACCAAAAATAAGAAAGTGTCCCAGATCCAAGACTTGATACCATGAACTCCAAGGGAATGTTAAAGTGAAAGTCGCTCAGTTATGTCTGAGACTTTTCAACCCCATGGACTATACAGTCCATGGAATTCTCCAGGCCAAAATACTGGAGTGGGTAGCCTTTCCCTTCTCCAGGGGATCCTCCCAACCCAGGGATCAAACCCAGGTCTCCTGCATTGCAGGTGGATTCTTCCAGCTGAGCTATCAGGGAAGCCCTTGGGAATGTTCCCCTTTAAAATTTTAAATTAGAAGTTTAAATGCACTCAGAAAAGTATATAAATTGTTAAGTGCTCAAGCAATGTTTTCAAATAACAAAAATGTAAATACATAGAGTTTTCCCTTTAAAGTGTGGTTTAAAGAGGACATGCACTGTGACCTTCAGAATATTCTGAATCACCCTGTCAGGTATGTACTGATTTTTCCCTTTATTGACACTCGTAAGACTCCCAGAACTTGAACCTGACTACATGTCCCTGGACAGCCCACTGGGTTTTAAGTAGTAGTGATAATCTGAGAAATAGAAAATCAAAACTGATTACATTCTATTTTAAAGATAAAGTTATATGACCCAATAAATTTCCTCCAGCTACTATGTTCCAAAGCCAATATCACTGGCCAAAAACTGGTCCTTGAGCACAAACAAGGGCCCGTTCTGGGGGCCACACCTCTAAGATCTACCTGTTTAATGAGCAGCCGCTTCTTTTCCTCATTCTGCTCATCCCTGGTCTGCAAGTCTCTCTCAAACTGGGCCTTCATTGCTTGCATGTTGACCTCTAGGCGAAGCTTGGCATCTTCTGTAGCCTGGAGCTCATCTTCCAGCTCCTCCAGTTGGGTCCTCATTTCCTCCACCTGCTGCTCTAGGGCCCGTTTGGATTTCTCAAGCTCATGAACCTAGACCACAGGAAGAAGCACAGGTATGACCCTTGGAGGGACATGCATGGACAGTAGTTCCTGTTATATAGCCAACCCCCAACCAGGCATCCCCCGACCCTGACCCAGCCGCTGCACCAGTCATCTCAGAGAGCACCATCTGAATGACAGGCCTGACATCATGCACATGTGTTCTACCATGGATCATGCAGCCGAGAGATCTCTAAAAGCTGATGATCAGTCAAAGAGCATGGTGTCAGGGCAATGGCCTGTTGATTGGCCACTGGCCTGCGGTCTCACAGCACCTCCCTCTTGCCGTGGTGAAGATCATTTGTTTTGAAAATGCACATGTGCAGACTTTTAAATATGAAGGTGTGTGAGTCCTAGGAAGTAGGGTACGGCGGGAAAGAGGTCTGACCTTTCTCTGGACAGAGATCCCCACCATGCACACATTTACTAAGTTCTCTGTGCCCAGCACTGTGCTGGGTGCTCCCCGTCATGTTCCCTTTGATCTCAGAGACAACACTCAGGCAGGCATGTGCAGGCGTTATTATTATGTGTCCCTTTGGAGTTCATGGCCATGTTGGTTCTCCTGAGGACAGAGGACGCCTTAGGACATGAGGAGGCCTGTGTCTCTTAGTGCCTGGCACTTCACAGGCACAGAGGACATGTTTTTTGAAAGAATGTGTGACTATCGTTTACCAACAAGGAACAAGAAGATGGGCTCAGTGCTGGAATTTCCTCTCTGCACTTTACTATGTAATCCTGGCCATTTCTATGCTAGGGGGCTCTTGTCTACTGGGCTGTAGAAGATTCAGCAGGAAGGGCACTCCCACACCCTCATTATATGGCCAAACAGCCCGTGTCCCAGGAAAATGAGATTTTATTTTTAGAGAGGACTGTGTTTTTCAGAGCACATCTGTAGCAGCTTCATGAAATAGCTAAGTATCATGTCCATTGGACACAAGCGGAAATGTGGAGAGGCTGAATGGAGCTGGGGGAGAGTCAAACCCTGAACCTGTTCTGACCTCCAGGCCTGGGTCCCCATCGCTCTCCTCAAACCTGACACTAAGGGAGGGATACAGGGAGAATAAACATCACGGCGGCATTGGGGAAGGCGTGTGCAACTGGGGGGGTAAGGGGTCCCCTGGCTCCTCTCCAGGTTCCCCACTCTGTGCGGGAGACAGACCCCAATGCCCTCAATCTGAGGCAACTTCAGATACTTGGGTTTGATAACCATCCATGAAACACTCCATTCACAAGGCCCCCGTGAGGATGCAGGTTACGGTGGGGAGGGTCTGTGAAAACCACACGAATGCCCTGCCTGGCTTTGGCGCAGGTAATCGGGAACAGACAGGAGAAAACCTGACAGCTCATCCCAGGAGACCCTGACCTGATGGGCTGAGACCACCTCGTCCATGTCGCTCTTGGATGGCCCTTCTTGAGCCACTGCCCCTGCATGCCTGGGCCCTGGCACTCACGTTCTTGCCCACGTCGTCCTTGGAGCTCATGAGGTCCTCCATGTCCGCCCGCAGCTGCTTGTTCTGTCGCTCAGCCTCCTCCCTGGCCTCCAGGGCCTCCTCCAGGGCGCGGGCCAGGGACAGGGCTTTGGTCTCCTTCTCTCGGGCCTCTGCCTCTGCCCGGTCACGCTCTTCTGCGTAGCGGGCAGAGATGTTCTTCTCTTCCGCTAATAGCTACATGGGATGGCGTCAGGAAACAGTAAAGATCAATGTTGGAGTTCTCTCATTTGCTGCATGTCTGACTTACAGTGGAGAATACCACTAGATCATGGGTCTTCTCCTATTTCCTCCTTTATACTGGACTTTTTCCAGTTTTGCTACAAATACACCTTGTTTTAAATAAGGGATTATTTCAAACCCAAATGATGAAAGTGAGGGCTGTGCCAGGAGGAAACGTGGGGTGCTGGCCTTGGAGCCTGGGGTTGGGAGTGTGGGCCCCACCTGGTCAAACTTCTTCTGCTTCTTCTCCAAGTTGGAGACGATCTGGCGCTGGTGGTCCAGGTCTACCAGCAGGTCATCCAGCTCCTGCTGCAGGCGCGTCTTGGTCTTCTCCAGCTTGTCATAGGCCAGGGCCTTCTCCTCCAGGCGCTGGCTCAGCACCTCCACATCCTTGAGGAGCTTCTTCTTGGCTTCTTCCAAACTTTCAATTGTCCCCAGGTCATCATCTACTTTCTTCTTGGTATCCGCCAACTAAAGGAAAAAAGATCAACATTAAGAACTCACCTGGATTCCACATTTGAGGAAAAAAGGTAAAACTTGTTTTCATTATCTTCTGAGGAGAATAAAACAAATCAATACTTTGTGACTCTGAGCAAATGAATCTTAGACCATAAACTTCTTCACTAATCATATCTACACACAGTGAATGGACTGGAACCTTACATCTCCCAGCATTGTAACAAGCATAGGGTTAGTGTGTGATGAGGCTGAAGAAAACACACTTAAGGGGTTTCACTTAGGACAAGGCCCACTTAACTGTCCCAAATGGAGCTGGAACCACCCAGCAGGACAGGGACATCACACACACATGGAGGCCTACAGTCCCCATGGGCTCACGCACCTGGGCCTGCAGGGCCTGCAGCTGCTTCTCCAGGCTCCTCCTGGCCTCCTCCTCTTCCTCCTGCTGCTCCTGGAGGCTGCTCCTCTCCTCCTCCAGCTGCCGGATCCGACTGCTAAGATTCAGTTTCTGGCGTGTCTCCTCCTGAAGAAGCTCCTGTTCATTTTGATAGAAGGTCAGTACTCAGGTTACAGTCATTACCCAAACCACCATGTCCTTGTTAAAAAAAACGATGAGGAATACCCAGTGATAATAACAAGTGATTTTAAAACATATGTGATCATTTAAACAGCGCCCTTAATACAAGACTGCTTTAAACTTGTTCACTAGGGAATACCTTGGTGGTCCAGTGGTTAGGATTCTGAGCTTTGTCACTGTCCAGGGCATGGGTTCCATCTGTGGTTGGGGAACTAAGATCCCCAAAACCGAGTGGTGGCCAAAAAAACCCACCACAAAATCAATCCTGTTCCCAAGCAATGGCACCACCACCCCCAGGGGCCAGGGGCCAGGGACCTGCAAGCTTCCCTTTCCCACATCCTTCATCACTTCTTGAATCCCTTCCTGTTGCTCTCAGGTCAGTGGAATGGGTCAAAAACCCTAAGAAAACCATCTTATTTAACATGGCTAGCAATGCAAGAGTGTACAACAGGACCACGGCCTGGTGAACTGCACCCCAGGCAGCGCCCAAGTGGCTGGCCAAAGCCCCTTCTCAGGCGCCCACACAACCTACAAAGGAAACACAGGCTCTAGATATGAGCTCAGAGGAGGGCTCTTGAGCAGCAAGGCTTGTGGTATAAGATAGTTGAAAATAAAACAGGAAATCAGAAAGAGGTGATAAGAGGCCAGTTCTGGGACGAGCGTGTTTCACCAGCTCACAGATGATAGAAACAGGAGACTTATGATGAACACCCTCCCCACCCCTAGAATACCTGTGTGTCTTGGAGCTGAGACTCCAGACCAGCTGCATCCTTAGCAAATTTAATACCCTTCTTCTCTGCTTCTTCTAGAAGAGTTGAGACATTATCCAATTCATTCTGCAAGGAGGAATAAAAGATCAGACTACCTTCAACAGCAGTCAGACAGAAAAGAGTGGTGACTCTGCTATGGAAAAACTGCATCTTTTTGACCAGCGCAATAGTGTCCACAGTCACGTGAGCAAAGGGACGGCACGCGGAAGACGCAGCAGTCTTGGCCACAGGGGGTGGGGAAGGCTCTGGGCTGCCTGCCTGCAGCTCTCTCCCTGAGAACTGCCAGCTGAGTCCCAGAGGCAGCCGAGCTAGTCACGTCCTCATCTACCAGACTCATCTGGGGGTGATGTGAGCTTTAAAAGTGGGAGAACCAACACAAGGAGCCTAATGTGTGCTGGGGGCTGCCTGTGTGCCCCTGAATGTCAGTCCCTGCCCGACACTGAGGGTGATGTCTGGGAATGGTTTCCCAGGCCTACCTGTAACTTATTGGCTTTCTCAGCCAGCTCCACCCTGAGTCTGTCTCCCTCTGAGACCTTGGCGTGGAGCTCCTGGACCTGGGCGTCCAGCTTCTTCCTCTTGTGCTCGGACTCAGCCTTGACCTGCTGCAGCACCTTTACCTCGCACGCCAGCTCCTTGTTGTCTGTCTCCAGGCCCTGTTTGTTCTTTTCCAGATTTGCTTTGAACTAGGAGGGGGGAGGAAAAACAGTTCACTAGCAGTTTTATAATGAAGGCCACAGAGAGCGCTGCTCTGGTGTCTGGAGAACTGTGCTGACACTGAGTGAGCCTGCAGTCCACATCTGTTGAATGAATGAATGAAAACACTTGTTCTGAGTGTGAAGATGTCTGTTGCAGGAACATACCACTCAGGACAGCAGATACAGATATGGGGGAGGGTGGGGGGCACTTCTGGAAGCCAGCCCGAGACACGGAAGCGGGAACAATGAACAAAGGCGACACCCTGTGTGGTGCCTGGGACAGATGAGAGGTTGGGGGATGGGGGCGGGGGAGGCACCAGGTGAGCAAGGGCAGGACACCAACTGTTGGAGGTTTTGCACTAAGTCAGCAGGAGAAGCAGGCGTCAGTGAGGAGACACTCAGAGGACCAGGCCTGGAGGCCTGGAGAGCTGACCCACCCAGCTCAGGGGTGCCCGGCTCTCCCAGGCCAGCGGTGTGCTTTCAGAGCCCCGCCGCTGCCGTGCCCCGCGGCCCCTACCCTCTTGGCCTGCTCCAGCTGCTCCGACAGCTCCTCCAGGGCGGTCGCGTGCCTCTGCCTCATGTCCTGGACCTGTGCCTCGTGGCTCTTCGTCTCCTCCTCGAGCGCCTTCTTCAGCTCCGCCACTTCCTGTTCGCGTTTTGTGCTGTAGACATTGAATTAGCTCAGAATTAGTCAAACGACTAAATCACAGTTCTGCTTTTGTCCGAAACACGAGTGGGTTCCTCTGGCTATCTCACATGACGTTCTCCAGCAGGCTGGCATGTCCATCACTGTGAGCAGCTTTCTCTAGAATTGGGGCTTTCTGGTCACCCCTCCCCACGCGCCCTGTGTCGTCCACCCGCACGCCTGTGCTCCTACCATAGGCTGGATGGAGGTGCGGTTACTGCTCCACCTGCCGTTGTCTCCAGGAGGGAGAGGGGCTGCTGGACGGAAGACATGCCCGGCCCCCGCTCACCGCAGTTCCTGCTGGGCCGCCGTGGTGTCCAGCGTGTCCTCCAGCTCCGTCTTGAGTGCCTCCAGCTCCTCACTCAAGTCCCTCTTCTGCTTCTCTGCTTTGTTCCGCGAAGCCTTCTCAGATTCAAAGTCCTCCTGCAGCTCAGCGATCTGGGCCTGCAGCTCTCGCACAACTTTGAGCGCATTGTTCTTGTGCAGCGTCTCGTCGTCACCCCTGCGCAGGACACCCGGGCACGGGAGGCACTCAGAGCCGGCGCCCGGGGACTCCTCCCATAGGGGCCCCATCACACAGCCCTCCACCCTGTCATGGCCCGGGCAGGGGTGGCTGCACCCAGGAGCTGCTCAAGGGCCCAGAGCTGCTAATGGGATGGGGCTCAGGCCCTGTCCAAAGGGCTCATGGGCATGAAAAGGTAGGACCTTTTCACTTTAATGATTATAGTATTTAAAAATTCCCTCAAGCAAAATGTTCCTCTAATTAAGCAGAGCCACCACCTTCATTCCCTCCACCCTATGCTTCTCGTTCCTCTGGTGCACCTTTCTGCTCACATGCGGGGTTCAGTGTAGATGGAGTTCTGACTGGGGGAGGTGGGACGCTGATGCATTACGGGGGTGGAGAACTGTAGTTCTGGGTTCTAAGCTGTCACCTACTAAGGGGCCAGAGACCAACAGCAATTGCAGAGAATTTCTAAGATTTTCCTGATCATAATAAACAGCCAAATATTAATAGTTATCTTGATAAAGAAATGAAGTATCAGGTATAACTATATGACTTCTATTCTATAAGTGAATGGTTAAGGACTGAACAGCAAACCATGCTAGATGCAGGAGGGAGGGATTTAATTCCTGAAAAGTGATTTCCTCCAAACTTGTAAAACATATTGTTTTACAAGTTATAATGTACAGAAACCAGAATATTTGATATGGTTAAAACCATTTGATCTGGTGTGGATTTCCAAGGATTTCATGATAATGACTCATGATTTGTGAATATAAATACCAAGAAAGGCTGATGAGCTTTTCTGGCTGCCTTGACACAAAGGCTCCAAGTTCCCCAGAGGTCCTCATGTCACCCTAACAGCCAGGAAGCCGCGCGTCTAATGCACACCTGGCCAGAGCGCCCTGCAGCTCCTCCTCTTTCTTGGCCACCTGGATCTTAAGCTCGTCGATCTGCGCCTGGAGCTCGGCGATCTGGTCTTGCAGGTCCGTGGTCTCCCCGTCTAGTTTCCTTTTGGCCTTCTCCAGCTCCTGGCGCGTCTTCTCCTCCTTCTTTAAGCGCTCTTAGGGCAAGGTACAAGAAGCTCTTCAACAAACTGAAAATCACTCCATAGGGACACATTCAAAATATAGACTGGTTAAAGTCGAAAACAAGTCACTGTATTCTAAAGCCTGTTGCTGCCTTAGTATCATCTGTGAGTAAGAATGGTTTATGGGAAGAATCTCATGCTGAGAATGAGGACAACAAAATCCCAAATATTTTCTAGAAACCACTTATTTCCTCCAGTTATAAAAGATTTGAGGACAGCAGGGTGATTGGAGCTACACTCTTCCTCCCTCAGACACCTGTGGGCAGCTGGTCAAAGGGAGGGTTTTCTGTGCTCCTTCTAACTTCCACCCTGATGTTTCTTTTGCAGAAGGCAATGATTCAGACTTTGCAAAAACTTACAGCATTTCCTGACATGACTTGGGTCATCAGAGTGAGACACTGCCAGTCTCCACATACTCTGTCTCTGCCCATTTCTGTGTCTTTAGTTGTCCCTTTGTGAAGTGAGAACCAGGCACCTTAACACAGCGTTTAAACACATTCAAGTTCAACAGCCTTCATGGCTCCAACTTGGCTTAGATCCCAACTGTGTCCACCAAAGGGCAGTGTGTGTTACCACAGAAACTGGCTTTAAAAAGTGAAAGTTTAAAGACAATTTAGTGCCTTTCCATCGTAAGTATTAGTATTTGGTGACTAGGCAAATGACAATCCCAGGTAAGAGGCCTGGTCCAGTAAACCCAAACTGATGAGCAGTCCTCATGTACATTTACTACTACGCCAGGTTCTGCTATAAGTTGTCTGGGCTTCCCTGATAGCTCAGTTGGTGAAGAATCCATCTGCAGTGCAGGAGACCCCAGTTTGATTCCTGCCTCAGGAAGATGGAGAAGGGATAAGCTACCCACTCTAATATTCTTGGGCTTCCCTGGTGGCTCCACTGGTAAAGAATCCACCCACAATGTGGGAGACCTGGGTTGGGAAGATCCCCGGGAGAAGGGAAAGGCCCACTCCAGTATTCTGGCCTGGAGAATTCCATGGACAGTATAGTCCATGGGGTCACAGAGTCAGACACCACTGAGCAACTTTCACTTCACTGATGTAAGTAAAATCTTAAAGGCTAACACGTCGTAGTCCTACAGTTTCTCTAACCCTCAAACACTAACCTNCTCCAGTATTCTGGCCTGGAGAATTCCATGGACAGTATAGTCCATGGGGTCACAGAGTCAGACACCACTGAGCAACTTTCACTTCACTGATGTAAGTAAAATCTTAAAGGCTAACACGTCGTAGTCCTACAGTTTCTCTAACCCTCAAACACTAACCTTCTAAATCTGAGATCATCACTTCTTGCTTATTCCTGATTTTGGCCAAGTTTTTTGCCTTTTCTTCCTCCTCAGCCAGCTGAGAGGAACATTCTGCAATGCGATCTTCCATGAGTTTCTTTTCCTAAATAAGAAAAACCGCTTCAGAAAAGGCATTTGAAATGACAACTGGATTTGACTGTTACTTAGGAAACAAGTATTAATAATACGGCACTATCTCCCCCAGCAGACTGTATATTCCACAGAAGGGCAGAAATAGCCCCCCTCAGCTTGCATAGCCCCCTAGCCAGTGCTAGATCAATGACCGTACAGAGGGGATCAAGATGAGGGATCCACGTGCAGGTTAAACCATCTCAGAGATTATGAGGCTGTCTGGTCAATTTAGAAAGTGAAATAGTTTCTGCCTTTAGACATCTATAGTCTGTGTAGTACAGACTATAAATCCAGAGAGGCTTAAGAGAGAAAACTGAGTAAATGAAATCCTGAGAATTTCCTGAGAGCGTTGACATAAAGTATTTTCCATATTCTCAGATCAGCTCTTCAATGGAAATACGCCCTTACTTTGATAAACTTGGAGTTCTGGTCCTCCAGAAGCAGAATCTCTTCTTCCATCTTCTTGATCTTGGCCTCCGCTGTCACCTTCTCCAGCTGCAGCTTCTGGCGAGCCCCCTCCTCCTCATCTAGCTGCTCCTCCAGGTCCTGATAAAAAAGCCATGTGGTCAGTCTCCCTGCTTCCTCCACGAGACTCCATATACACCAACCATCAAGGAGTTCAGGTCACAACAAAATACCAAGTTTTGATTTTCAAAATAGCAGGGATTTTTTTTAAATGTAAAATGTAATTATGTGAAACAGACACTTGTATCCACTATAGGTTAAGTACAAAGTGGATCAATCCTTCTAGAAGTCAGTATGGGAAAAACAGCTGCTCTGAAAAAGAGCATTTCTTTTAAAAGCCAATTTCAGGAAAAGTCACATGTGACTTTTTAAAAACCTGTAGCAAAATGTTATCATATCAAGGCGCTATAAACATACTTAAAGCCTTCATAATTAAAAGTGGGTATATTTGTAAAATGGAGTAACATATAGTAATTACAACTCATATTTTAGAATAGTTAACACAGGGAAATATGGATAATGTAGTAACTCTATATCAAACACATACTACCTCATTGATCAGAGATCTATTTATATGTATTTGGGTACCCAAACGTTACCAAGCCGAGTGTTTCACTCATATCCATTTACATAACAAATCATCGGCCACAAATGTTAGTTTATGCAAAAATCAGTCAATAATGTGTTGATTTATTCTATTATGTACGTCTGGCAGGTAGAGAAGAGAAAGAGAACTCAGAAACAACAACAGAAACAGTACAGGTCGTTGAGGAAGGGCTGTCTCAGGTCACGTCAGGCTCACAGCGTGAATGCATCACCAGACTGGGTGGGGCTCCAGCATTTACGCAGTTCTACTGCAAGGGCTTCTCTTTATTTCACACTTTACCTTAGTGTAGCTAATAAACTGGGGAAGGCAATGGCACCCCACCCCAGTACTCTTGCCTGGAAAATCCAATGGACGGAGTAGCCTGGTGGGCTGCAGTCCATGGGGTCGCTAACAGTCGGACAGACTGAGCGACTTCACTTTCACTTTTCTCTTTCATGCATTGGAGAAGGAAATGGCAACCCACTCCAGTATTCTTGCCTGGAGAATCCCAGGGATGGGGGAGCCTGGTGGGCTGCCGTCTATGGGGTCACACAGAGTCGGACACGACTGAAGTGACTTAGCAGCAGCAGCAGCAGCTAATAAACACGTGTACCAGAACAGGGCTCGACATTACTGCTAAAGCTTATCACGACTGGGTTTGGAATGAAACCTTTGCACTAGATTAACGTCTGTGGAAAACTTCAAGCACACAGTAAGTTGACAGTATCATGGTGAACTCGACACAGACACTCAGCTCACAAGGAGAAAAGTAACACCACTGAACTGAGCACAGTTCCAGCAAAGAGCAGGTGGAAACTGTCGATAATACCAGCAGAATGCACCACTGTTGGTGAATATTATTCTAGGGCTTCTGCATAGTCCCTTATAAAATCATACGTAAAGTTTGTAAGTTATATAGAAATACTTTTAGTTAGAGCTTATCGTATATATTCTTTTACAACTATATTATGTTATTAATACCTGTAAAAATAAATGTCTTTTTAATTTAAAACGGTATATTAGCATAGTTTAAGAATCCCCCATTGTTAGATAATAAGTAGGCTTCCATTGATTTGTGGTTAGAATAAAGTCCTAGAACTAGAATTGCTGGGTTAATGTGTACTGTTTACAGTTTTTGTGTTACTCTGCCAGCCTACTAGAGGATGTTTGAAAGCTGTCCGTGTTGAAGAGTGGAGAGAGTCTGGATAAATTACCATCCTGGGTATTGTCAAGGAAACAATATGGTCTCTTTCATGGCTTTGAGAAATGTCTGAATTGTTTGTGCTCACAAAGATAACCTATGTGATGGGAAAAAATTAAGGGAGAGACCTAGAAGAAAGCAAGTCTGGCCCTAGACCCATGAAAAGTGGTGTTAGATATAGAAACACTGACGCTCAAGGCCATACTGGATAGGCTGGGGTGAGGTTCAAGGAGAAAAAGCAGTGAGCTGCAGGGTACAGGCATAGTTACTGCTGTCTCTATCAGTCGTCTGGGTATATTCAGTCAGAGAGAGAGCTGTGCCTCATGTGGGGGCAGCTCGATCTCTGTAAGAAGTAGCTACCAGGGATTTCCCTGATGGTTTACTGGCTAAGACTCCACACTCCCAATTCAGGAGGCCTGGGTTCAGTCCCTGCTCAGGGAACCAGGTCCTGCATGCCACAACTAAGACTTAGCACAGCCAAATAAATGAATAAATAAAGCAGTTACCAGAAAGGGTGGCTCTGTGGCTTATTCTGATTCCTGGCCACCTCCTGCATCAGCACTGAGCATTTCTTATGACCAAACCACCTTGCAGGTGCCTCACTAATGACTGGAGTGAGCAGTGGAATTAACTGTATTAATGGTAATACAAAGGACAAGGACAACCTCAGCCCCCACAAACCCTGGGATGTTTCTCCTCTGAACCACTTTGCATCCTGTAAGGTGTTAAGAACATAAGGGAAAAAAAAAAAAAAAGAGTCCCATTCAAAAGCACAAATCTATGTTTGAAGGAACCCAGTATGTGTGTGGTTCGAACGCTGGTCATCTTTTAAGGGTGGGGACTTATCACTTAGGCTCCTCTTGCTCCTCCGTGGACACGAGAACACAAACCCACAACATCTATTCACTCAACAGATACACTTGGAAAACCCAGACTGGAATCCTACGAGAACGGCCACCGATACCTGAATGTGTGCTTGCATTTTCTTCTTTTCATTTTGGAGGATTTGGTTTCTTTCTTCTTCTTCTTCTACCCTAGACTCCAAGTCGTGGAGAATCTCTTCTAATTCCTGCTTCTTAGCAGCAAGTCTGGCCCTCATCTCCTCTGCTTCGGCAAAGAGCTCGGTCTCTGCCTGCAGCTGCTCTGCCAGGATATTCTTCTCCTCCAGCAGCTGCAATCACAACAAAGTGCCCACTGCTGTGACTGGCTGGTTAGCACAAGGGATGGTCACTGGAAGGACTGCAGTGGTCAGCGCACATCACCAAAGAAACCCAGGGTTAAACATATATAATATCACGGACAACACTTTCAAAATATGTCTTCAGCGCAAGCAAAATAACCTGAATGAAAACATTATGGGTTGTTTTTGTTGTCTCAAGTTATCTTGAATAATACACATTAAATTCATGCTATTTTAAGAACTCCTGTTCTTACTATTAAGGTAATTCACAAAAGGGCCAAGGAATTGGAGGGAAATACTATCAATGCTATCAAGTTAGCACGAAGACAGTGACTTTCTCTCTCTCTATATATACACACACACACATACATACATATATATTCTGGCCTCTATCATTACAGTTTTTGGCCCTGAACACGTCAGTCCTGTCATTTCAACCACAAACACTTCCCGAGTCTCTGCTCTGTCCATGAAGCACAGTTCCTAAGAACAGGATGTGGACTCATGACCACTGTGGCTGGAGAAGAGGCAGGTGGGGGCCTTGAACAATCTCATCCTTTTACTTTTTTCTGTTTCCCTCGTGAGCCACAGAAGGTGACAATACCAGGAGTCGTCTCACAGGTGTTAAGCACACACCTGAGAGCAAGTGCAATCACCTGTGTGTCAAAGAGTGACTGAGGCAAACATGCAGGAGGTCAAGCTGATTCCTATGTATAGAAATCCCAATGCCTGGCCTAGGGCATCTGTTCCCTCTAGGTTCAAACGGCTGTGCTTTGGAAAGGAGTGAAAAATACACATGAAGTAAGACGCTGTTCACTGATAATGCACTGGGTGGTTCCCACCAGCAGCAACGAGCATCTGCACTGGGTGGTTCCCACCAGCAGCAACGAGCATCGTCCTGCAGGGCCCCGGGGGAGCTGGTGAGCCGTACCTGTTGGTGCTTCCTCTCCATCTCCTCCAGCTCCCCTTCCACCTTCGTCTGCTTCTCTTTCACCTTCAGCAGCTCTTCATCTTTGGCCTGGAGCTCCTCCTCTTGGCGAGTGACTTGTAGGAGTGGTTTCACCTAGGACAACAATGCACCCTGCATGCTGCATCCCTGCTCTCCCCCAGGCGCCCCCTGGCCCCGCCTGCCGTCCAGGGAGCCAGGCGCCCACCTTGGTGAAGACGCGCCACCACTGCCAGTGGCGCAGCTTCAGGTACGCGGCACAGTTGCGCTGCAGCACCTTCAGGGCACTCAGCTGCTGCTGCTTCTTGGCGAAGGCCCTGAAGAAGAGGAAGGAAAACTGGTCCAAGAAACCCTGTCTGTGTTTTTGTCCTGCTGATTAACAGCGACTTTCACCTCTCCCAGCTCTGGAGGCTGAAGGCCAAGCCGTGGTCCCGGCAGATTCCCTGTGTGAGGACCCACTTCCTTACCGACAGCTGTCTTCTTGCTGTCACCTCACATAGTGGAGGAACAAGGAAGCTCTCTGGGGTCTCACTCACAAGGGCACTAATCCCATTCATGAGGGCCCTACCTTCATGCGCGAATCACCCCTAAGCCTCCCCCCTGAACACACTATCCCTCGGGGGATTAGATTCCAATCTAGGAATTTGAGGGACATATCCAGTCTATGGCAAATAAGAGAGAACTGTGTTAGACAGCTGTTGTCATGGGGAGTTACTAGAGGCAAACAATCCAGGAGGGCTGGGCTGGCGGTCAGGGATATGATCACATTCCCGCTGGATCACTGGCCTGCTCAGCTGACCTCGGCATGTGTCACAGGACCTGGCACTTGGTTCACAGATCCCCTGCCAACTACCTCCACACACGTGTGTGTCCGTGTCGGCCTGAACAAGGCTCTACTCCCCCTTCCCTGTGCCGTGCTCATCACCCGTTACTCTTTCCTTTCTGTATCTGTCACGGGAGAAACATTCCTCTCTCTAAGGTACTCTTTCTCTTCCCTCCGGAGGTCATCACGGTGATGCCTCTCATTCACAGGCAAAGGCTCTGAGAAGCCTTTGTGGAGGACGTGGGCTGAGCAGGACCCGACCCTGCAGCACTGTCTCTCTCAGCCCATTGTTTATGTCCTTATTTAGAATGTGTTATCTGCTTCCTTGCCTCTCAGACCCAGAGGACAGGGACCTCACGTCTCACATGCCTTTGTATTATTTCTAGCACAAAACACATCTCAGCACAAGCACACACTTCAAGCATTTAGTTCATGATTTTCTACTCACTTTCTGGCTAAATAACCCCTGCAAACAGCTTGGAAGAAGATAATGATGTCAGTAATTTTTAAATCTCGTTCTTCCTCTAAGTGTGCCAAGACTCCAGCTCTGAAAAATATCTTGCTCTGTCCAATTCTGTACAAGTTTGGGTCCAATTCTAAAGCCCGGATCTAAAAGAGAAAGTGTCTGCTTATTATTTTTGCTATAGGAAAGATTATATCAATAGTCCTTGAACCAGAAAAATCCAGGAGAGCTCACCATTCGTTCGCAAGCCTGTTTGCCATCCATGAAACCCTTAGGGATAGCATTTGGAGTGAGGATCTCGTATCTGTAAGAAAAGCAGCCAAAAAGCCTTTTGTCAAAATCTGTGGAAATGTTCACCTACTAATGATGAGTTCTGCTTTCTCTAAGAGGCAATAACATGATGGGCAATTGTGTCAAATTAAGAGTAAAGAAATGACCAGCTGATGATCGGAGGTTTTCTGCAGATCTAGTTTCTATTTCTTAAAAGAAGTGGCAATGCAGTGAATTCCCCGGTCAGAGACCATATTTAAGTAGTTGTGGCAGAGAAGAATCAAAAACATGGTGGTGAAAAAACCTTTTGTTTTTGTTTTTCATTTCCTATAAAATATCCACATCCTTAAGACGCAAGGAGAATCTGCCTCTGTATGTTCGGTCACTGTCAGCTTGTAGGCATTTACCAGATAACAGAAAAGGCTGTGAGAGCGACATTCGGAGGCCTGTTTAGAACATGAGGAAGTACTGGGTGACTCAGAGCGGTGCTGGGCTGGGAGCACACACGCTCACTGACCTGCACACTCAAGGCCCCTGCGTTTACTGTGTGTGGGTTACTCGCCAAGAGAATGTTAGTACAAAGACAGTGACTATATCTGTGTATGTTTTCAATATTTACTTGGCTACACTGGGTCTTAGTTGCAGCTTGTGGAGTCTCTTTCTCGCAGTACGTAGGATCTAGTTCCCTGACTTGGGGTTGAGCCCGAGTCCCCTGCATTGAGCATGGAGTCTCAGCCACTGGAGCACCAGGGAAGTCCCGGTCTCAGACAACGGCTGTATTAAAAGATGAATCCTGGCTACATGAACAGTTTTCTGGAAGCCAGTTACTATGTTTCCTTTTCTCCTATCAATGAAAAGTGAAACTCTACCAGCCCCTTTATCATACAGTGGGGCCATGATTAGGGTTTCCCTGAAAACCTGTAAGGACTGGAACAGATGTTCAACTGGTTTCTCTCTGGAACAGTGAGAGGAAAGGCTACTCTTTGACCTACAGTCCTGTTTATTTTATGGAAGAACAAATGCTGTCATACTTGGAAATTTGATTTCCAGGAGAAAAAAGGCAAATAGACTATTTAAAAAAATTACAGTAACAGACTCTTAAAATAACTGCAGCCTATCAATATGTTTTCATCCATTTCTACTGCCCCGATCTTCTCTCTCTTGTCTTCTTCTTAATTCTCCTTTTCTGATCTCTCCTATTCCTATTCTATTTTAGTAAAAGGACTGTAAGTACACACACGTGGGCACACACAGCATGAAAAATACAAACCTACACACATACATATACATAAACAGATAAATTCATTGAAGAAAGAAACATCCCAAAACGCTTTCAGGAGTCACACCTGAGTAATTCTTATTTACCTTTTACATGTTTAAAGCATTTCCTAAAAGGAACATACATTAGTCATACATTTAAAAAAACATCACGCTTAAATCCTAGGTAGAACTGTCTGAATGAGTGAACTGTGCGTTCTTAGCTCTCAGTGCTTCCTCACAACTGCCTCAGCACCCGGAGGACAGGAGCTGTCTGTGCTGCACCCACTGAAGTGACTGGCACCCTGCCCCCCTGCAAAGCAGGCAGTCGATGTTCCTGACCGACGAGAAAGGTAATTATGACGACCCCCTTCCTTTGTGAAAAGAAAACAAGAGACTCTCCGGGGAACAAGGAAGAGTCTTTCCTCGTCATCACACTGTTGGATATTCAGGTAAGCACAGGTCAAGGTGAGCAATACCTCTGTCTGAATTCCTGGAAAACGATCCGGTTGGGGAACCCCTGGCGGCAAATGCGGATCCCTTCCAGGACGCCATTGCAGCGGAGCTGATCCAGCACCAGGTGTGGGTCCAGCTTCCCAGCCTAATCAAGCAGACGACAGTTTCAGAGCCTCCTCTCTGTGAGCCAGCCCAGATCCGTCTCCAGTGGCAGCACCTGCTCTGAAACACATACCCGCTTCTCGTGATTCGGGATGATGCAGCGCACGAAGTTCGGGTTGGTGTTCCGGAGCGTCGCCATCAGCTTGGTGAGCGATTCTTTGTAGAGCTGCCCGACGGTGCGGAACATGCCCTTCTTGGTTTTATAGGCGGAGCCGAATGCCGTCTCCGTCATCCCCGTGACCTGATCTAGACCCACGATCCGGTCCACTGGTGGAAATAAGACAGACAAGGGAAAAGAAGTCAGACCTAACTCTTTAGCAGGGAAAGAAAAGACAGAGTGAAAGTGCAGCAGCACAAGCTTTGTGGGACAGATGATAGGAGATGCCATAGAGGTAAGGCAGTCAGCATATTTAGACACTGCACAAGCCGTGAACTAACAGCCACACACTTCCAGGGAGGATACGGTAGTGCTTCGTACCACATACCAGCAGGTGCCTTCCGCTGCGCTAGTGTCAGGAACTCACTGTCTCTGATAACATCTGCCTGTTACATATACAATTATTTGGTAAATGAAAGGTCGTTGGCTGGCATTGCTAATACAAACTGGCACTGTAAATCTCAAAGTAGGAAATGGCTTCTAAAAATTGTACATTAAAACTTATGACTGTACAAAGCAAATCCACTGAGTGAATATGCTCCAATTAAGGGGCCAGAGTCATATTGGTCGTTTGATTGCCAATGAGAAGAGCCAACAAATGCAGGAAGGTTAAGCAAATCAGCTCAGATTTTCAGGGATGAGTAAGCTTCAGCTCTGTCTTCAAAGCACCAGGACATGCATGAAAGGGCCAGAATGCAACACCGGAAGGCTTTTCTGGAAAGAATCAGTGCCTGAGCTGAGCTCAACGAGGGCTAAACCACTCAGACACGATGCTCTTATGAAAGCAGCCATCAGTGTCCACTGTCCACATAGACCCACTGCTTCAAGGGACAGGCTCACACGCAAGAGCCCAGCAAGTGGACCAGCTGCCGGCCAAATGCTTGGTGCCTAATATGCTCTCATTTAAAAATATCTAATAAAAGAATAAAACACTTAACTGAAATAGTATTTTGAAAAAAAATCTGCACTAGCCTCATCATCACTCTCTTTGACCCTGTTGGTCCCGTTTCTTTCATGTGTTCTCCAGGGCAGAGAGCATGCAGGGACCTGGCACCACGTGAAGTGTGCCCAAGTCACGCAGGCCTGCGTGGAAGGTGCAGGAAGGGTGGGTGGTGCCTGCACATGCTGGGATGATGAACTTGTGTAACCTCCTGCTTCGTCTCCGCAGAGCCAAGCCTCTCTCTAGGGTGGGCCCCACACGTGCCACTCACTCCTCATCCTTCCTCCTCTCTCTGTGCAGCCAACTGGCTTCCAGGCCTCCCTCCTTCGCAGCCTTATACTACTCCAGTCCAGGGCTTATCTCACTTGACCCTGGTCCATTTAAAACCCCTGCGGACCATTACAGCAGCATTCTAGTCTCCATACCTGGCTTCTTTGTGAACTGTGAACCCTAGCATTTGTTGGCCCTCTACCCACCTCCCCACCTCTCTAACTACTACACTCTCCTTGATGACCGACTGCTGCTTCTTTCTGTATCTCACGATGCTCACTAGGGGCCCAAATTCAGCTCACCTGACCTTCTGCCTTCCTCAAGCCTCAGTCTCCTCCTGGGCATCTCATTTATGCCCTGAACTCCTATACCTGACTACCCAGCACCAGTCACCAAACACCTATACTCTCATGTCTACCGATCACAAAGAGCCTCTCAACATCTGTTTTTCCTCAGTATCACCTCCCTCTAACCTAGCACAATGTCTGGAACATAACCTGCTTGATACACATATGTTAGCAAATAAATGCAGTACAAATTAAATGCTTTCAGAACTGTAACTAGTGAGAAATGCATCAAAAGAAAAGAACAAGAGGCTATAAAGGATGGGCGGTCAGAGATCTCCTTAGGAAATTACGTTTAATGCCTGAAGAGTACGGATGAGCCGGTGGAGAGACCATTGCATGCAGGCGGTGAGAACAGCAGGTGTGAAGGACCAGGGGCAGGGCAAAGTGAAAGAAGCTGGTGCCAGTGAGGCATCAGGAGCAGGGAGGCGAGGACATGCCCACAGTAAGAGGGTGGACTGGGACGGGGTCAGCAAGAGGACAGGGACCCATGTCGAAGTCCAGGCTCTAAGAGACATGATGGTAGCCTGAACTTGTGAGATCATGGAAGAGATGGACGAGGAAGAGGATTCCAGATGTACTTTGGTGGGAAAACTGACTTGCTCTTAGGATGAACTTGACATGGAGAATCAGGTAAAGGGCCAGGGCAAGAATTCCTGGGATCTGGGCTTGAGCAGGTGAGTGGCTGGTGGTACCACGGAAAAGATGATGAGAGAAAGGGGTTCTGTGGGAGGGGAGATGGACCCAAGCTCTATGTAAGTCTGGGTGCCCGTGAGACACCGAGATGGAGATGTTGAGTGGACTGCGGACACTGCCGTCTGGTGCTAGGCAAGTAGGTCTGAGGGAGAGAAGGCAGGTTTGGGAGGTGCTGACTTTCAGGTACAGTTTAAAGTTACAGGGCTGGATGAGCCCCTTAAAAGGTGAATGGAGGTGCCGGGCAAGCCCCAAGGAGCCGGAGCAAGGAGGAGCTGGTGAAGGGGGGAGGAGAAGGGGCTGGCAGAAGAGGGGAGCTGAGGTCAAAGTCCTGAACTGAAGCAGATGTTCCCTGTCTCTCCTCCTGGGCAGATGTGGCCACTGGTGACTCCAGCCAGAAACCCAGAGTCAGCGTCAACGGCCCCCTATGCCCAGCCTCTGATTTACTGGAACCTCAAGACAGACCACCAGAGTCTTTGCCCTGGTCTGTATGACAACACCCTTCCTGGCTCCTTCCTCCCATTTCATCCTCCCACCCCTGCAGCCACACTGTGCTTTCCACTCATACCTGTAGTTCCAGTGTCATGATTAACAGATATTTCTAAAACTAAACAAGCTACTTGTTCCTAGACTTAAAATCCTATTTCTCCTATAGCCTGTAGGATATGGTCCAAGTAGCCCCAATGCGATAGTGCAAGGATGAAGAACTCCACCCAGACAAACTCCTGCCACCCACAAGCTGTGTGATCTTGGGTCAAGTCACCCAGCTTCTCCAAGCCTCAGTTTGTTTCTCTGTGCAATGGGGCCAAGGAACTCTGCCCCTATGCAGGGGTTCCCAGCAAACTCATAATGGCTTTTAAGTCTCCAATCCTCTCCTGCCACCTCTTTTTAGGCTCCAACATCCACCTGCCGCCAGACTAAACAGGCCACTCCCTCCTCTAACCTTCCAATCACAGACCCCATACTCTGGGACAAACCTTCCACTCTGTTTCATGGATATTTCCACTGGACTGAGCTTCTGGGGACATCTCTCCAGCACTGAACACAAAAGGGGTCCTGAGAGCTGATCCCCAGTGTCCCTGGGCCCCTCTGATCACCAGCTCAGACAGCTTTTTCTGCCCATCTCACTGCCCGATGTTGGCCTGAGTAAGGTCCCTGGCGCACAGTAATTTTTTAAAACAAATATCCACTGAATGAACACAAAATGACTCACAGGAACAAGTCATGCCCACAATAAGAGAAGAAGCACCACATGGACTCTGGGGATTCAGCCGCACTGGTCTGCAGGGACCCATGGGGCAGTTCCAAGGAAGGACTGTTTGTTTTTTAAATAATAATAATAAAAAAAGAACCTGATTTTCAAATTTAACTCTAATAGGGGTAAGTCCAACCTAAATACTCAACAGTTCTAAAAAATTAATGCTTTAGACTTTCAGGTCTTTTTTTAAATTTAAAAACTTAAACTTGGGATTAGTTTCTACCACTGAGCAAAATTATCTTGTAGGCAAAACAGAAACACCGTGGGAACTTCATTAAATAATCAGGGTCCCATTATTCATACAATTTAACTCAAAAAACCGAGACCAAGAAAAACCTCTCTTTAAAAAAATTGTTGAAAATGGTTATAGCAGCAAGATCCTAGTAGTCCCCGAGAAGAGCAGCACTGCTTCTCCTAAGACCTAATATCGCCACTAAAACCTCAAAGCGTCTCACGGCCCCAGCCCAGGGCTGCAGGGTCAAGAGTGGCTTTGTTTCTCCTCCTGCTCTTCTATCTGAGGGGCCAGGCAAGGCCGGTTAGGGTGCTGATGGGCACTGCAATTCATTATTTGGTTGCCTGGTACCCTGTAAAGAATTTAAAGTACTTCACATCAACAGACCTGGGACCTGTAAGGGTATACACATAGTTTAAGAGAAAAAAAATGCAGCTGTAATCACCCATCTCATAAGACTGCCATCAACAGTTTCACACAAGGAATGGCCTCGTGTGGGGCCAGAATACTTAACTGGCTCCTCTTCTAGCAGACAGTTTCAGGAGACAGATGTTTGTGTTCTTTAAATCTGTGCATGGGACAAAATACTAGTGATCTAATAGCACTTGACACAGTTAAGCCAGTTCTTCAGAAATTCTCTCTAGTTAACAGAGCTGGAAATCAAAAAGGGGGGTAGAAACCTATCTTAAGGTTAACTGTAACACCCAGCCTTGATGAGTAGGAACTCCATCTCACGCTCCTACCCAAGAGAGGCCCTCGGCGCTCATTCACACCGACTAAGGTATGAATGTGAGGTACACGAAACCATTACTAAGTCAAGATTCCGAGGGACTTGCCTGCTGGTCCAGTGATTACAACGCCACGATTCCACTGCAGGGGGCACGGGTTCAATCCCTGGTTGGGGAAATAAGATCCCACATGCCATGCAGCACGGCCCCAAAAAAGGTTCTGAAACAAACATTTAAGTCCTGTGTGCATTTCCAGAAACAATCCTAACACTGAACAGACTATCTCCAGTGTACCCCTATTATATAATAGTAACAAATTTACAGTGGTTACCTAACTGGGCTGTAGAACCTTTGGGAAGTTTTAGAAGAATTCCAGGAAGCCTGGAGGTTGAGAGGGAGCATGTGATTTAAGGAGAATGCAACCTTGCTTCTCCCAAGCACCAGTGCTGAGCTGACCTTGAATCTGTCTCCTTTACTGCCCTATCTGTACTTTCTGTCCCTGCAGAAGCCAGTCTGGGCACAGGGAGCCCCTCTCCTCGCCACAGTGCCTCCTGCACAGCTCCTTCTGCTGATGGTCCTTACTACCCCGTAAAGGAGGTGGCAGGTGTCCACTAGAGTCAGGGCAGACTACACACGACTGTCCCCTGACAGTCAGGATCAAGACCAAAGCCGTGGACAGCAGCCCCTGTCATCACAGGCCCTTTTTAGTTTAAAAACCCCGCCTACCACTCTGAGGGTTAGGAAACTGCTTAGCTAATTCATTGCATCCTCCATTACCAGTTTATCCCAGGAGTCTAGACTTTCAAATTATTTGGAGGAAAATACAGACCTTCAGTTTACAGCAGAAACTTGCACGACCTCCTTATTCTGCCTCCAGGAATTCTGTTCCATTCTCCCCTGTGCTTGTTTTTTGATGGTTTTGGAAACCTCTCTTTACCCATCTCTCATTTTTTTAACCTCAAAGGCCTGCATGTTCTTCCCGTGGAGTTTCCTAATGTCCTGACTATACTTCGAAGCACAGGGCCTATGTGAGCCAGGTGTTCTCTCATTCAGAGGTGCCACCTCAGTGACTCACCACCTCAGTGAGTCAAAGGCTATCATGATTTCATCCCTAGGATCCCTCTCATCCATTGTCTCCCGAGAAATCACTGAAAATACTAATGCCTGTGTTTTCACTGAAAGCCTGTTACCCCTCCTTGGGCTTTGATTCCATAAGCAGATGTTGAAGACAACATTTTTGCTGTAGAAATACTACACACAACTTCAAGGCCACATGGAGCCATGGTGGATGGAAGGCTCATGAGGAGGAGAGACTGAGACCCTGATACTCAGGTCAGCGGAGCGACTCAACCAGGGGCCACCTCCCAGGAGAGACGGACCAGGCAAGTATCCAGTTACGAGGCCAGCAGCAGGGGAGGGGTGACCTGGCCCCCTGTGGGAATGCTGTCATCCAGGGCAGCCACAGACCTGATCCTGCAGGTACGGAAAGCACCTGGTCTGCAGACCCCAAAGATCACAGCCCCACAGGAAAGAGCTTCTGTGCTGTGGGAGAGGGAAGGGCTGTGGCGGGAGGCTGGGCGAGGCTGTTGCACCCACTTGCCCACCCAGCCCCTCCCTCTGTGACTTCATGGTGTACTCTCTTGGTGCCAGGAGCAGGGGAGTGACAGTGGGCAACAAGGGCCCGCAGGCTGGAAGTCTCTTAAACTAGAAACCCAAGAGGTAGAGGAATGAATTTAAAGAGGGCACTCTGCTTTGGGAGCCAGTCCAAAAGTTCGCTGACCTTTTATCACAGCACAAGTCCCAGGCAGACCACAAGCATCAAACCACCTCCTGACTCCCTCTTCACTTCCTCAGTTCCATCAGTACCAGCACCCCCCCGCCCCCCGCCCTCAAAGGCCAAAGATGACCAACTGTGAAGGTGTCTCCTGTGGAACAGTCATCCCAGCTCACAGAGCAATCTTTGGCATCATCTATCCCTCCCTCCCACACCCTCACTTGCAACCTATTTTTACACAGTAGGTGATCTAGAACTGACAGCAGGAATCTTGGGTTAAAATGGGCATGTTTGTTTTAACATATTTTTTAAAAACCTTTTGAGATGGATTTGGATCTCAGCATTATGTTCCAAAATCATGAAGGAAATTTTATAATATGAATTTGACTTTATCTTTGAATTTTCACTTGACAGTTTCACTAAACAAGTAGAAGGTTACATGACCTTCATTTATATTAGCCTTTGCCATGTTTAGGCTGTATTCTTTCTCTTTATTCACTTATTTTTAAAGTACAGTTGATCTATAGGTTGGGCTGTATTTTAACCAGGGCTATGGACTCAAACCTTTAGGCCCAAATGTCTAAAGCTCAATTTCAGGTTCAAGGTACAGGTTCTAACACTCCACTCTTTGTCTCAATGTGCATAAATCAAGCCTTGTATTGACAGGTCAGTTCAAAAGAAAAAGCCAAGTAGCCAGATATCCACATCAATTCCAATTAAAAGGCATAATGATGAGTCCAACATACATGAGATAATTATGCAATTAATTGTTCACAAAATGTTAATGACTTGGAAAAAACAAAAAAAAACAAAAACTCCTCCTTGGAGTTCCTTAGAGTTGAAAATCTAAAGGTAACTCAAAGACAAGGGACATATTATTTGGCACATCAAGTCCTAACAATTCCCTTAGAGGACTGGGTATCAGATGGCACTACTGGAAAAGGTGGGCACAGACCTTTTGCTATGCGGTGCTTTGGGCTACGCATAAAATAAGAAGCGATGTGTAGGCAGTAGCGATTGAATCGTTTATGAGCTCAAACAGTTGCCTTTAAGGATAATAAAACTGAGCATGAAATGAAGGTTCATGCAGGTCTATGAGCAAAACAAAAACAGAAACCCAGAAACCACCCCCCGCCCTCCCAGCCCCCCTGCCAGC